>CM075821.1:10980857-11273500 GCA_037975025.1 Excoecaria agallocha | reverse complement strand
AAAAGTAGCATCGGCATGGCCTTGTATGACGAGTTCTTCTTGACCACCATACACAAACAAGTGATCATTACTCCTTCGCAGGTACTTTAAAATCCCCTTTACAACAGACCAGTGCTTCTCACCAAGGTCTTGCTGAAACCTACTAGTTATACTCAGTGCATGAGCAATATCTAACCTAGTACATAACATAACATACATGATAGATCTAATAGCAAATACATATGGGATTCTACTCATGTTGTCCCTTTCTTCTTTGGTTTTAGGGCACTATTCTGTAGTTAAAGGAACTCCCAAAGCCAAAGGTATGTACCCTTTCTTTGAGTCTCCCATACTAAAATGCTTTAGTACATTGTCTATGTACTTTTCTTGACTTAGTCCCAAAAGTCGATTCGATCTATCTCTATAAATTCGAATACTAAGTATTCTCTCAGCATCACCTAAGTCTTTTATTGAGAAACATTTCCCCAACCATTGCTTAACCTTTTGCAATGTTGAATGTCATTCCCAATGAGAAGGATGTCCTCCACAGATAGGACCTGAAATACTATTATGCTCCCACTAACCTTCTTGTACACACAAGCTGATGGAATATGACATGGTATGATAATCATGATAGCACAGCGGAAAAACAAAAATTTTATCATACATACCATACATATCCAAAGATAGAATCGAAACATGCAATTTTAGGGTTATCGAACTTACAACTTTTGATGCCTTTTAAAACTTTTATTCCGATGATGACCAGCAACTAAGATGGCTTTGTCCGCCTTAGATCTCGATCACCAATGCCAAGGAATAGCCTTTTGCGCCACTCCCTCTATTCTCACACACACAATTACACCGTCGGCTTAAAAACGAGATTGCTATATCTCTTTTTCGGTATTGTGTAAGGGTTATAGTTTGAAGCTACAAAACTTGATTTTGTACTTCTTTAGATTGCTATTACTGCTCAATAACACAAGAGAATAAGGAACAATCCTTTCTCCTTGTGAAAAATTGAACAAAAGAATTAAGAGAGAGAGAGTCACTATTCACGAGTTACTATTCACGAGTTACTATTCATGCCACAAAAAAATTAGTTAGTGTTTTATTTCTTTTAATATATATGCTTATCCTTTAGCAAGTCTTTGATCTGAATTCAACCATCCTAAGATGATTAATTCAAACTCTATTACTTCCTAAAGATAAGTAATATATTTTGAATTAAACTCCTTTGAATTTAAATTCAAATTTGAAATAAAACATAAGACATTTAATTAAATAAAATCACTTAATATAACTTAATTGCATGTGCCGAAATTCTTGAATTCCATCTTGGAATTTCGGCCACTTCATTATATATATTTAAGTGATTTGATTTAATTTAAATTCCTTTAGGCTTTAATACTCAATTAACTTAATTAATGTAACATAATTAATTAATTGAAATTAAACCTTATGGGCTGAATTTCTCTCTCATGGACCAAAGCCCAATAGCAATATTATAACCCATTACATACATTAATTTGAATTTAATTAAAAGACCAAATTAATGCTCAATACTTAATTTAAACATTTTAAGCCCAATGCTTTGTGTGCGATCCTATAGGTCCATTTAATGTTGGCAATGAATTAATAAATTAATTCAAAGGCTATATATATTCTCTAGCAAGATATTATAGCATTCCAAATTAAATGAAAATGCATATGGCATTTAGTGACCTAATGCAATTTTGCATAGTCCCCTTACCCATAAATATCAGAATTAATATAAGGCATGGAACTAGTCATCCTTATATATATTAATTCCTTTCTTGATATTCCAGTGACACTGAACTCTCAGATAAATAATGATTACTCATTATTTCATCTCGGTATGGCCATACACTTCTCAGTTCACTGATCAAGTGGCCGGTGATATTTTTCTCTCTTATCGAGAGGGGTAATCCCTTCACTTCTCTCATGCTCTCTAACATGAATCAATGCATACCCAATCATACCCGTACTTGTCACTCTGTTACGAGCACGTTAGGTGTATGTCAAAGTACACAGTAATTCATAAAGAGTTTCATAGAGATTTCAGGTCTAAGAACTCTGATACAAAACTTGCATATGAGAAACACTTATGACTTGTACCATGTAGTATTCTCATGAGCGGATCGAATCCAGATACCATGTTCTTTAACATGTATCTATGATCTCTGATTGACACTCTTGTCCTAATGATCCGTAAGACAGAACTCATAAGATCAGAGAGAGCATACTAGTCTTAATTCATTTGTTATTCCCATAACAATGACTGACTAGGGATATTTAGAATGATGTCTCATTTGTTTCAAGGTCTTACAATCCATGTGCCTCACACATGATAACTTAAACCGAAACGACATTCTTGGATAGTTTTATCAATTGATATGCACAGGAATACAAAGGATAAAACAAATGCCTCATTTTATTAATTTCAAGTGTTTCGTTAAAATGTATTGGGGCTAGGGCTTACACTAACAATCTCCCACTAGCACTAGTCCCAATTGGGCATAGCCCTAAGACCGAACGCTCTCAAATGAGCCTCGTGCAGATTTGGACGTAACTGTTTCGTCAAAGGATCTGCTACATTGTCTTCACTTGCTATCTTGCTAACCTTGACGTCCCCACGATCAATGATTTCTCTGATCAGGTGGGGACCTTCTGAGTATGTGTTTGGATTTCTGGTGTGACCGGGGCTCCTTTGCCTGTGCGATGGCCCCGTTATTGTCACAGAAAATTTCTAATGGATCTAGGATGCTTGGGACCACTCCTAATCCATTAATGAAATTTTTAATCCAAACAGCCTCTTTTGCAGCCTCACTTGCTGCAATATACTCAGATTCTGTAGTTGAGTCAGCAACGGTCTCTTGCTTTGAGCTTCTCCAGCTGACAGCACCACCGTTTAAAACAAAAACAAATCCAGATTGCGATCTAGAATCCTGAGTGCTGGTCTGAAAAGCAGCATCGGCATATCCTTGTATGACGAGCTCTTCTTGACCACCATACACCAAGAAGTGATCCTTAGTCCTTCGCAGGTACTTAAGGATCCCTTTTACAGCAGACCAGTGCTTCTCACCAGGGTCTTGCTGAAACCTACTGGTTATATTCAGTGTATGAGCAACATCCAACCTAGTACATAACATAGCATACATAATAGATCCAATAGCAGATGCATATGGGATTCTACTCATGTTGTCCCTTTCCTCCTTGGTTTTAGGGCACTGTTCTTTAGTCAAAGGAACTCCCAAAGCCAAAGGTATGTACCCTTTCTTTGAGTCTCCCATACTAAAACGCTTTAGTACTTTGTCTATGTACTTTTCTTGACTTAGTCCCAAAAGCCGATTCGATCTATCTCTATAGATTCGAATACCAAGTATTGTTTCGGCTTCACCTAAGTCTTTCATTGAGAAACATTTTCCCAACCATTGCTTAACATTTTGCAATGTTGGAATATCATTCCCAATGAGAAGGATGTCGTCCACATATAGGACCAGAAACACTACTATGCTCCCACTAACCTTCTTGTACACACAAGGCTCATCTTCGTTCTTGATGAAGTCAAATTCTTTGACTGCCTCATCAAAATGAAGATTCCAACTTCGGGATGCTTGCTTTAATCCATAAATGGATTTTTGAAGCTTGCATACCTTCTTAGGATGCTTGGGATTGACAAAACCTTCAGGCTGTGTCATATACACATCCTCAAGTAAATTTCCGTTAAGGAAAGCAGTTTTGACATCCATTTGCCATATCTCATAATCATGATATGCAGCTATGGCAAGCAAGATCCTAATGGACTTGAGCATGACTACAGGCGAAAAGGTCTCGTCATAGTCTATACCATGAGTTTGTCGAAAACCTTTTGCTACTAGTCTACCTTTGTAGGTCTTATCAGCTTTTAGTTTGAATAACCACTTGCATTCAATTACCTTAGCACCTTCTGGTGGATCAACCAAGGTCCAAACCTGGTTATCGTACATTGATTGCATCTCGAATTTCATGGCTTCAAGCCAATTTTCCGAGTCTGGGCTCTCAATAGCTTCTCGGTAGGTAGTAGGATCCTCACGATCTACTAACTCAATAGTGTCACTATCAGTGATTAGAAATCCATATCTCTCAATCTTCTGACGTACCCCACCCGACCTTCTAGGTTCTTGTGTAATGGGTTCTTGTTCCACAATTGGTTGTGAACTTGATCCCATTTCCAAACCATCCTCTATAGGAGTTTGTGGCGCTTGAATTTCTCCAAGTTCTACTTTACTCCCACTGTCTTTCTTGAGAAGGAACTCCTTTTCCAAGAAAACAGCCTTGCGAGCAACAAATACTTTGTTCTCGGCTTGTGAGTAAAAGTAGTATCCCTTTGTTTCTTTGGGATAGCCCACAAACAAGCAGACAGTCGATTTGGACTCTAGTTTGTCAGATGTTAATTTCTTAACATGTGCTTCACAGCCCCAAATCTTGAGAAAGGACATATTGGGTTCTTTCCCAGTCCATACCTCGTATGGTGTCTTCTCAACTGCTTTAGTTGGAGTACGGTTCAATAGAAACGCAGCAGTTTCTAATGCATAACCCCAAAAAGAGATAGGAAGATTAGCTTGACTCATCATAGATCGAACCATGTCCAACAGAGTTCGATTTCTCCTTTTGGACACACCATTCCATTGCGGTGTTCCAGGAGGAGTGAGCTGTGAAATAATACCACACTCCTTTAGATGACTGTCAAACTCTTAGCTTAAGTATTCGCCACCTCGATCTGATCGAATGGCTTTTATACTTTTGCCAAGTTGGTTTTCTACTTCGTACTTAAACTTTTTGAATTTCTCAAAAGTTTCAGACTTGTACTTCATTAGATAGACATAGCCATATCTACTGAAGTCATCTGTGAATGTCACAAAGTAGCTAAAACCACCTCTAGCATGTGTACTTAAAGGTCCACATACATCGGTATGTATTAGTTCCAATAAGCCATTAGTCCTTTCACCTTTTTTATTAAAAGGACTCTTTATCATTTTTCCATGCAAACATGGCTCGCATGTGTCATAAGACTCTAAGTCGAATGACCCAAGCACTCCAGTTTTGTGGAGTCTTGAAATGCGTTTTTCGTTTGCATGTCCTAAACGATAATGCCAAAAGTAAGTAGGGTTCAATTCGTTTGATATAAACCTCTTTGTATTAATGTTGTATATCGACTCTTTGTTTTGTAAATGAAGGATATAAAGGCCATTTTGCAACATGGCATTGCCATAAGAAATGCCTTGGCGACGAATATGAGCATTGCCATTTTTAATAACAAAATCAAATTCATCATTATCCAAACATGAAACTGAAATAATGTTTCTGCTCATAGCAGGCACATAATAACAATTATTCAAAACAATACAAAGTCCGGAAGGTAAAGTGAGGTGATAGTCGCCTATCTCCATGGCAGCAACTCGTGCTCCATTCCCCACACGGAGGTCCACTTCATTCTTCCCAAGTAACCGCCTATTTCTTAGCCCCTGCACATTTGAACAAATGTGAGAACCACAACCGGTATCCAATACCCAAGTGGTAGAAATAGAAAGGTTAATTTCAACAACAAAAATACCAGAACTAGATGCCTTGGCTCCATTCTTCTTTTGTTCTTCCTTGAAGAGAGCGCAATTCTTCCTCCAATGCCCTATCTTGTTGCAATGGAAGCAAGTGCTCTCACTCTCTTTGAGTTTTGGCACCTTGGGCTTGGATTGGGCCTGAGGTGCACTCCCACTTGACTTGGGTTTTGCCTTTCCCTTTCCCTTTCCCTTTCCCTTAGCGGTTCCCTTCTTAATTCCCTTTTGAACTATAAGTACGGGATTGGTCTTTCAAATGTTCTCTTCAGCATTCTTAAGCATCCCATGAAGCTCAGTGACTGACTTGTTCATTGCATGCATGTTATAATTCATCACAAATGGATCATAAGCAGCAGGCAATGATCCTAAGATCAAGTCAGTGGCTAATTCCTTTGGCACTAGTACCTCAAGCTTCTCAAGAGTATCAAGATACCCTTTCATCTTGAGTACATGGGTACTAACAGGTGTACCCTCAGCCATCTTGCAAGAAATTAATGCCTTTGTTGTCACGAACCTCTCGTGACGAGCTTGCTCTTGGAACATCTCCTTAAGGTGCACCATGATCGCATAAGTCTCTTGGTCCATAAATTGCTTTTGCAAGTCAGGCACCATAGTGGCCAACATCAGACAGGTCACATCATTGGAGTCGCTCTTCTTGGTCTCAAAAGTTTCCTTTTGAACCGCAGAGGCGTTCCTTCCTGGTTCTTCAGGCAAGGGTGCATCCAAAACATACGACTTTTTCTCTTGCTTAAGAACTATTCTTAAGTTTCGAGACCAGTCTATGAAATTGGTGCCATTTAATTTGTCCTTTTCAAGGACCGATCGCAATGAGAAATTGTTGTTTGAAGATGCCATTTTCAATCTACAATAAAATTTAGCAAGATTAAATGAGGTCTTATTTATGATCCCACAAACCGAATTAATATCCCTTTAAATAATTCGCGTTAGTGATTTAATGTGGGCCAAGATCCACTTTTCACAACAACTTATTAGTCAAGCTGAGCTTGTACACCTAACAAGTTAAGTTACTTAGGTAGGAAAACTCCAATCATGTCTCGTACATGACTCTTGGATCAAATGGGTTAGCATCTTAAGATGTTATAGCACAACCCATTTATTAGTTGCCTAGGTCCGAGCATCCCATTCCATGTTAAGTCCAACCTACATTCACAACCCATGCCTCACAAAGATAATCGGGCGCATCTAAGACTCCTAGTCTACGTGACCGATGATCGATGCCTTGACATGTTTCGAATTAGGAAGGCAACTTTGTGACTTACTATTTTTTAGGGATTCATTTTATTACGGCTTACATGGCATACGCTTTGTCATCCATACATAGCATGCATATATATATAATTGCATAAAGTAAAGCATGACAAACATGGGCCCAAAAACCTACAACTAAGATTCTATACTATTACATAAGAATCTTCGAGTTGGGCTTCTCCACTCCGGTGGGCTTCGTCTTGATTTACAAAGTCTTCAAGTATATTCTATTCTAAGAAATAAATGAAAAACTTTTACAACAAAATATAATGGCTCGCAGGCCATATTTAATTACAAAACCCAGGGCCCATGAATGCACCATGCATATCCATTCATCACACCAAACTAGCAAATAAATATACATAACATTCATGGATAAAACAAAGTCCAATTTTATTTAATTTAGCCAAGCCCATTAATGGAAATTGTATACTTGAACCTTTAAGAGATGACCCCATGATGGGCCTGGGCCGAAGCCCAATGGACTAAATCCTCTTATTGAATAAGTTCTCTTAAAAGCCCAAAACACAAACTAGTTAGATTTGTGCCATAAATCAACTCTAGTATAATTTCCAATTTTGCCATTTTTAATTTTATGTCATACAGCCCATAAACATTAAAAATACATATAATATGTAACATGAATTAAAAATAAAATCATGAAGAACACATATAATAACACACGGCATTCATGCAAAAAAACAAACAAACAACAAAACTAGTTGTTTAATGCTTATGTAATGTCATGAAATGCACAAACATTTAAATCAATTTTATGAGTCATTTAATATTCTAAATAAGTCCATAAATATTGATTTAATATTCTGTACCATTTTAATCTAAATGTGTTTTTACCATTTTAATCAAAACAAAGCAAACAATGTTGATTAAACATGTAACAAACACAAACTAGTCATTGTTTTAAGTGATTTTAAAATTAATCAATTAAATTGTCATGGACCAGAATTAAAACCAAATTTAAAATATGTCCAGACCTGATAATTAATCTTTAAATATCACTTACAAACATGCCAAAAACGTTTTTACATTTAATTTTGAAAACTAGTTGTTAAACTAGCAATTTACATGCCAACTAGCACCTAGTTTCATAATTAACATGTACCATCAGGTATAAATAATTAAATCCGACCATTACCAGCCCTAATAACATCTTAGGACAGTATATTAACATGTCATATTAATTATAATACCTATCTAATCAATTAAAATCGTTTTTACACCAAAACAATGCAAAAAACTCAAAACAGAAAATTTCAGATTTGCATGTTTTCAAAATAACGATTTTTAATTAATTTTTTCATGCATCTAAAGCACTAAAATAAGCATGTCAAGGCTCTGATACCACTGATGGAATATGAAATGGTATGATAATCATGATAGCACAGCGGAAAAACAAAAATTTTATCATACATACCATACATATCCAAAGATAGAATCGAAACATGCAATTTTAGGGTTATCGAACTTACAACTTTTGATGCCTTTTAAAACTTTTATTCCGATAATTACCAGCAACTAAGATGGCTTTGTCCGCCTTAGATCTCGATCACCAATGCCAAGGAATAGCCTTTTGCGCCACTCCCTCTATTCTCACACACACAATTACACCGTCGGCTTAAAAACGAGATTGCTAGATCTCTTTTTCGGTATTGTGTAAGGGTTATAGTTTGAAGCTACAAAACTTGATTTTGTACTTCTTTAGATTGCTATTACTGCTCAATAACACAAGAGAATGAGGAACAATCCTTTCTCCTTGTGAAAAATTGAACAAAAGAATTAAGAGAGAGAGAGTCACTATTCACGAGTTACTATTCATGCCACAAAAAAATTAGGTTTAGGGTTTTATTTCTTTTAATATATATGCTTATCCTTTGGCAAGTCTTTGATCTGAATTCAACCATCCTAAGATGATTAATTCAAACTCTATCACTTCCTAAAGATAAGTAATATATTTTGAATTAAACTCCTTTGAATTTAAATTCAAATTTGAAATAAAACATAAGACATTTAATTAAATAAAATCACTTAATATAACTTAATTGCATGTGCCGAAATTCCTTGAATTCCATCTTGGAATTTCGGCCACTTCATTATATATATTTAAGTGATTTGATTTAATTTAAATTCCTTTACGCTTTAATACTCAATTAACTTAATTAATGTAACATAATTAATTAATTGAAATTAAACCTTGTGGGCTGAATTTCTCTCTCATGGACCAAAGCCCATAGCAATATTATAACCCATTACATACATTAATTTGAATTTAATTAAAAGAGCAAATTAATGCTCAATACTTAATTTAAATATTTTAAGCCCAATGCTTTGTGTGCGATCCTATAGGTCCATTTAATGTTGGCAATGAATTAATAAATTAATTCAAAGGCTATATATATTCTCTAGCAAGATATTATAGCATTCCAAATTAAATGAAAATGCATATGGCATTGTGTGACCTAATGCAATTTTGCATAGTCCCTTACCCATAAATATCAGAATTAATATAAGGCATGGAACTAGTCATCCTTATATATATTAATTCCTTTCTTGATATTCCAGTGACACTGAACTCTCAGATAAATAATGATTACTCATTATTTCATCTCGGTATGGCCATACACTTCTCAGTTCACTGATCAAGTGGCCGGTGATATTTTTCTCTCTTATCAAGAGGGGTAATCCCTTCACTTCTCTCATGCTCTCTAACATGAATCAGTGCATACCCAATCATACCCGTACTTGTCACTTTGTTACGAGCACGTTAGGTGTATGTCAAAGTACACAGTAATTCATAAAGAGTTTCATAGAGATTTCAGGTCTAAGAACTCTGATACAAAACTTGCATATGAGAAACACTTATGACTTGTACCATGTAGTATTCTCATGAGCGGATCGAATCCAGATACCATGTTCTTTAACATGTATCTATGATCTCTGATTGACACTCTTGTCCTAATGATCCGTAAGACAGAACTCATAAGATCGGAGAGAGCATACTAGTCTTAATTCATTTGTTATTCCCATAACAATGACTGACTAGGGATATTTAGAATGATGTCTCATTTGTTTCAAGGTCTTACAATCCATGTGCCTCACACATGATAACTTAAACCGAAATGACATTCTTGGATAGTTTTATCAATTGATATGCACAGGAATACAAAGGATAAAACAAATGCCTCATTTTATTAATTTCAAGTGTTTCGTTACAATGTATTGGGGCTAGGGCTTACACTAACACAAGCTCATCTTCATTCTTGATGAAGTCAAATTCTTTTACTGCCTCATCAAAATGAAGATTCCAACTCCGGGATGCTTGCTTTAATCCATAAATGGATTTTTGAAGCTTACAAACCTTCTTAGGATGCTTAGGATTGACAAAACCCTCAGGTTGTGTCATATACACATCCTCAAGTAAATTTCTATTAAGGAAAGCAGTTTTGACATCCATTTGCCATATCTCATAATCATGATATGCCGCTATGGCAAGCAAGATCCTAATGGACTTGAGTATGACTATAGGCAAAAAGGTCTGATCATAGTCTACACCATGAGTTTATCAAAAACCTTTTGCTACTAGTCTACCTTTGTAGGTCTTATCAACTTTGAGTTTAAATAGCCACTTGCATTTAATTACCTTAGCACCTTCTGGTGGTTAAACCAAGGTCCAAACCTGGTTATCATACATTGATTGCATCTCGAATTTCATGGCTTCAAGCTAATTTTTTGAGTGTGGGCTCTCAATAGCTTCTCAGTAGGTAGTAGGATCCTCATGATCTACTAACTCAATAGTGTCATTGTTGATGATTAGAAATCCATATCTCTCAATCTCCTGACGTACCCTACTGGACCTTCTAGGTTCTTGTGTAATGGGTTTTTGTTCCACAATTGGTTGTGAACTCGATCCCATTTCTAACTCATCCTCTATAGGAGTTTGTGGCACTTGTATTTCTCCAAGTTCTACTTTACTCCCGCTGTCTTTCTTGAGAAGGAACTCCTTTTCCAAGAAAATAGCCTTGCGAGCAACAAATACTTTGTTCTCAGCTTATGAGTAAAAATAGTATCCCTTTGTTTCTTTGGGATAACCCACAAACAAGCAGACAATGGATTTGGACTCTAGTTTATCAGATGTTAATTTCTTAACATGTGCTTCACAACCCCAAATCTTAAGAAATGACATATTGGGTTCTTTCCCAATCCATACTTCATATAGTATTTTCTCAACTGCTTTAGTTAGAGTACAGTTTAGTAGAAACGCAACAGTTTCTAATGCACAACCCCAAAACCAAAGAGGGTTTGAAACCTTATAAGGCCAAAACCAAAGAGGGTTTGAAACCTCACTCTTATTTATACCTTTGATTAGTGAACTATAATTGGGCTTTCAAATTAACTATTTTATCTTTTTTTTGTGGGTAATAATGCATATAAAAATAAACGGTGCACTAAATCAATTTTGGAAAATGATAAAACATGGCATACAAAGCAGTAAAATCATGGCATAAAATACTATTTAGTAAGAAATAAATAAACATACATAAAACTAGTGGTTTATTTGCGATCCATTTTGGATGGGAACTTTAGTTCCCGCATGCATACTTACAAAAAGGCTTTTATGGTGCATTTTGAATAAAAGTGGGATGAATGATCCCATTTTATTAGAAAATTTTCATGTTAATTAATTATGTAAAAAATCCTTTCATATTATTTTTTAAAAAAACTTATTATTTAAATGTGTGGTTTTTGGGCCTCAAATAGGACATTGATCCAGTTTTATTAATAAAAATTTCAATTATTTAATATAAATATTTTTATGTGATATTTCCCTTTTAGCAGTTAAAAAATCCTTTTTTTTATTACAAACCTAGAATGATAATAAATAGAAAATAAAAAGGAAAAATAATTAATATCGAAAATATCTAAGAAGCCTACTACACTACATTCACCAAACTTCACTCACAAACACACATTAAATGCATGAAGTGTTACGATAAAATAAATAAATAAGTGAAGTAAATAAATAATATAATATAATATAATATAATATAATATAATATAATATAATATAATATAATATAATATAATATAATATAATATAATATAATATAATATAATATAATATAATATAATATAATATAATATAATATAATATAATATAATATAATATAATATAATATAATATAATATAATATAATATAATATAATATAATATAATATAATATAACAATAATAATAATAATAATATTATTATTATTATTATTGTTGTTAAAATATCTTAATATAATATATATAAATAAAAATATATAAAGAACACACAGAAACATATTTAACATAGTAGATTCATACAAATAACAGATTCACACAAATATTTGATATAGCAAATCTAACATTCACCATAATTTAATAGAAAAACATAAATGTGAAGTTTAAACATAACATATAAAATAAATTAAAAGAGAATATTAAATAATACATGTGTAACTTATGACCATTAGGTCAAAATCACACTAAGTTAGCCTATTTTTTGTGTAGATAATTGCCAAACTAGGGTTTAAAACTCTCAAAAATAAAATAAAAATATCTAAAACATTTTAAAAGACAAGATATACATAATATATGCAAAGAAAATAAGTTAAATAAATTAAAAATATCATTTTAAGTTAAAAATTACATTTTTACTATATATATATAAGTTATTAGATTATATTATTTTATATTAAATAGTCCAGATCCAGTCAAATATTAAGCAAACTGTCCAAAAGGGAGTCAAATTCACAACATTCAATAGTGAAAGTATAGATCTGGTCCATGTAAATAGCAGGTCAAGAGTATAAATGGCTTTATAATATTACCTTTAGTGATTTTTTAGAATAATAGCAGAATATAGGTATTCTTAGGACTTTTTTTAATAATTTTATCAAGAAATATTTGGAAAAGGATGAAGACTAAAAAGTGGATTTATGAAAGAAAATGAGAAAAATAAAAGAAAACTAAAAAAAACCTTACCTTTTTTTCTTTTCTTTGCTTTTATTTCTTTTTTTTCTTTTTCTCTCTCTTTCCTGGACATCTTTCTCTAATCTAGAATGCCAACCTTCTTTTTCATGGTGATTGGAGGCTTTTTATTGGAAGAAAAATGGGTTAGTACATAAGAATGAGTCCTAAGGTGTTGGCCATGACTCGGTGAGTCACAGGCAGGACTTATTTAGTCACACCCTATAGAACTTGGCTATGAGCTAGACCGAGTCAAAAAGTTACTAAAAATGAGTCACGGGTGGGACTGGATAAGTCACAGAAGTGACTCGATGAGCCACGGGCCAAACTCACTCCAGCCCCTAAGAAATGACCTTCCGCTCCGAGCCACATTTCAAGGCCTAAATACCCAAAAGAACCTTGATGCCATGCAATTTAGCATAGTCATTTTGTTTAGTTTTGCATCATTTTATGAGATAATGCATGTGTTTTGTTATATTTTAGGTTTCTTTTTATGTCTTCTTTGTTTTGTAGGATTAAATGTGCCTAATGTGATGATTTGAAGCATAAAAGAGGGATTATCTTTGAAGAATTGAAGAAAAAGATCTTTAAGAGGATTTAAAGCCTGTGTCGATTTGTCACAATCACTCAGAATGCCAACTTAAGCTTTGTTGTGCTAAGTCATAAAGCAAATAAAGTGTGCCAACTTGCTACGACAATGCTGGCTCATTACAAAGACTAGCTGTGCCGACTTAAGCAACTCGGCACACTCGTTATAAAAGCCAACCATTGTGACCCTTCACATACCTCTTCAAGATTACACCCCTCTCCGAAAAGGCATCAATTGGGACAACTTTGGGCCTATAAATACATGATGATAACTACATTTTACATATGAAAAAACTACCAAGTAACTTCTAAAAGAATTAGAAAAGATTATAAGGAAAAAGAATACACTAAAGAATAGAAGAGATCAAAAGAGGTCATTCAACACTCAATCATCTTTTTGAAGAAGCATAGAGGAGTCATCACCATTCTTTCTTCTCTTTCTATTTTAGATCATTATGTGATGTTATTATCTTCTTTGTGTATATGTTTTGACAATATGTATTTAGGCTAATTTTGATTATTATAATTGCAAGTATGAATTTATCTATATTAATACAATTATCTTATTTTATACATGAATGAATTAAATTCAGTTGGGTGTTTAACTTGTTATGTATGCTTGATCACTATATGTAATGTGTTAATTAATTTGTTCACAATTAGAATTGGGATATTTTTGTGGAAAGGCAATTGAGCTTAAAGTCTAAAAATCACTAAGGAAACTGGGATTTCACTTTGAGGGGTTATAGAACAAGCATGTTGATAACTTGAATTATGAATATACTTATTAGTGTGTTTTTAGTGTGTGTTGAAGTTGTTTTAGTGTTAATTTAGTTAATTTTGTGTTTGACTTCATAAGTCTTTTATTTATGTTGGTTCAATTTCATTTTGGTTTTTTGTAGGTGTTTAAAAAGAAGAAAGAATTAATCACCCTGGTAGAGGTGAAAATCACCTCTACAGAGTGATTGGAAGAAAAAAATGAGCTTATTAGTATAGAAGTAAGCTCCTCGATGGAGGAGGATTTCTCCTCTATCGAGGAAGACATTAAGAAAGGGCACCTCGGTGAAGGAGAATTCCTCCTCTACCAAGGCAAGGAAAAAATTTCAAAGGTGTAAATCACCATGGTGGAGGAGAAATTCCCCTCTACCAAGGTGAGTGTCTCAGGTTACGAATTTCATCAATTTTGCTCTGTTTTAGGAAGTTTAATGTAGCATAATTTCTTCAATTTAAGGACTCTGATGGATTGATATATAAGGGGTAATAGGAGAATGATTTGGGGGGAGTTTTTAGAGGTTTTTTAGGGTTTTTATTCTTTCTTTTAGTCTTTGTAAATTAGGGTTTTATTTTATCTTTTTAGTTAGATTTAATTTAGATATTTAAGGAAGAATTCAAGATTGAAGAATAAGGAACTTCAAGTTTTATTTTTTCTTCATTAAGGATGTATTCTAAACTTAATCTTTCTATTATATGATTATATTATTGTTGTTTTAGTAATTTTTCTTGCTTAGGAATTCTTGAACCATAATTGTATTGGAATTTTGAGTTTAATGGATATTTGCATGTTTTCTTTTATTTTCCTTGTGATTAATTCTACACTTATTGTTGATGTTTGGTTTTGATTTTTATTGTATTGAGAGATGGTTAATTATTAAATCCAAATGTTAATTGTTTGTGTTTATGCCTTATTCTTTTATTTTCTGCATCTAATTATCTTTATATTCTAAAAGAAGGTTTTAATTCCTATATGTGGATTATATTTTGTTCAAGTGTGTTGGGAAATTGATGGATTTTTAAATGGGTTTTTCGAAAGGAGATTCATTTGAGATCTAGGAATTTATAAACCTGAGCTGATGCTAGTTATTAGGTTGTTCTTAATTAGAGAGATTAGTAATTTAGAATGGTATTCTGAATAAGAGACCTATTTTGAGTTGGGCTTTTCTAGATATTCATGTTAATATTGTTTTACTTATTTCCAATTACATTTATAAGGATAGAATTTCTTAATCATTAATTTTAATAGTGTTAATTTCCTAAATGAACATATTTTAATTTAGTTGTTAATTTTTAGATTTAATTTCTTGCTTAGCTTAGGACTCCTTTTAATTCAAAAACTTGGGGATAAACTCAAATTAATTTAACTCAATTAGATATTTTAGTTAACAACCCCTATTTCCTTGGGTTCGATATTCTTGTGGTTTTAAATATATTACTTTGTATTACTTAGCTGATGTAGTATACTTGCTAGACAACTGCCAAGTTTTTAATGCTATTACTGGGGAACAATGGTATTGTTTCTTTAATATCTGTAATTGAGTTAGTTTGATATTTTTATTCTTTTATTTGTTTTTGATTTGGTGTTATTCTTTATAGGAAAATGTTTAGGCATTTACAATTGACACATGATTATGTCCAAGATTATAAATTGGTTCTTTTAAGAGCACAAATGGAAGATTTAAGGAGGGAGATACAAGAACTACAATAGTCGCATCAACTTTCAACAATCTATTCATCTCTATCATTTAAAGAATTTTATTCTCTATAGGTTTTGCAAGAGCCTAGTGCCTTCAAATTTTAAGTTCTTCTTGACTTGCATGCAAGTAGGGAGAAGCAATTTAGAACTAAAAAATAAGAACTGATGGCTATAATTAATTCTCAAAAAGAGAAGATCAAATATCAAGAGGCTTTATTGCAAAATCAAGAGAATTTGTTAAAGACTCGAGAGCATTTATTGAGAGATCAAGAAATGGGAATTAAAAATATGGATTCTAAATTGGATTTCTTCAGTATTTCTAAGGAAAGTCAAGGTGGTAGTGATAACAAGGATGAATTGAGTCATATGCCAATGATGGATAAGAAAGAAATTGAGTTTGGGGTGCATCAATTAAAAGAGGAGCCAGTCATTTTTGAAGATAAATCCTGTATCTTTGGGAATGAATTTAGATCTCTTATGAAGGATTTTTCACTAAAGGAACAAGAAGTGTTCAATTGTCAAGTGAAAGTGTTAAATTCAATTTATTTGAAGAATTTATTAAGGCTAAAAGAGTCGGTAGAGTTTGTATTTAAAGAACTAAAGGTGGATTCGTACTTTATTGAAGACATGGAATTGTCAGCTTTGGTGAACTTTGACAAGTTTCTCCTACTGATGGGAGAAAATGAGGAGCAAAATCTGGAAAGACCATTATTTGGATCGCAAGCTTGACATCTAGAGAGTAACAAAAGTCTTACTGAAGACTTTATAAATTCAGAACTATATTCTCTAACTTTTTTTTGTTTTTATTGACTATTTATTTAGTGTGTGTTTATTTTTGTTTTGTGATTCTTCATTATTTTGATGTGTTTTGTTATTCATGAGCTTAAGGTGGAGCTATGCTTTTTGAGTGTGTGAAAGTTAACATTAAGTGCCCAATATCAGTGGGCTGATTTTTGCTACCTTGCTAAGAACAACAAGATTTTAGAAAGGGGGATAGAGCGTAGTTGAACTCGATTTTGGATATTAATTTAGGGAATTTTTTTTTCATTTGGCTCATGAATTGTTTCAGTTGTTTTTATTTTTATTTGTTTAGTTTGGTTTGTAGTTTGCATTTTAATTAACTAGGTTTTAGCTCAAATATCATATATTTTGGTTTTAGTTTAGTTTGCCCTAGTAATTCTCAAAATTAAACTTATTGAACTTTAACTTAGAATGTATAATGGTTAAAATCTATGCTTAGCATTAAGGCAGGAATGTTGTTTAATGAAATTCTAGCAAGATTAGTTTTCAACTTGAATAATATTTGTTAGTTTTTGTATTTTAAATGCCAAGACCTGTTTTGAAGTAAGAAGAAAAACCAGTGCCTAAAATTAGTTGAGCAAGGAATTTTAGGACACTAAAACCCTCCTTATTACCTTTTGAAGCATTGAAATAACTCAAACAATTTATAAAGTTATCTAGGAAAATTTTTTCGTATTTAGCCATATTGAGACATTTACCTACCCTCTATATATGTTTTTCCTTTATTAAGCCCCTTTTGAGTTTTATGAGGCACGCGTAATGCATGCCATATTTATTTTTCTTGTTAGACTCATCTGTTTACCATATAACTTAAAAACCATTTATCTCCTCTTCTAAGAATTAGCCACTCTAAGTTGGGATGGATTAATATTTTCGGGTATTTAAAGAGTGTAGTTAAAAAGGGTTCTTGGGATTATTATCAAAGGTTGATTGAAGTCAAGAAAGTAATGAAAAGTTGAACTTTTGAATACCCATGTATCATTTGTTGTAAACAATAAAGCTAGCAAGTTCTTGGGAAAAAAAAAGAAAAGAAAGAAAGTTTGACATTAAGCTAGCAATTTACAGCAAAGTTTTAAATGTGGGGTATTTACAAGGGAAAATAATTGTAACTTTTTGAAATTGGTTGAGTTAGGAAATTAAGAGGAGTTTCAGTGATCTTTTCTCTCAAAAATTACTTTGTGTATGAGGGGTTAAGTGAGCAAGTATGGTTGAGTGGTATGTTTTTATTCAGTAGATTGAAAGTGGAAAATGTTCGTATATTCAACTAGAGAGTGGCTATTCTTTTTATTTATCCTTGTCCATTCTTTATTAACCATTGCCCTAACCACATTACAGCCTTAATGAAGTCCTAATGATTCTATTTTGGTTTGAGTTGTTTAACAGAGATGACCTTCAAGTTCCGGTGCTAAAAGAGAGGCTTATGGTGTTTCTAAAGTTTCAAATGTGAAATCTTTTGTACATTTAGGTGTACATTAATTCTAAATTTTGACTATAAGATAGTATTGGTGTTTTGCTTTTGAAAATCCTTAAAATATTTTGGTCTTGCACACACACATAGAAACTAGCCTATACGCTCTTGATTGAATTTGATCTAGCTAGAATTTTATTAAGTGCTCTTGTTAATTGCTAATCATAATTTTGAAGTGCATGATTATTGGTTAAAGTTTGATTATTTTGAGAAGTTAGTTTGTTCAATTTTGCTCGAGGGCAAGCAATGACTAATGTGTGGTATTTGATAGCTTGAATTATGATTATACTTATTAGTGTGTTTTTACTATGTGTTAAAGTTGTTTTAGTGTTAATTTAGTTAATTTTGTATTTAATTTCATAAGTCTTTGATTTATGTGGGTTTAATTTCATTTTGGTGTTTCATAGGAGTTTAAAAAGAAGAAAAAAGTAATCACCCTAGTGGAGGTGAAAATCACCTCTACCGAGGTGATTGGAAGAAGAAAGGGAGTGTATTAGTACACAAGTAGGCTCCTTGGTGGAGGAGGATTTCTCTCTACCAAGGATGACATCAGGAAAGGGCACCTTGATAGAGGAGAAATTCTCATCTACAGAGGCAAGGCAGAAATTTCAAAGGTGTAAATCACCTCGATGGAGGCAAAATGCCCCTTTACCAAGGTGAGCATCCCAGGTAACATTCATCAATTTTGCTCTATTTTATGAAGTTTAATGCAGCGTAATTTCTTCTATTTGGGGACTCTTAAGGATTGATATATATAAGGCAGTAAGAGAACGATTTGGGGGACGGGGGAAGTTTTTAGAGTTTTTGGGGTTTTTATTCTTTCTTTTAGTCTTTGCAAATTAGGGTTTTATTTTATCTTTTTTAGTTAGATTTAATTTAGAGATTTAAGGAAGAATTCAAGATTGAAGAAGAAGGAACTTCAAGTTTTATTTTCTCTTCACTAAGGATGTATTCTAAACTTAATCTTTTTCTATTCTATGATTATATTCTTGATGTTTGAGTATTCTTCTTGCTTAGGAATTCTTAAACCATAATTGCATTGGAATTTTAAGTTTAATGAATATTTGCATGTTTTCTTCTATTTTCCTTATAATTAATTCTGCACTTATTGTTGACTTTTGGTTTTGATTTTTAATGTATCGAGAGATGGTTAATTATTGAATCCAAATGTTAATTGTATGTGTTTATGCCTTGGTTTTTTTGTTTTCTGCATCTAATTGTCTTTATGTTCTGAAATGAGGTTTTGATTCCTATGTGTGGATTATATTTTCTTCAAGTGTGTTAATAAATAGATGGATTTTTAAATGGGTTTTTCGAGAGCAGATTCATTTGAGATCTAGGAATTTATAAACCTAAGTTGATACTAGTTATTAGGTTATTCGAGAGCAGATTCATTAGTAATCTAGAATGGTATTCTAAATAAGATACCAGTTCTGAGATGGGTTTTTCTAGATATTCATGTTAATATTATTTTACTTGTTTCTAATTACATTTATAAGGATAGAATTTCTAAATCATTAATTTAAATTTTGTTGAGTTCCTTAATGACCTTGTTTTAATTTAGTTGTTAATTTTAGATTTAATTTCTTCCTTAGCTTAGGACTCCTTTTAATTCAAAAACTTAGGGATAGTCCCAGATTAATTCAACTCAATTAGATATTTTACTTGGCAATCCTTGCTCCCTTGGGTTTGTTATTCTTGGGGTTTTAAATATATTCCCTGTATTACTTAGCCGATCTAGTATACTTGCTATACACCGGTCACATAGTAATTTATGGTTTTCATCTATCTCCATAATGATATAAGAGTGCTTATGGACTCTGGATGGAAATGCCCTTATTTGACAATGAGAGTTACATTTAAGGATGGTAGGCCTTATTCTCTAATCCTTGCATGTATACGTGTTTCATTGAATCATTATATGATCAATTTATGTTTTGTAATTCTAATATCTTATTTGATTGATTGGTAGTTATAATTTAGATTAGATTGATTAATTTAATTTATTAAACACTTTAGTATAAACAAATTCACTCAAAATTGCTATAGCCTGTCTATCTTGGTATCTATTTGGTTAATATAAAATAACACTTATGCATATATATTGACTCCTAGAGCTCGACACCCTACTCACTCTATCTAAGTCTTAAAGACTAGAGTAATAAAATTTACACTACATGAAACCTCTTGAAAAATAAAGATTTGTATACAAAATGAAAAGAGTTCTTTGAACCTTTAGTTTTATGCCTTCAATGAGAAAAAGGTCATCCTCACTAGGTAACTCCAACAAAAGTCAACTCGAGACCTAGTGTCTATAATTGCCCTTAACCTTGGGGAGGCTAAAACACTAAATGCCTAGGCAAGTCAAAGTTTAGAGTGAAAAAAAAGACACATACTTAAGGAAGCGGTCTCCAGGCTACTTCTTAAGAAGAGTTATAGTAAAAATGGATGGAGCAATCAGTGTCAGCTTGTCAGTAGTGGTCAATCATATAGTCTTCATCTAACCCTTAATAGGACTTGTGTGTCGGTGCAGGGTGAAGTTGATCAATGCCAAATTGTTGGCATGTATTAACTCTAATTGTGACAATCTTGATTTTAAATACCCTTTAGGGGGCCTTGTTTTAAGCAAGGATGTTTTGAGAAGTCGACATTAGGGCCCCAGATTTGAGGTGGACATCGGGGGTCCTAAAAGTGAGGTAGACATCAAGGTCTTGAAAGTGAGGTGGATATCGGGGTCATGAAAGGGAGGTGGAAATCATGGTCTTAAAAGTGAGGAAAAGATCAAGGTCATGAAAGTGAGGCAGACATCGAGGTCCTGAGAGTGAAGTGGACATTGAGGTCCTGAACCTACAGTATCGGGGTCCTAAAGATGAAGTGGACATTAGGGTCCTAGAGTTGATTTTGTGTGCCCCCTAGGAGGTCTTAGGTTAAAATAAATGTTTTTAAAAAATTTCCTGATTTTTGGTAGGGTTAATTGAAATTATTTATTTATCGCATGGTCATTTACCCCTTACAGCGAAAGGAGTGTAAAGGTATCCAGCAATCCTAAGGTTGCATTAGCCCATGCGACTAACATACAAGCATCCATAATTGGTAGCAAGTATCTTCCCATTTTGATCTAATTGTCCAATTATGTGTAATGGTCGAAACCTTATAGATGTAGAAGAAGATAGTTCTTAGATGATATCGAAAAGTTTTCCCTTGAACGATATGGCGAGGAAAATGTTAAATCATTAATCAATTCTTGTGATTTGGAAGAATATGATTATTATTATTATTTGTGGTCGATGTTTTAGAAGTGACAATTTTTTTATCATTACCTATTATTTATTCATTATTATTCAGTTATTATGTATTTGTTTCCTCCTTTTTTCTCTTTTTTTTTCTTATTATCTATATTTATTATTATTATTATATTTTTATATTATTTTTTTGTTTTATATTATTTTTTTAATTTATATATATATATATATATTCGTATTTTTTAAATTTGATTGTACATATTTTATTATTAATGCTTATATTTTCATGGAAAATGTAAACATAACTACCTATTGTGATACTCTCAGAGGGTTATACATGGATGTTACTATTTACAGAGAAAAACTAAGCAAGTTCATTATACATATCATGTGGAGAGAAAGAGACTATAAAGATAAACTCCATGAATATCAAAATGGTCCTAAATAAAGAGAACACAGTGGTATTGTTAATGTTGAAAGGGACTGTGATGGCCCTCCTATTGAGTGGGGGGAATCCATTCAATGGCTGGCAGTGGTAAAGATGGAGCCGATGGCTGTAGTGATAGGGAAAAATCAAGCATCGGCCGTTGCTCCCCCATATCTCCTATAAGTGGGGGATAACCTAACTGCTAAACACAGCCTGATAGACACCAGACACCCTGATGTACATGTATGAGCATTGTATCCTAAACATCCAGCCTCCCTCTTAAAACTATCTAAAAAGTTGTAAACTAACCTCTTTTCTGATACCATCCACAACGTTCTCCATCCTCTACAATCTCTCATCCAAACTAACCATGCTCCTGTTTAGCACCACCATGGAATAATTAGTGGATATACATATTACCTCTATACTAACTTGAGCCTATCCCCACTGGATTATGCTTTCATCTCGTGCAATAGCTATGTCCTCTTTCAACTGTGTCTCAATTTCCTGAATAGTTGCCTAGAACTATTGTTGTGCCGCGATGAGTGCTGCCTAGCCACCCTGCAAGGCCTGAATACTACTCATCATCGAGTCCTATAATGCTTGAATAGTCTTTATATGCTGTAGCATCTCCATGATGGAATGGGGTGGAGTATATGATGGAGAATGCATCAGTACTGGTTTGGAAGGTGAATGAGAAGATACTAGTTGCATAAGTGATGGAGTGGTTAAGATAAAGATGAAGCCCCTAGATCACCATATGGTGTAAATGTACTAGCATAGTGAGGAGATCCTAGCATAGTGACCTAGGATGCCTGGACTGCATGATCTTCGTGGTGGCTGCTAACAAAATATCCATGTGGGGAGATCAGTTGGCTCAAAGTCCATATCTATCCCAAAAATAGCTGCCATGGTCTCCTTAATAGGCATGAAAGGTGTTTGAACTAGAGTCTGAATGGGTGTCTACACTAGTGGGGCATACTGTTGTGGTGGCACTCATCGAGCTAATCTAAATGCCTGATCAATCTCCTCCAAGGTTAAAACCCGAAAACCATGCAGACTATTTGAATTTGTTGTGATCATGTGCATGTCTATCGCCAAACTCACATCTACATAGGTGTTACCCTATAAAGGGGCTCCTTTAACTCCCTTAGGAACACCAACAGCCAATAATCTACAAGTAATGACACCTTTAACCATTATCCCTGCCATAGAAGCATCTCCAGGCCTTTTCAAAATTGTTACAATCTAATGTGAAACATTGATGCGATGCCCCATCATTATACCCCACAAAAACCATATATCAGGCACATTAAGTAACCCAAGTCTGCCTATACGCCCTATGTATGAAGAAGACAAAACCATCTGAAGATATCTAAGTGCTTGAGAAATCAATATAGTAGACTTTGTTGTCCTTAGGGTGTAAGGGAATCCTGGCCATGCTATAGCCTGCCACATATGTATTTTAATGTGTCTAGCAAGAGTCAAGGCACCATCCTTATGAGGTAATCTTGCCAGCCTTGCAAAATCTCTCTTGGTCAAACTAAATGGGCTTCACAACACTCTAAATGGTATCACTCCCTCCTTATCATTTGATCTATGAAAGCCCCTATATGTTAACGTGGATAAAAACTATTAAGTCATCTTGGGATATGTAAGATATGCACCCTCGAAAAACTCCATCTATCTAACTCGGGCAAGTAGATTCTGAACCTCCTCTAATAGGCCAGCATGCTACAAAAATCTTATGGACATAAAAAGACTAAGTATTTGCAAATGTCATAATGCCCAATATTTCTCTACCTTATCAGGTGTCATCCAAGTGAGAATATCCCGTCGGTTAACACTACAAGAAAAATCCTAATTCCTAATGGAAATTTTTTCATTGGTAAATAATAAAGAAAAAAGTCATTCCATAGGTAAATACTGACAGAAAAATCTTTTCATAGGCAAATTTGTCATGGACAACTGTATATTGCAAAAAAATAACAAATCTATCATAAATAATAGAGGGAAATTTTTCGACCAAACTTTATCGACGAAATTGAAAAATCCATCATTAAATTCGCACCAATTTTTTGTGGCTGTAATTGGACACAAAATTTCCCGATGGAATACTTATTCCATAGGGAAATTCCCGACAAAATCTTATTTCTATAGGTAAATTGCTGATGGAAAATATTTTCGTCTGTAATTTACCTACGAAAATAGGATTCCATAGGGAATTTTCCTATGAAATAAGTATTCCATCAGGAAATTACCTATGGAATCACATTTCTATCAATAATTACCTATAAAAAATGATTTTGTAGGGATATCACCTATGAAATCATGTTTCCATTGATAAGTTTCCTATGGATTTATTTTTCATAGGTATTTTTCTTATGGAATGAAATTTGTGTAGGTAATTTGCCGACGAAAATAATATTTCGTCGGTAAATTACCTATGAAAATTACATTCCATTGGGAAATTGAAATAAATTACTAAATACACTAAAAAAGTAAAACACCCTAAAAGGCAAAAAAAAACAATTATTATCTTGTACCTTCAAACATCGCTCTCTTTTCAAACTCTCCCACACAAAAACATTGCTCTCCCTTAGAAATACATCGCTCAATATCGCTAGCTAGTAGCCACCATTCACCACCACTCTCCCACACCGCCCCTCTCCCTTCAATCTCACCATTTTCCTCTGTCTCGCCATCGCCATCCGCCTTCATCTTAGTCTTCACTGCTAGATCTAATTGGTGAGTAATTAATTTCTCATTTTTTGGTTCATCTACTTGTCATTTGCTTCTCATTTTCCAAATTTTCTCTATCGAATGGATTAGTAAAAATCTTCAGTTTGATGATATAGTGAGTAAGCCCCTATTTTTTTTCTTTGGTTCTATTTTTTTCTTTGAGCTTTTATGTTAAGAATAAACATTAGTTGGGCATCTAAATCTGATCGTCTATTTCATCTCCTGATTTTTGAGAAAAATTATTGTCATCTTCTAATATAAAATAATCTAGTAGTCACTAGCCTGAACTCTTATGCATATTTTGCAGGTTTGAAATAATTGATACTTTTAGGGCCTAATTGACATTTTTGCCAAGATCTTTACGAGACCACCAATACGAATTTGACATTAAGATTCTAAAAGCCTTATGAATTATTGGAGGAGAATTTACCAATTTCCTCCTCTTATTAGCTAATCTGGCCATAAGAAGAAAGAATAAGAAAATTTACTTTTTCTTTCAGCCATTGATCTTTTCTCTTCCTCATTCTTTTCTTTAAGCTCTGATCTTGTGATTGGAATTTTAATAAGGGCAAGGAACAAATGTAAAGGATCAAGTTGAAGAGTATGAAAGGATTGTAGGAGAGGAGATAACCCAAAAGCTTGGGGATGTTGTCCCTTAAAAAGGCAAGTGAACAAGTAATTTGATGATTAATTAAAATTTAATTTGCTGGACTGCTATTCTTAATGATATAAATGACTGGAAATAAACTTGTGAGTGATGAATAAGCACACATCAGAATTTGAATTTAGGTCCCATAATTCAGTTGTATGTTTCTTAATTGGTTGGAATTGTTTTTAAGCAACTACTTCTTAAGATATGTTGGATTTTGGGATGAAGCAAGATGATTTAGATGTTGGAATTTTTGGTAAGAATCTGAAGGAATTAAAAGATGAAATTTAGGGTAAATTGAAATGTTAGGTTAGTTGTTACTGGTTTAGATAGATTTGTATGGTATGAGTTCATCTCATATAAGTTGATAAATGAATCAATTTATGACTTCTGGACTTGAATCATACTTGAAATCATGTTACTAAGACAAGGCAAGAAGATTAGGTCTTATATAAGTGGAGAATTGCTACAAATTCCACGTCCAATACAATTGCCACTAGTAGATGAGTTGAATCCATTGAGGAACTATTTGAACTTCGGACTACAATGAATCAATTGGCAACTCAATTGTGCGAGTCTATGGAATATATAGCCGAGCTCTATACTCAGATAAAAGAAATGAGGGGGGAAGGGGGGAAAGGTAGCATATCGCAGCATCCAGATGATCCACCTGTACTGACAAGATAGGTCTTTAAATTTTAGGACATTTAGGACTTGTAATATTCTGACTGTAATTTTAAGGGTAATATTTATGTTTTTAGGACTTATAAGAAAATGATTTGATATGTTATTAAATATTATAAATATTATATTATATTACGAATTAGTCTCTATCAATCTATTACTGTAAATTATATATTTTATATTATATTGTTCATTAGGATTTCACGATATAGAGAAAATAAAATAATAAAAATATTGAAATCTAAGATTTCTCGACAAAAATATAGCAAACCGTTGCTAAAATAGACAATGTAGCGACAGCAAAAATTCTGTCGCTAAATTTACCTACGAAATATATCAGACCGTAGCTAAATTTGCTTACGAAATACTTATTTTCGTCAATAAATTTAGCTACGAAAAAAAATTTTTATTGGTAAGTTTGCCTATGGAATACTAATTTCGTTGGTAAAATTTTCAACGAAAAATAAAATTCTGTTGATAATTTTAATGATGGAATTTAAATTCGTCGGTAAATATTGCAAATGATGACACTTTTTCAGTCTGCACTTTCGGACATAATTAAAGACGGACGATGATTTTACTGATTGAATTATTTTTCATTAGGAAAGGTGCCTATAACTGATTCTCCTATGCTATTTTTTGTCGCTAAATTCTGTCGACATTTTAGTTTCCTAACGGAAATTCACTCAATTCCGTTAGGAATTTTCATTGAAAAAATGGATTTTTCTTGTAGTGTAAGTGGCGTTAGAGTAGGTCTATGTGGTGGCATGGAACCTGCATAATGACATGATTAACGACATGCATTTATATTTTAAAGAAGAAATCATGATAATTGCATATCTCAAAGTATTAGCCATTACATATCTCTAGATTTTTATTATTTCAATATATATTCCCCTATATCAATAAAAAATTATTGATTTTCACCCTCTTAATCTTATCATGTGACAATTATGTTAGCATATTATTACCATTCCTTCTTTATATATATATATATACATATATATATATATATACATATATATATATATATACATATATATATATATATATATATATATATATATAATATTTACTTTATTTTTTATTGGTTCCTTCTTTTTTTCTACTATTACCTTTCATCGTGCATATTATTATGTACTCATCATTTCCTTTTCATACCATTTTTTTCATTCTTTTGTTGTCACTATTATTATTATTATTATTATTATTATTATTATTATTATTATTATTATTATTATTATTATTATTATTATTATTATTATTATTATTATTATTATTATTTTTACATAGCTTGGCCATTTTCTATTCAATTGACCCCCTTAAAACTTGAATGTCTCCTCTTATGACCGTTTGACTTCTCCGTAATACCCCCCTCTCTCTTTTTAAATCGAGATAGTGGGCCCTTTGTGGGCTTTTATACTAAACTTTCTCAATGGGAAATGCATTCTCTTTGCAGGATTTTCACACATACCGCGCCTAATTTTTGCCTAAAATGTACGCCTACCCACCCAGCGGGTTTACTTTTCTTTTTTTCCATTATTTAAGGATTATCATATGTGTTCTTGAGATGTAAAATGATGCATTCTTACCTTGCCTCATATGTGCATTTCTTATCTTTTGCAACATATATCAATAATCATTCAATCATAACAGGACATTAAATGCATAATACATAATTCTATTTAATCTCATGAGTACATTTTTAAAGAAATCCAACTCCTATTATCGATTAGCCCTCTTAGGTTTTCTTGATAGAACATTTTCTCTTAACCACTTCTCCTTTATTTATTTCTCTCTCTCTCTCTTTCTTTTTATAGCCATGGAACCTTTTGAGCTTATAGATGTTGACTGATTCTTTATATTCAGTCCTATCACTGCTAGTGAGTATGGTGGCTCTTTTTGATAATAACTTCTTTAGAATGAAATAACCCTCTAAATTAGGCCTGAATTTACCTTGAAGTGGTGGCCTTTAACTTTTTTACCGAATGATCGAGCCAGACTCTTTTGATGCATTTGATTGTGGTAATAAGCCCTCATACGACCTTCATCCAACAAGTTTAATTGCAATAGTCTTTGTTCAACTCATTTTGACTCTGATAACTTAGCTTCTAGAGCAACCCTCAATGATTGTAATTCAATCTAAACTGGTGATACTACCTCACTTCTGTAATGTTCACTCTAATTACCTTTTTTTACATATTATTTTATTAAATTGCTTGTATAAGTACACATATATACATATAAATTTAACATGCTTAAAGTACATTTACAAAACAATTCATTACATATATTCCAAATCCCTTTACATTAGACATTTAAAAAATGACTCTACACCAAAATTGGTCTTCACTTGCTTTTCTTCAAGTGGTCCGCAGATGTTGGCATGAAAATTGGTTCTTCAGATCTACACCTATATACCTATATGGGAGGAACATCCATGCTGAGCAATGGCTCGATGAGGAGTAAAAATGATGCAATTGACTTCTTGATGAATCTCACATAAACATATTATAATACACCAATAAACATTACATAAACGCATTTAATAGCTCACATACCTTATCATGTCACCACTCATATACATTCAATATAACAATTCCAAGCATTAAACAACATCTCAATACCATTTCTCAGTTACACTAACAATATCAATAAGAGACATTGACATTATAATGAAGCACTAAAACATTTACACTATTGATCACTCATCATGATTTATTAATTAAATCACTTTCATGTTACAAAACACATACACTCATAGTAACAATCCCATGCATTAAGAAGTGTTTCAATATTGTTTATTAATCACACTAACAATATCACTAAGAGACACTAGCATTACACTAAGACATAAAAGTCTATGCACTATTAATCATTTATCAATAATTGTCAATTAAATCACTTTTATTGCTTAAATTTTCATTGATGGTGGATAACGAGTACAAACACTTGATACTGGCGAGCAGTATCAAATACTTAGGACATAATAGTCTAGGGTCACTGGATACCAACTAGTATCAAAACATTAGACACTTTTCAGTGACAACACTAGCAGTTATAATCACTATCTCTTTATAGGCATGGCTATCTATCCACTATTATGTGAAACTTAGGTTTTTGATAAGTCATTAATCACTCAAGAATATCACACTTGATACATTTAAAATCATAAAGTCATTATACACAATAGAACATGCAACATTATCACAATACAATTCATGCTCAGACACATTTAAAATACACTTCAACTTGTTATCACTTACCATATGACATGTAACACTATGCATACAAATATTTATATTCATTCATATTCATTTATTTTAATATTCCAACATGTGTTAAATACATTCCATGTCATATTGTGCCCATTTTTTATGTCTAAAATACTGTAAAAGTATTCGAGGAAGTTTGAGTAAGTTTTGGCAACAATGTGGGGCCTAAAAATCAAGTATAAGGGAAAATAAGGGAGGGTTACACTGGCAGCTAATTGCTTGTGACCATCACATGGGTGCATAATCGATTCTAGAATAACTAATTGATTGTGACTGTGAGGTCCATTCTGCCCCAAAAAACCTAAAGGCAAATTTCTAGGTTAAACTTGTATGCTATTTTAGACTTAGTAAAAGACATTTTCAATCAAAATAGTCTCTAGAAAGATGTTTCTTTATATCTCTAGTTTTCAAAACATTAAAAATAACTCTATTATGACTTCTAAATCTCAAGATATTAATAAAATAGTGTAGACTACTCTAGATGACAAGGAAGCAGAAGTTATTCAACTTCAAGCTAAATTTTGAGAACTTTAGGGACCGATTTAAGTTTTGATGCCTTCGACAAAGTTGTAGACCCATGTCTTATCTTTCATTTACAACTAGAAGCACTTCATTTAGGCATCTACAGAAGGAAATATACTCTTCAAACTAAAACTTATTCAAGTGAACCTTAAGCAGATTTTCATTATATCACTTTTTAAGGCACAAATCATCATTGCCATACACTATAGGATCACCTCTTAACTCTAACATCAATTATATGTCATTTATATTACATTTATCAACTTGGATCAATTATAAGCACATAGAACAAGAATATAATCTCTCATACCTTATTGATGCACCAAAATCACTTTTTTCAATCTCTCTCTCTTTACCTTTTTTTCCTTGCTCTTTCCTACTCTTCTTTCTTCATTAGATAAGTCACATATATAAACATCCATTTAGATCCTTCAAATTCAATTCTTATCATATAAAACAAATAGAAAAAGAAGAGGAGAAATTATTACCTTGAAATTACCTAACCCTTAAATTCTCTCTCTTTACAAACTTTACAATTGAAATTAGGGTATTCTATTAAGATGAAATCAATGATTTTTAAGAAAAAAATGGCTATTTTTGTCCTTTAAAGTGGCCAGCCAATAAGAATCTATAAATCTTTTGGTTTCTCTATCTTTTTAAGAGAAATCTAGAAAAAAGCTATATGTCTTAATCCTATTGGGCCCTAGGTGAATTGTACTTAGCTCTTTCTTTCTTTTTAATTTATCATTCTTACCCCAAAAATTTCTCTCTTTCGTTTCAATTAGGCCTCTATATAAGTGTTTCTTCCGAATAATGCACTTTTATTAGTTAATGTGTAATAGCCATATTGCCATTGGCTTTTAGGTTAATTCCCTTTAGGTCCCAACTTACACTTCCCATACTTATCTCTTTATATTATCTCCCTTATGAATCCTAGACATACCTGATTACAACTAGGGTATATGTTGGGGCTTTACAACTTTTATAGACCAAAAAAAGGGTAGCTCCCATCAACATCCTGATAGTGGTTTTATATCCCCATAATGCAAATGGCAATTTCTTTTCCTAATCTTTATAGGTCTTGATAGTCTTAGATAGAATATTCTTTAAGTTTTTAATGGCAGCCTCAACCATCCCATTTGCCTATGAACGATAAGGAGAGGATTTATGGTATTGTATCCTATACTTCTTGAGCACCTGCTTTGTTTTAGCTTGAAATTGAACTCTATTTTCTGACACTAGGTGGTGTGGCACCCCATACCTATAAACCAGATTTTGCTCAATAAACCACACCATCTCTCTAACACCCAACTTCTTGAACGAATTAGCTTTTACCTATTTGGTGAAGTAATCGATTTTGACCACTATATACCTATAACCATTTGAAGCCATCGAATAAAGTTCCCTAATTATATCTATTCCCCAATTTGAGAAAGGCCATGGAGCCGAAAGATTGCATAACTCTAACATAGGTGAATGACTTAAATTTGTATTTTGTTGACACTAGTGATACATCTTCACATATTTTGAACAATCAATATCTATTGTTAGCCAGAAGAACACCTGATGCATGATTTTCCTTGCAAGTGCCAATACATTGATGTAGGATCCATAAGTTACTGCATGTATTTCTTCAATTACTTTCTTCGCCTCCTTTTCATCTAGGCACCTGAGTTGAATGTCCTCTGCCTACCTCTTATACAGTGCCCCATCTATACTAATAAATAGAGTAGGGAGTTTTTGAATCATCCACTGATCTTTTTATGTAAATAGAGTAGGCATGCATATAAAACAAACAAACAACAAAACTAGTTGTTTAATGCGTATGTGATGCCACAAAAATGCACAAATAATTAAATCCGACCATTACCAACCCTAATAACATCTTAGGATAGTATATTAACATGTCATATTAATTATAATACCTATCTTATCAATTAAAATCATTTTTACACCAAAACAATGCAAAAAACTCAAAACAAAAAATTTCAGATTTGCATCTTTTCATAATGATGATTTTAACTAATTTATTCATGCATCTAAAGCACTAAAATAAGCATGTTTAGGCTCTGATACCACTGCTGGAATATGACATGGTATAAATGTGATGATAACGCAGCGGAAAAACAAAAAATTTTTCATCATACATGCCATACAAATCCAAAGCAAGAATCGAAACATGCAATTTTAGGGTTTAAAACTTACAACTTTGGATGCCTTTTAATTTTTGAGTTTGGTGATGACTAGCAACCGAGATGACTTTATCCACCTTAGATCTTGATCACCAATGCCAAGGAACAGCCTTTTACGCTACTCCCTCTATTCTCACACACATAATTGCACCGTCGGCTTAAAATCGAGATTGTTAGCTCTCTTTTAAGGTATTATGTAATGGCTATAGTTTGAAGCTACAAAATTTGATTTTGTACTTCTCTTAGGTTGCTATTACTACCCAAGATCACAAGAGAATGAGGAACTATCCTTTCTCCTTGTGAAAATTGGCTAAAAGAAATTTTTGAGAGAGAGAGAGAGAGAGTTTCACGCAAAAACCATAGAGAAAACACTAGGGTTTAACGTTTTTTCCACATTCAAATATATATCCTTTTTATTTTAAGTGATAAGATTAAAATCAAATACTTAAAGATAATTAATTTTATCCTTTATCACTTAATTAAAAATAAGTAATATTTATTGATAAAAACTCTTTTAATTTATCCAAGATAAAAACAAAAGACATTTAATCAAATAATATCACTTAATTTAGGATAAAAGATAAGACATTTAAATCTAATAAACCACTTAAATAAAAACAATACATGTGCCGAAATTCCTTGGTATTTCCCTAGGAATTTCGGCCACATCAAATTCCATTTAAATGATTTAATTAGATAAATATATCTTTAGGCTTTAATACTCAATTAATTAAATTAATACATGACATTTAATTAATTGAAATTAAACCTTGTGGGTTGAATTTCTCTCTCTTATGGGCCAAGGTCCAATAGCAATCTAATAACCCATTACACACATTAATTTGACTTTAATTAAAAGCCCAAATTAATGCCCAATACTTAATTTAAATATTTTAAGCCCAATGCTTTGTGTGCGATCCTATAGGTCCATTTAATGTTGGCAATGAATTAATAAATTAATTCAAAGGCTATATATATTCTCTAGCAAGATATTATAGCATTCCAAATTAAATGAAAATGCATATGGCATTTAGTGACCTAATGCAATTTTGTATAGTCCATTACCCATAAATATCAGAATTAATATAAGGCATGGAACTAGTAATCCTTATATATATTAATTCCTTTCTTGATATTCCAGTGACACTGAACTCTCAGATAAATAATGATTACTCATTATTTCATCTCGGTATGGCCATACACTTCTCAGTTCACTGATCAAGTGGTCAGTGATATTTTCTCTCTTATCGAGAGGGGTATCCCTTCACTTCTCTCAATGTCTCTAACATGAATCAATGCATACCCAATCATACCCGTACTTGTCACTCTATTACGAGCACGTTAGGTGTATGTCAAAGCACACATTAATTCATAAAGAGTTTCATAGAGATTTTAGGTCTAAGAACTCCGATACAAAACTTGTATATGAGAAACAATTATGACTTGTACCATGTAGTGTTCTCATAAGCAGATCGTATCCAGATACCATGTTCTTTAACATGTATCTATGATCTCTGATTGACACTCTTATCCTAATGATCCGTAAGATAGAACTCATAATATCAGAGAGAGCATACTAGTCTTAATTCATTGTTATTCCCATAGCAATGACTGACTAGGGATATTTAGAATGATGTCTCATTTGTTTCAAGGTCTTACAACCATGTGCCTCACACATGATAACTTAAACCGAAACAACATTCTTGGATAGTTCTATCAATTGATATGCACAGGAATATAATGGATAAAACATATGCCTCATTTTATTAATTCAAAGTGTTTTATTACAATGCATTGGGGCTAGGGCTTACACTAACAATCTCCCACTAGCACTAGTCCCAATTGGGCATAGCCCTAAGACCGAACGCTCTCAAATGAGCTTCGTGCAGATTTGGATGCAACTATTTCGTCAAAGGATCTGCTACATTGTCTTCACTTGCTATCTTGCTAACCTTGACGTCCCCACGATAAATGATTTCTCTGATCAGGTGGTACCTCCTGAGTATGTGTTTGGATTTCTGGTGTGACCGGGGCTCCTTTGCCTGTGCGATGGCCCCGTTGTTGTCACAAAAAATTTCTAATGGATCTAGGATGCTTGGGACCACTCCTAATCCAGAAATAAAATTTTTAATCCAAACAGCCTCTTTTGCAGCCTCACTCGCTGCAATATACTCAGATTCCGTAGTTGAGTCGGCAATGGTCTCTTGCTTCGAGCTTCTCCAGCTGACAGCACCACCGTTCAAAACAAAAACGAATCAAAATTGCGATCTAGAATCCTGAGTGCTGGTCTGAAAAGCAGCATTGGCATAACCTTGTATGACGAGCTCTTCTTGACCACCATACACCAAGAAGTGATTCTTCGTCCTTCGCAGGTACTTCAGAATACCCTTTACAGCAGGCCAGTGCTTCTCACCGGGGTCTTGCTGAAACCTACTGGTTACACTTAGTGCATGAGCAACATCCAACCTAGTACATAACATAGCGTACATGATAGATCCAATAGCAGATGCATATGGGATTCTACTCATGTTGTCCCTTTCCTCTTTGGTTTTAGGACACTGTTCTTTAGTCAAAGGAACTCCCAAAGCCAAAGTTATGTACCCTTTCTTTGAGTCTCCCATACTAAAATGCTTTAATACTTTGTCTATGTACTTTTCTTGACTTAGTCCCAAGAGCCGATTCGATCTATCTCTATAGATTCGAATACCAAGTATTGTCTCGGCTTCACCTAAGTCTTTCATTGAGAAATATTTTCCCAACCATTGCTTAACCTTATGCAATGTTGGAATGTCATTCCCAATGAGAAGGATGTCGTCCACATATAGGGCCAGAAACACTTCTATGCTCCCACTATCCTTCTTGTACACACAAGACTCATCTTCGTTCTTGATGAAGTCAAATTCTTTGACAGCCTCATCAAAACGAAGATTCCAACTTCGGGATGCTTGCTTTAATCTATAAATGGATTTTTGAAGCTTGCAAACCTTCTTAGGATGCTTGGGATTGACAAAACCTTCAGGCTGTGTCATATACACATCCTCAAGTAAATTTCCGTTAAGGAAAGCAATTTTGACATCCATTTGCCATATCTCATAATCATGATATGCAGCTATGGCAAGCAAGATCCTAATGGACTTGAGCATGACTACAGGCAAAAAGGTCTCATCATAGTCTACACCATGAGTTTGTCGAAAACCTTTTGCTACTAGTCTACCTTTGTAGGTCTTATCAGCTTTCAGTTTGAATAACCATTTGCATTCAATTACCTTAGCACCTTTCGGTGGATCAAACAAGGTCCAAACCTGGTTATCGTACATTGATTGCATCTCAAATTTCATGGCTTCAAGCCAATTTTCCGAGTTTGGGCTCTCAATAGCTTCTCGGTAGGTAGTAGGATCTTCACAATCTACTAACTCAATAGTGTCACTGTCAATGATTTGAAATCCATATCTCTCAATCTCCTGACGTACCCTACCGGACCTTCCAGGTTCTTGTGTAATGGGTTCTTGTTCCACAACTGGTTGTGAACTTGATCCCATTTCCAAACCATCCTCTATAGGAGTTTTTGGCGATTGAATTTCTCCAAGTTTTACTTTACTCCCACTGTCTTTCTTGAGAAGGAACTCCTTTTCCTAGAAAACAGCCTTGCGAGAACCAAGTACTTTATTCTTGGCTTGTGAGTAAATATAGTATCCCTTTGTTTCTTTGGGATAACCCACAAACAAGTAGACACTAGATTTAGACTCTAGTTTGTCAGATGTTAATTTCTTAACATGTGCTTCACAGCCCTAAATCCCGAGAAAAGACATATTGGGTTCTTTCCCAGTCCATACCTCGTATGGTGTCTTCTCAACTGCTTTAGTTGGAGTACGGTTCAATAGAAATGCAACAGTTTCTAATGCATAACCCCAAAAAGAGATAGAAAGATTAGCTTGACTCATCATAGATCGAACCATGTCAACAGAGTTCGATTTCTCCTTTCGAACACACCATTCCATTGAGGTGTTCCAGGAGGAGTGAGCTGTGAAATAATACCACACTCCTTTAGATGACTGTCAAACTCTTGGCTTAAGTATTCGCCACCTCAATCTGATCGAATGGCTTTTATACTTTTGCCAAGTTGGTTTTCTACTTCATTCTTAAACTCTTTGAATTTCTCAAAAGTTTCAGACTTGTACTTCATTAGATAGACATAGCCATATCTACTGAAGTCATCTGTGAATGTCACGAAGTAGCTAAAACCACCTCTAGCCTGTGTACTTAAAGGTCCACATACATCGGTATGTATTAGTTCCAATAAGTTATTAGTCCTCTCACCTTTCTTGTTAAAAGGATTCTTTGTCATTTTTCCATGCAAACATGGTTCGCATGTGTCATAAGACTCTAAGTCAAATGACCCAAGCACTCCAGTTTTGTGGAGTCTTGAAATATGTTTTTCGTTTGCATGTCCTAAACAACAATGCCAGAAGTAATTAGGGTTCAATTCGTTTGATTTAACCCTCTTTGTATTAATGTTGTATATGGACTCTTTGTTTTGTAAATCAAGGATATAAAGGCCATTTTGCAACATGGCATTGCCATAAGAAATGCCTTGGCGATGAATATGAGCATTGCCATTTTTAATAACAAAATCAAATTCATCATTATCCAAACATGAAACTGAAATGATGTTTCTGCTCATAGCAGGCACATAATAACAATTATTCAAAATAATACAAAGTCCGAAAGGTAAAGTGAGGTGATAGTCGCCTATCTCCATGGCAGCAACTCGTGCTTCATTCCCCACACGGAGGTCCACTTCATTCTTCCCAAGTAACCGCCTATTTCTTAGCCCCTGCACATTTGAACAAATGTGAGAACCACAACCGGTATCCAATACCCAAGTGGTAGAAATAGAAAGGTTAATTTCAACAACAAAAATACCAGAACTGGATGCCTTGGCTCAATTCTTCTTTTGTTCTTTCTTGAAGAGAGCGCAATGCCCTATCTTGTTGCAATGGAAGCAAGTGCTCTCACTCTCTTTGAGTTTTGGCGCCTTGGGCTTTGATTGGGCCTAAGGTGCACTCCCAACTGACTTGGGTTTTCCCTTTCCCTTTCCCTTAGCGGGTCCCTTCTTAATTCCCTTTTGAACCATTAGTACGGGATTGGTTTTTCGAATGTTCGCTTCAGATTCTTAAGCATCCCATTAAGCTCAGTGACTGACTTGTTCATTGCATGCATGTTATAATTCATCACAAATGGATCATAAGCAGCAGGCAATGATCCTAAGATCGAGTCAGTGGCCAATTCCTTTGGCACTAGTACCTCAAGCTTCTCTAGAGTATCAAAATACCCTTTCATCTTGAGTACATGGGTACTAACAGGAGTACCCTCAGCCATCTTGCAAGAAATTAAGGCCTTTGTTGTCACAAACCTCTAGTGACGAGCTTGCTTTTGGAACATCTCCTTGAGGTGCACCATGATCGCATAGGCCTCTTGGTCCATAAATTGCTTTTGCAATTCAGGCACCATAGTGGTTAGCATCAAACAGGTCACATCATTAGAGTCACTTTTCATGGTCTCAAAAGTTTCCTTTTGAACCACAGAAGCGTTCCTAGCAGGTTCCTCTGGTAAGGGTGCATCCAAAACATACGACTTCTTCTCTTACTTAAGAACTATTCTTAAGTTTCGAGACCAGTCTATGAAATTGGTGCCATTTAATTTGTCCTTTTCAAGGACCGATCGCAATGAGAAATTTTTGTTTGAAGATGCCATTTTCAATCTACAATGAAATTTAGCAAGATTAAATGAGGTCTTATTTATGATCCCACAAACCGAATTAATATCCCTTTAAATAATTCGCGTTAGTGATTTAATGTGGGCCAAGATCCACTTTTCACAACAACTTATTAGTCAAGCTGAGCTTGTACACCTAACAAGTTAAGTTACTTAGGTAGGAAAACTCCAATCATATCTCGTACATGACTCTTGGATCAAATGGGCTAACATCTTAAGATGTTATAGCACAACCCATTTATTAGTTGCCTAGGTCCGGGCATCCCTTTCCATGATAAGTCGAACCTACATTCACAACCCATGCTCACAAAGATAATCGGGCGCATCTAGGACTCCTAGTCTACGTGACCGATGATCGATGCCTTGACATGTTTCGAATTAGGAAGGCAACTTTGTGACTTACTATTTTAGGGATTCATTTTATTACGGCTTACATGGCATACGCTTTGTCATCCATACATAGCATGCATATATAAATAATTGCATAAAGTAAAGCGTGACAAACATGGGCCCAAAAACCTACAACTAAGATTCTATACTATTACATAAGAATCTTCGAGTTGGGCTTCTCCACTCCGGTGGGCTTCGTCTTGATTTACAAAGTCTTCAAGTATATTCTATTCTAAGAAATAAATGAAACTTTTACAATAAAATATAATGGCTCGAAGGCCATATTTAATTACAAAAAACCTAGGGCCCATGAATGCACCATACATATCCATTCATCACACCAAACTAGCAAATAAATATACATAACATTCATGGATAAAACAAAGTCCAATTTTATTTAATTTAGCCAAGCCCATTAATGGAAATTGTGTACTTGAATCTTTAAGAGAATACCCCGTGATGGGCCTGGGCCGAAGCCCAATGGACTGAATCCTCTTATTGAATGAGTTCTCTTAAAAGCCTAAAACACAAACTAGTTAGATTTGTGCCATAAATCAATTTTAGTATAATTTCCAATTTTGCCATTTTTAATTTTATGTCATCAAGCCCATAAACATTAAAAATACATATAATATGTACCAACATGAATTAAAACACAAAATCATGAAGAACATATATACATGGTACACGGCATGCATATAAAATAAACAAACAACAAAACTAGTTGTTTAATGCTTATGTGATGCCACAAAAATGCACAAATAATTAAATCCGACCATTACCAGCCCTAATAACATCTTAGGACAGTATATTAACATGTCATATTAATTATAATACCTATCTTATCAATTAAAATCGTTTTTACACCAAAACAATGCAAAAAACTCAAAACAAAAAATTTCAGATTTGCATGTTTTCATAATGATGATTTTAACTAATTTATTCATGCATCTAAAGCACTAAAATAAGCATGTTTAGGCTCTGATACCACTGCTGGAATATGACATGGTATAAATGTGATGATAACGCAACGAAAAAACAAAAAAATTTTCATCATACATACCATACAAATCCAAAGCAAGAATCGAAACATGCAATTTTAGGGTTTAAAACTTACAACTTTAGATGCCTTATAATTTTTGAGTTTGGTGATGACTAGCAACCGAGATGACTTTATCCACCTTAGATCTTGATCACCAATGCCAAGGAACAGCCTTTTACGCCACTCCCTCTATTCTCACACACACAATTGCACCGTCGGCTTAAAATCAAGATTGCTAGCTCTCTTTTAAGGTATTATGTAATGGCTATAGTTTGAAGCTACAAAATTTAATTTTGTACTTCTCTTAGGTTGCTATTACTACCCAAGATCACAAGAGAATGAGGAACTATCCTTTCTCCTTGTGAAAATTGGCTAAAAGAAATTCTTGAGAGAGAGAGAGAGTTTCACGCAAAAACCATAGAGAAAACACTAGGGTTTAACGTTTTTTCCACATTCAAATATATATCCTTTTTATTTTAAGTGATAAGATTAAAATAAAATACTTAAAGATAATTAATTTTATCCTTTATCACTTAATTAAAAATAAGTAATATTTATTGATAAAAACTCTTTTAATTTATCCAAGATAAAAATAAAAGATATTTAATCAAATAATATCACTTAATTTAGGATAAAAGATAAGACATTTAAATCTAATAAACCACTTAAATAAAAACAATACATGTGCCGAAATTCCTTGGTATTTCCCTAGGAATTTCGGCCACATCAAATTCCATTTAAATGATTTAATTAGATAAATATATCTTTAGGCTTTAATACTCAATTAATTAAATTAATACATGACATTTAATTAATTGAAATTAAACCTTGTGGGCTGAATTTCTCTCTCTCATGGGCCAAGGTCCAATAGCAATCTAATAACCCATTACACACATTAATTTGACTTTAATTACAAGCCCAAATTAATGTCCAATACTTAATTTAAATATTTTAAGCTCAATGCTTTGTGTATGATCCTATAGGTCCATTTAATGTTGGCAATGAATTAATTAATTAATTCAAAGGCTATATATATTCTCTAGCAAGATATTATAGCATTCCAAATTAAATGAAAATGCATATTGCATTTAGTGACCTAATGCAATTTTGCATAGTCCCTTACCCATAAATATCAGAATTAATATAAGGCATGGAACTAGTCATCTTTATATATATTAATTCCTTTCTTGATATTCCAGTGACACTGAACTCTCAGATAAATAATGATTACTCATTATTTCATTTTGGTATGGTCATACACTTCTCAGTTTACTGATCAAGTGGTCGGTGATATTTTCTCTCTTATCGAGAGGGGTAATCCCTTCACTTCTCTAATGGTCTCTAACATGAATCAATGCATACCCAATCATACCCGTACTTGTCACTCTGTTATGAGCACGTTAGGTGTATGTCAAAGCACACATTAATTCATAAAGAGTTTCATAGAGATTTCAGGTCTAAGAACTCCGATACAAAACTTGCATATAAGAAACACTTATGACTTGTACCATGTAGTGTTCTCATAAGCGGATTGTATCCAGATACCATGTTCTTTAACATGTATCTATGATCTCTGATTGACATTCTTGTCCTAATGATCCGTAAGACAGAACTCATAATATCAGAGAGAGTATACTAGTCTTAATTCATTGTTATTTCCATAGCAATGACTAACTAGGGATATTTAGAATGATGCCTCATTTGTTTCAAGGTCTTACAACCATGTGCCTCACACATGATAACTTAAACCGAAAAAACATTCTTGGATAGTTTTATCAATTGATATGCATGGGAATAAAATGGATAAAACATATGCCTCATTTTATTAATTCAAAGTGTTTTATTACAATGCATTGGGGCTAGGGCTTACACTAACAGAGGTAAGCATAGCAATAAACTAACTGGTGTACTGAATTCAACCTAAGAACCCTCAAATCTCCTTTTCCTTCTTTGGCATTGGCATCTTCCTGATAGCTTTCACTTTGTTCGAACCTACTTTAGTTCCCCTCTGACTTACTATATAACCCAACACCTTTCCTGAAGTGACCCCAAACACACACTTCTTTGGGTTGAGATTAAGGTTATACTTTTTAATTTGCCAGAAAAAATTTTCTAATACTTTTAAGTGTCCCTCTTTAGTCTCAAACTTGATCATCATGTCATCAACATACACCTTTACTAGCTTGTTGATTAAATCATTGAGGATTCTAGTGGCCATTCTTTGATAAGTTGCACCGATATTCTTCAATCCAAATGGCATAACCTTGTAAGCATAAGTTCCCCTACTCTATTGTAAAGGCTATTTTGATCCGGTCTACAATCTTGTTGAGAATTTGATTGTACCCAACATACCCATTGATAAAGTTGTACATCATACACATAGCAACGCTAATAACCAACAAGTTTATATGTGGTAATGGGAAGTCATCTTTAGGATAAGCTTTGTTCAAATATCTATAGTTGACACACATCTAAACCTTTTTATCTTTCTTAGCTATTGGAACAACATTAGCTAACTAGGTGGGATACCAAACTTTTATTAAGAACTTGGCCTCAATTTGTTTACAAACTTCCTCTTTTACCTTTTCAACCCATGCTAGTCTAAGTTTGTAAAGCTTTTTCTTCATCAATTTATAGCCTGGATAAGTTGGAAAGGTGTGTTCTACAACTTCCTTATCAATTCCCAACATGTCATCATAGGTCCAGGCAAAAAAATTTTCATACTTCTTTAATATTCTTTCAAATTTTAAATGGAGTAGTGCTGATTCAATTAATGTCAAATATGCTATGATATTTATGATTAGTGTTATGCATAATGCAATCAGATAAGACATTGCACAAATAAGAAAAGTTGTTCATATTATTAATATAACTAGCAAAACATACATCATCATTGAACATTTTAGGAACATAAACAACATCAACAAAAGATTCACCATTAAATTTAGTTGTTCCAAAGGTTAATACTTCTCTATTTTCCATCTGCAGCATGGGTTACAGGGGTCTATTTTCATCTTTCACTGGCTCGGGTTGAATCTTCCCCTTCCTTTTTATCTTGGCAGCTACCAATTCTAGAGTCATAACATCCTCGAAACGATCTATACTCATTTTTTAGAGCTTGCTCATAAACGCTTTATCCCAAAACTCCGATGTAGGGTTCACAGTCCCCATGACCCAATCAAAGACAACATCAAAGATCTCAAAACCTTGAATTAACTTGCAATTTATCAACACATAATTAGCTTCATCGCAATACTTACATCCGTGAAAAGTAGACATAAAGCTCTTTAGTATATGGGGGATTCTAGCTATTTTCAAGCAAACTTTAACTTTGTCAGATCCTTGAATGTATTTGAGACCTTTCCTATCCTTTTGTCACATCAAAACAATGGCCTACTGAAGTCCTTGTGAATTCTTACCCAATCTAACACCAGGTAAATAACTAATTTTTATCATCATATTGACCACCTGAGGATTCTTAAACTACTCTTGCTTCTTCTCATCATCGATCGTAGCTATATGAAATCCATTAAAAGGCTGGTTGGGTATCTCTAATATTGAAACCTAGCTTTCTCTAACAGATTTAATAGTGACTATGCCCCTTTCATATGGAATTTTGATCATCTGATGGAGAGTAGAAGGCACACCCTCTAACTTACGGAACCATAGTCTACCTAACAGAAGAGAAAATTTGGCCAGAATAGGCAATACTAAAAATTTTATTTATACCACAATTAGACCTATTTTCACCACAGTCTTAAAAGTACCTATGGCTTACCTCTTAATGTTGTCATAAGCATAAGCAGTGATGGTGAGATTGGACTTACTAAGCACTGATTCTTCTATACCATAAGCAACTAGAGTTAAAAAGGGGAAAACATTAATCAAAGCATAAGTAGTGTGTTTTCCATTTACATTCGCTCGAATGAATAAAGGCCAATTATGTTTATGAGCTTCAACAGGCAAATTTGCTTTAGTAAAGACAATCTTCTCCCTTGATTCTCTTTTCATTATCTCCGACAACTGGGAATGAGAAATAGTGGTTGCCACAATGGATTTAGATAAGGCTTCAATTAAATTCTACCAACTGCTTAAGAATCTAGTTTTCTTTACGCATGACCTCTTCATTTGGTAGAACTACCACAATTGGCCTTTCAACCTCAAGTACCACTCTTGGTTATAGCTTTCACTGTTCCCTCTTCATCACCTTTTTTTTCCTCAAAATCCCATGGGCCATTTGACCATTCTTCATCATGCTTGACTGAACCTAAGTCATTATCTATATCCTAAATATTTTGTACATCAACTGGAACTTCTATTAAATTAATCCCCAACATTGCTCCATCTGTTTCATCGTTATCTTCTTAAGCTTGGCAAGTGATAGCTAAGTAGTCATTACCATACAAATCTTGCAATACAAACCATTCTGGCAATCTTAAGTTAAGCATAAAAATCGAGGGCGACACAGCATTATACCCATTCTACTTCTTTACTTTTTTTCACATTTGGAACTTGCTTAGTATTGATTAGGTCCTGTATAAAATCTCTTAAATTTTAGTAGCTATTAGTCAAATGACTTATATGTTGATAAAAGGCACAAAATTGATCAATCTTGTGTCCAGGCTTTCCCTGACTCTTTGCTAGTCTAGGCAGTAATAGTTTCAGCTTCCCCTCCTTTATGAGGTGGCTAAGGCACTAGGATAGTGGTTTCCCTAAGTTGGAATATTGCCTCTGAAGTAACATACCTTTTGCCTTTTATAGAGGATAGTCTCTTTTATAACTAGCACATATTGCTTGATGTGTGTAAAAGGATCTGAAGTACCATTAAACTTTGGCAAATCTATAACATATATTAATTAAAATATTTAATTTTCCATTTACCAAACCAAAACCTATCAAAGACATGGTCAATAGGAGAGGAAATTAGCCAACTTTGTACACATAAAATATTGGCTCTAACATTCATGGTACATTAAAAAGTTTTTTTAATCCAATAGTTTAGTAACCTAAGTAGGTTAATACACTTTAGCAACAAATCTCTTTTATTTAACATTAAAGATAAAGCCAGCTCATGATTCCTTTTAGTTTTTCAAATTAGAAAGGAATAAAGACTTTGCCAATTGCACAAGTTCTGCATCTTTTAGTCTGTTGGCATTGGATTTCAGATTTTTTAGCCTTTTATTGTCCGAATTTTCTCTGTCTAGTCTAACTACTGGATTATGTGACTTAACCAAAGTGATTAGGTGCTCTATAATGTAATTTGGTCGGAATGTTATGAAATTATTTATTTGGTTTATTTAAAAAAAAAACAAATTATTTGTTTGGTCAACTAGTGGACTATCATGATCTTTTTCCTTACTGGTTTTTTGGTCTTTGGTCACCTGGCTTGATGAATGAGGAGCTATGTTTTTTTTGTTAATGGTTTGTCTTTTTATTTATTTTTCTAGGTAAGTAATTCTAGATTGTTTGGCTATGTTGTTGTTGGTTTTATTGGTTTTGTTGTCCTCCTTACGCTTGTGATATAAGAGTCCCATGTGTATTTTTCTTATGATGATGATGTTTCTCCTCAAGTGCACAAGCTATTTATCCATATGTTGATTCTCCATTAGGTAATGGCGATTCTATGTCAAAGTAACATCGCCACCGACGCCTTAGTGTTTTATTTGAACTTTATTACTAATGTTATTTTGGATGATATTATTACTATTATTGTTTATTATTTAGGATGATAAACTCAATTAGTATTTCAAGTAATTTTAATTATGTATACTATATGTAATGACATCATGTTTTAGAATATAAATTTATAAATCAGATTATGATTTGCATTTATTTGCCATATGCATGTTTAATTAATTCATTGTTTAATGATATGTAAATAAATTTAAAAAATTAAATTGACATTTAGTGATAGATTAGCGATAATAATTTCATTTGCTAATTATGTACTAAATATGGAAATAACAAAATTATTAGCGATACAAGCAACCCTATTAGCGACGGTTGAATTCTAGCAACCTTATTTACAATAGGAATAAATTTTATTGCAATGAAATTTAACGATAAAAAGATATGTCGCTAACAACTTAATTTAGGGGTTATTAGCAATATATCTTTGTTCTATAGTGATGAATTAAATAATGATGTTTTTTCATTTTGGTCGCTATTATGCTAGTGACTGACAAATTGTGACATTTTTGTTGAGGCATTGCTATAAACAAATAGCAACGGAATTTTGCCTATTATCAACGGAATTTGCCATTGCTAATTTCCTTTTTTTTTGTAGCAGATGTGTTTGTTTCAAGGCAAATTAAGCATCGGCAAGCCAAGGAAAAGCCCTATGTTAAGGTCATACTCTATTTAATTAAAAAAAAAAAGCATTTTCATGGTTTCTTTGTTTTAAAATGGTTAATCCTTTTTGTTTAATTTTCAGGATGGATAAAATGAGCAACAAACTATCAATCAATAAAAGAGATTGGGGAAATTTCATCCCTTCATTTTGCCTAAGCATCAACAATAGCAAAATTGGAATCAGCTTAATTGTTATTTGTATGAGTATGTTCTGATGTACAAAAATCATTGTGAGACTAAGAATTCTAAGTCTATAGAGTGTAAAATAATGGTTTAATAATTTATGTAGAAAATTAGAATAGACATTAGCATTCTTGGACTTAATGCTATAGGCATCACTCACTCAAAAATACAAAAGGCCTTATTCTTTATAATTGGATCTTGTGATGTAGGCATGTTAAAAGATAGAGCTACAAAATTAACCATAAGCTTCGATTTTCATTGAAATATTTTGATGTTCTTGTCAAAATTTTAAGATACAAATTGAGATAGATTATTGAAGTTGCATTTAATTTTCTCATTTTGTGATATTTATCTTATGAATTCTAATGCCTAAGGATTTTAATGGAGTCAATCCAACTCCACCATCTAGGCCAACACTAAATCATCTAGAGTTTCCTTTATTTATAGAGCAAAGCCGGCAAAATTAATCCAATATCTAAGACCTATATATCAAACTTGAAGCGAAAGCCCAATCTTCACTTTTCAGCAGATCCATAGTCCATTTTCTATCCAAAAACTCATATATTATGCATATAAACAAAATTTACATGCTAAAAATAAAACTTAATGGTGAACCACCAAGTGCATTTATCCATGTATATATATAAATAGAGTTTCAAGTCAAATATAGTTAAATATAAATAACTTATAAATTTCACTAAAGAAGTAATTAAAATGAAATATATCAATTCTACATAGTAATTTTAAAAAATTTACTTTCTACGTTTAATGTAGATATAATTAATTATGCATCAACATTATATTTGAAATTTTAAAATCCAACTAGTACATTTCCACCACAAAAATTAGACATTGTGCAAATATAGTCGTCAAATTACTAATTGCATGGTTTATAGAAAACTCATTTCATAAAGCACCCATAAGCATTTGTAAGTAAATTTAATTTCACATAATGTTTCGTAAAATTCTTATTATAGTTATTATTTAAATCCCCATAATATTACCCCTAGTAACTCAATACAACCGCACCGAGTCGTATAACCCGGATAAAGGCTTTTATAGGCCAAATTGGATTGAAATGGCTTAGATTAGAGCGTGGGCACTTTAATCCTATACTAAAGGGTCTAGATTGGGACATAAACCTTAAGTCATTTTAATTACACTAAAAGGCTTGAATTACCAATTTAGATAGAAGTGACGTGAATCCTATATTGAGGGTCTAAATCAAGATATAACGCTTAACTCACTTTAATAAGTTTTAGATTTTTATGAACATACTCAAGGGTCATCATTGGCCCAAACTAGCTAGTACGACACCAATGTTCCTATGGCTAGCCAACTACATCTTGTACCTCCATTTCCTACCTATTTACTAAGGGCACTATAAGAAATTTTGTGAATATGTTCACATATATATATATATATATATATATATATATATATATATATATATATATACACACACACACATATATGTGTACACACACATATACATTTGATACCTTACTTTTTTATAACACTTAAAAGCACATATCATAACCTAATTTCATAATTAATTTCATATTTCCATCCTTATTTTCATTATGAATTGCATGTCAAGTCTTACAGCATCATCATGCCATTTTATTTTCCATTTATGATTACATTAGACTCAAATTCCATAATTACTTTCATCACACAACACCAAGTACCTTAAATTTTTGTACTTGAATCAATCAAGTCATAACCATGATTTATTTTTAATTATTAATAAATATACATATAGTTCAACACATGTATACATTCTTACTTTTTCTCATTCAAGATTCTCAATTTTCCCAATTGTCATGTTCAACAACCCATGACCATGCAAAACTTACCATAAACAACAATTTAATATACCTCATGTATACCCTACGGAATTTGACAAATAAAAGATTTACTCTTAACAAATTTTGAATTTCAAACTAGTTATCACCAATAAACTCAATTACACCTAAATTTTAATTGCCTCATGTCAATTACATCAAAACCATAAGCATTTCAAACCGTCCTAACTTAGGCAAAAACTAAATAAAAAGGAAAGAAAACATCATAGTAGTGGTTCATATATCTCATTCCTCTATAATTCATCACTTACCTTACATTAAAGTCATCATATTCCAGTTCATTAACAAAGCCCTAAACTAATTATTCAAAAACACTTGTCAAATAAAATATTAAGTTAAGCATAATCTAGGTAAAATTAGGAAAAACGTATTTAGAGGTCCACTAACTTGGTTGATCCCAAAATAATTTCCTTAAAAGCTTTAATATCACTAAAATGATACTAATTCAAGCTTATACATCTTTACCCGTCTCTCTTCTTCTCACTTTTTCTTCCTTTTTTTTATTAAAACCATCATAATCAACATTAATTAAAAAAAACAAAAATGAACTCAAATTGAAGTGATATTAGAGGATATAATATAAGAATTTTAACTTACCCTAACCTTTTAATCCCTATAGTTCAAGTTTTAAAAATTCCAAATCTCTAAAAGAATTACAAATTTCATCTCTTTTTTCCTAATTCATATTTTTATCAAGCTAAAGCCTCACTCTTGATTTTAATTTCTCGTCTCAAGGAATGGTGGCTCATAGTGGTCGACGACAATGGAAATGATGTAGAGAGAGAAAAAAGCTACTAAAACCAAAAAAAAAAAGAAAAAGAGGAGGGAGAAAAAGCTACCCATAGTAACTGGTTTGGGTGTGGCTATGGGCGGTGGAGGAGGTTATAGAATGATGAAAATGCAGGTGTAGACATTGGATCCTGAGATAACTTTTATTAGAGTTACCTGATGAGGATAATGTTGCTCATAAACATACAGGGAACGAAAATGCTAGGCTCTCTCTTAGGTTTTAGGTCTTTAAAAAATGCCTTTTGGAGGCTTTCCCCAAGGTTTTTGGTAGTCAAAAATTACTTTTGAAGGGCTTTACCCCTTTTCCTCCATTGACAAGGCAGGATTGCACAATTTAAAAGCCAAAAAATGACTTAGGGATGAGTTATACCTTGAGTCTCACTCCTCACACTCGCACCTACCACCTCTTACCCACAACTCAATATAAGTCAGGGCCATGACTCATTCCAAGTTGCGACAAAATGGGCATTTTTGTCTAATTTTTTTACATTTTTAGTCAGACCCGTGACTTTTTGAGTTAAGGCTATGGCTGGTATTTTTAGGAAATTATACAGCTGGCAGAGGGTAAAATTTAAATTTTATTTTCCACCCTTATATGGAGCATTCAATATGCATAATGGTTTTTCCTCTTTTTTGGGGGTTTATGTAAATGCATGTTTAATTGTTTTGAAGAGAGTTGTCCTTTGAAAGTAAAAAGAAAAAAAAAGAAAATACTATTTCACTCTTTGTAACTTAAAAACAAGAAGCGGAGGAAGAAGAAAAAGGATAGAAGCTTAAAAGCATTGGATTCCTTTAATTCTTGAGACAACCATTATTGAAAGTAATATCAAGGGGCTCAAAACCTCTTGATCTAGTTTTAAAATCCATGTTTAATATTGTAAATAGTTATGTCCTTTATATTGATCTTTGATTTTTCTGTTATTAATTATTGATTTAATCTTGTAATTGGCTTTAGTTTTTTACCTTACTTTTGGTTCAACTTTTGATTATTCACGTTTTTTTACTTGAATATATGTTAATTAGGGTGCATGTGGGTTACTATTTATCTTCTCTTTCCATGCTCTAATTTTAGCTTATATGACTTGATTTTTGACCTTTGGTTTATATCTCTTAAATCAAGTTTTCATTGCTTAAAAGTGAGCTTTAGAAGGTTTTTGGTCATTTTAGTGCCTTATTATGGTTTATTTGATTACTTGGAGTGAAAATCAATTTGTCAAAATAAGTACAAAAACACTTGGAACAAGTCACAGCCTAACCAGGATGACTCAAGGTTGTGAGTCATTTGAGTCGTGGCTAGTGACGCCATTTGCCCTGGTGCTTTGTGTGGCCTTGATTTCTTCCTTTCTTTGCATTTTTGTGTATATGTTTGTGATGTTGGCCACCTTTTCCTTACTAATGCATGCATGCACTTGTTTGTCCATATTAAAGTTTTTTTGGAAGTGTTATTATCATTAATGTGTATATACTATATTGATGAATTATATTATGTTTATATGCCTTTATGTTATAATTTTTATATTATGTTCATTTATTTTTTATTAGATATACCATATATGCTTTTATGTATTTTTTATTATTATTGTTTGCATTATTTTATTGATATCATTTTTATTATGACTTTTTGTTTATAGCTAAATATATATTATATCTATATATCTTATATTATCGCATTTATTTATATGTTTTAGCATGTGCATGTTTGAGGCATGTTGCATGAATTGAAGATGCATTATGCATTTTTGTTTTCTTTTACATTATTTGTTATTTGAATAAGTATTTATTATTTACTATTTTATTTGTTCACTAATTAATTGTTATTATTTTTTGTCGCAATTACAATTTTCATGGCACACATACACCCCCAAGCTAAGTAGAGGAAGTTAAAAGAGTGTAGTGTAGAAAGCTATCTTATTTTATTATTTTGTAATTATTTGGCTTATATCCCCTTTTTTTATTTCCCCTTTTTATGTGAATTGATGTAATGATAAAGGTTTTTCGACCACTTAAAAGGAAAAATCACACTAAAATATTTTTAATAATTAATTGGAATTTTTATTAATAAAATAAGACCAATGTTCTATTTTTATATCTAATGTCCTATTTTCATACTTCAAAAATCACATTTAAATACCACCATTTTTAATATAAAAGATTTTTGTACTTAAATTGACATGGATTTTCCTAATAAATAATGGGATCAATCATCCTTATTTTTCCTATTTTACTCAAAAATACACATGTAAATCGCTTTTTTATAATAATTACATGCGGAAACTAATGTTCCTACCAAAAATAATATCACAAATAAATCTCTAGTTTTATATATGGTTTACTTAATGGATTTAAGTTTATGTTATGCCTTTACTACTTTCCATATATCTGATTTATAGCTTTTCAACACGATTGAGTGCGCCTTTCCTTTTCTTAGCATGACAACGCACGTGAGAAGAGGGATAAAATGATAAATCCAAATAACCCATTTATATAACATTAACCAAGGGTATGAATAAGAGTGAGCTTCTGAACTATCTCAGGTTTTGACCTCATATGGTTGGAACAATATTCTCAATGTCTTGGTGGGTGGCAACTCCTTTATACCTACCTTATAGTGCCCAATAAATATTCTCGTAGGTTGATTGCCAATAATGGAATAGGGGTACCCTAAGACATTATCTCATGCCTTTTTGAGGTTTTAGGCTTAGAGCATTAGGTCAAATCCCTTTATGACTGCTTAGCGACTCACCTTTATAAGTTGATGAGCCTTTATCTGATCTCGGATCCTAAAAGCAAACATCTTGTGACACAAATCAAATAAGTGAGGTTCGATGCATATCTCAATAGGGAAGGAGATTTGTAAACCTGCTGGAACTAAATAAGAAATGAGAAAGGAAACATAAATTTTTAACAGTTCCCTTAAGTGAAATGATGTCATTTCAATTGAGAAGAGTAATTGATTTTTTTTTGTTCAGTTGGTCCTTTAAGCTTTCTAGTTGTTTTTGAGTTAAATCAATGGACTAAAATAGTTATTTCTATTCTTTTTAGATTCCTTTGTCAAAAACCTACAAAATTTATTAATTCTCTTATATGCCATTCTCATTACTTGTATCATCTTAATATTTAATCAAATAATTTATTAAATATCCAAGGGGTCAAGTTTGACTTTTGATGGTTTCGGATTGACTGATAGTATTATTTGGATTATTAAGGCATTACATTTCTTCCCCTTAAAAAAATTCATCCTTGGATTTTACCTAGTTTAAACATATGTGGATAAGTCCTCCTCACTGACTTTTCTGGCTCCGATATGGCCTTTTATGTTATGCGATTTTGCCAAAACACTTTAACCAGTGGAATAATCTTGTTTCTTAATTTGCTTCATCTCTTGTGCAACAGATTTGACTAGCTTTTCTTCATATGTCCAATCCATCTAAAGGCTAATGGGTCCTGATACTATAATATGAGATGGATATAATCAATATTTCCTCAACATAGACACATGGAAAATTATGTGTATCTTGTCCAACTTAAGTGGGTGGTAAAGCTAGCCTACAGGTCACTGGAATTACACATTATAAGATTTCATACGGTCCAATAAACCTCAAATTCAACTTACCCTTCTTACCAAAACACAAGACTTTCTTCCATGGAGAGACCTTTAAAAATACCATATCACTAATTTTATACTTTATGCCTTTTCTTTTTAAGTTAATATACAACTTTTGATAGCCAAATGTAGCTTTTAGTCTTTTTTATGATTTTCACCTTTTTTTATCTCCCAACAAATTATAGGCCAACTACTGTGTTTTCAAAAAGTTCAATCTAAAAAATGGGGATTTGCACTTTCTCCCACAAAGAGCTTTATAAGGTGTCATTTGTATGCTAGCTTGATAACAAATTCAACTAGTGGAAAAGAGCTATTCTAATTGGCTCCAAAAGTCAATGATGCAACTTTTGAGTAGGTTTTTGATTACCTATCATATCATATACATAATTACTGTAATTCTATAATGTTATACACTAATTAGATGCCATTATAACTATATGCATCATTCATTTGGATTATCTGTTAGTTTGAGCATAAAAGTCAATATTGAAATTCAATTTTGTGCCTTGTGTTTCAAAAGCTTCCTCTAAAATTTTAAGGTAAATATTGGATCTCTGTTTGATATAATAGAGAAAGGAACTTTATGTAACTGTATTATCTTATTAATGTATAGTTCATCATATCTATAAAGAGGATAGTTGGTTTTAACGAGTAAGAAATATGTTGAATTTATTAACTTATCAACAATCACACATATGACATCATGCTTCTTACAAGTCTGAGGAAAACCACTAATAAAATCCATAGTAATTCTATCCCACTTACATTCAGGTTTTGTGATAGGATGCAGTTATCCTAATGGAACTTGATGTTTTACTTTACTTGTTAACAAGTCAAGCACTTTACCATGTACTTTGATGCATCTTTCTTCATCCCATGCAACGAATAATGAGTTTTGAAATCTTGATACATTTTAGTGCTACTCGGGTACATTGCATATGCATTATTATGGGCTTCCTAGATAATGTTCTTTTTAAGCCCTTTATTGCTAGGAATATATAACCTATATTTGTAATACAAACAACCATCCTTTTTAATCTCATACTCAATATTCTTTCCCTCTTGAACTTGCATAAAGACAACAAATAGTTTAAGCCTTAACTCAGCTATCAAGCCTCCATCATATGCCATAGTTAATTTGACATTTATAGCTTTCAGCACTGTACAAGAAGAATTTCATTATTATATTTACATAAATCTTACATTGAGTTTAAACTTAAAGATTTAGCTTAAATCTTAAGAAGTTTACCAATCAAATACTTCTTATTAAGTGCATTAATTACTAAATTCACCTTGCTTGAATGATAGTTAATGATATAATCATAGTCTTTAATTAATTATATCCATCTTCTCTATCTCAAATTTAGCTCCTTTTGAGTAAACAAGTATTTGAGACTTTTTTTTATCCATATAAATGTAACACTTTTCTCCATATAGATAATGCCTTAAAATCTTCAAGGCAAAGACTATGGTTGCAAACTCTAAATCATGAGTAGGGTAGTTCCTTTCATTTGGTATCAATTGCCTAGAAGCATAGGCAATTACCTTACCCTCCTATACAAGTACGTAGCTAAGTCTATAATGTGAGGTATCATTGTAGATCAGAGAATCCTTCCCTGACACTAGTTGTGTGAGAATAGGCCTCTATCAACATTGCCTTAAGCTTTTCAAAGCTTTTCTGACATTTCTTGATCCATATAAACTTGGTATTCTTATAGAGTAATTTAGTTAATGGAGCAGTAATATGTGAAAATACCTTCATAAACCTTCTATAATAGCCATCCAACCCTAGAAAGCTTTTGATTTTTATAACATTCCTAGGTGGCTTCCATTCCAAAATAGCTTATATCTTCTTTGGATCCATTCTAATTCCATCTACAGAAACAACATGACCAAGAAAGGAGACTTCATCTAGCTAAAACTCACATTTGCTAAACTTAACATATAACTATTTTTCCCTCAATGTTTGTAAAACAATCCTAAGATGTTCATTATGCTCCTCTCTATTCTTGGAATGCATCAAGATGTCATTAGACCACTACATACCAATCCAAGTATGGATGGAAAATAGGGTTTATAAGGTTTATAAAGCCGTTGGGGCATTTATGAGTCCAAAAGGTGTCACAAGGAACTTATAGTGCCCATACCTTATTCTGGATGCAGTCTTTGGCACATCTTTTTCTTTCACCCTCAATTGGTAATAACCCAATTTTAAATTAATTTTAGAGAAAACTCTGGCACCTTTAAGTTGATCAAACAATGCACCTATTCTCAACAATGGATACTTATTCATGTCAGTCAACATATTTAATTATCTATAATCAATGTAAAGCTTAAATGACCCGTCTTTCTTCTTAACAAACATTATCGATGCTCCTATGGTAAAACACTTGGGCAGATGAAGCCTTCTTCAAGACATTCTTGTAACTAAATCTTTAACTCTTTTAACTTTAAAGGTGCCATCCTATATGGTGCAATGGATAAAAGTGCTATGCTAGGTAACACATCAATAGAGAATTTGACTTTCTTTTCTAGTGGCAACCCACATAACTCTTCAAGAAAGACATCTTGGAAGTCACATACGATTTGATATATCTTGAATTTTTTACTTTTCTTTCCTAGTTTCTAAAATACATGCTAATTGGAACCTAATAAAAGGAATTACCTAACTTATGATCTATAATTGGTAGTTGTAGTCTTTCCTTTGAAGATTTTGAACTATTATTTACATAGAGAAAAGTGTTAAATTTATAAAAACCACATAATCTCAAATATTTGTCTACTCAAAAAGAGCTAAATTTGATTCATATAAGATGGATAGAATTAATTAAAAACTATAATTGTATCATTAACTATCATTTATGGTAGCTAATGCATTTAGCAAGAAGTCTCTAATAGGTAAAAATCCTAAGATTTAAGCTAAACCTTTAAGTTTAAACTCAATGTAAGATTTATGTATACGTAATTACATTATTCTTCTTTGCATAGCATTGAGAGCCATGAATTTCAGATTAATTGTGGCATATAATGGAACCCTAATAACTGAGTTGAGGCTTGAACTAACCCTATTGTAACAAGTTAAGGAGTTACAGAAATAAGATGAGAAGCTATATTTTATCTTTATGCAAGTCTAAAAGGGAAAGAATAATGAGTATAAGATTAAAAAGGATGGTTGTTTGTATTACAAGGATAAGCTATGTGTTCCCAACAATAAAGGGATTAAAAAGAACATTATGTAGAAAGCCCACAATAGCATATATGCAATACACCCCGAGTATCACTAAAATGTATCAAGATTTGAAAACCCATTATTCATTGCATAGGATAAAGAGAGATATATCAAAGTATGCGTCAAAGTGCTCGACTTGCCAAAAAGTAAAAGTAAGACATCAAGTTCTATTAAGATTATTGTAACCTATTGCAATACTTGAATGGAAGTGGGATGGAATTATTATAGATTTTATTAGTGGTTTGCCCTAAACTAGGAAAAATATGATGTCGTATGGGTGATTGTTGACACCTATTAAAATTTATTATCCTCTTGATAGATATGTCGAACTATACATTAATAAGATAGTATGTTTATATTAGAGTTCCTTCTTTTATTATATTAGAAAAAGATTTAAGATTTACCTTCAGTTTTAGAAGAAGCTTTTGAAGTACTAGGCATAAAATTGAATTTTAGCATTGACTTTCATCCTCAAATTAACGAACAATTCAAACAAGTGATACAAGTAGTTATAATGCCATATAATCAGTGCATAACATTATAAAACTATAATAATTGTGTATATGATTTGATAGGCAGTTAAAGACATGCTTAAAAGTTGTGTCATTGATTTTGGAGGCAACTAGGATCACTATCTTCCATTGGTTGAATTTGCTTATAGCAATAATTATCAAGCTAGTATACAAATGGCATCTTATGAAGCTATTTATAGGAGAAAATACAACACCTTAATATGTTAAACTGAGCTTTGTGAGAATAAGATAGTTGGCCTAGAATTGGTTGAGAGATAGAAGAAAAGGTAAAAATCATCAAAGATAGTGTGACGCATACGCGAACCCCCTGAGATAACCAGTTTGCTCTCGAAGACTTATTATTAGGGTTTAAGATCGGATGAAGGTCTATTGGGTTTGTGAAGATTGGTTACTTTGCAATGGATAGAGATTCAACCCAATTTTCCAAGTCTTAGGCCACAAAAAAAGTATGAGATAACATTTTAGGGTACTCCTATTCCATTGTTGGTGATCAACCTATGAGGGAGTCTATTATGCACCACAAGGTAGATATTATAGAGTCGCCACCCAATAATACATTGGGAAAGTAATTTCAACCTCATAAAGCCAAAACCATATATGGTTCAGGACTTTACTCTTATTTATACCTTAGTTGAATGTTATATATATATAAGTTTTTTAGATTAATTTCCTATCTGTTTTCTCACATGAGTTATTAAGATAAATAAAAAAAAGGTGCATGTATAGAACATCATAAAGCATACTATAAAAGTGAAAATAAAACTATCTTACGAAATAAACATATCCAGATATACATAAAATGGGAAATTCATTGAATCTTGTTTTAAGCGGGAACATTGGTTTTCACATGTACATTTACAAATAGAGAGTCTTTGTGAGTTTTGGAAAAAGAAAAGGGATGATTGATTCCATTAGATTTGATGAAAAAAATGGGTTTAATTAATTAAAGTAGAAAACTATTTACACCCTTAATAAAAAAACTCTTACTTTTTTTTAAAAAAAAGACCCTGTTTTAACTCTAAAAAATGTGCAAAAGGGCAAAGCCCATGGAAAACCTTTTAAAAAAAAAAGCAAAAACCAAGGATAAGGACTAGCACTTATATTCTCTATCTGTAATATGAGTAACAATATCCTTAATGGGTAACTTTGATCTGAGCTATCTCAAGACATGATGTCTATAGATAGATCAAAAGCCACATCTAATCATCAAAAGTCATATGCTGACTTAAAAAGAAAGGAAATGAAGTATTTGATTTCTAAATGTCTCTTCATAGAAAAAAGTATTGTGTTTGGCAAGAAAGCAAGTTGAGTCCGAGATTCATTGTTGTAAAGCCCCAACATGTACCTTAGGAGAATTTGAGACATTTGTATGCTTAGAATATCAATGAAACATGAAATAAGACATAAAGGGTATCAATACAGAAGGCAAGGGTAATTTGGTAATTTGAGACAAGAGGAGTCTGCTTGCTGAATTCTGGGCAAATTGCTTCATCCCAGTCTCAACCATGACAAAGCATTCTAGATCGAATAGAAGCAATCAAGGATGGAACCATTTTGTCTCAATCATGACCATCCCTTATTCCAGCATATACTTGACTTTTATACCTAGAAACATTATTGAATGATTTCTAGACTATTCTGAACACTTTTAAAACATTAGGAACACATGTTTAGGGATATAACATAATGTTATATACATGAAATACATAATAGTGCAATGAGATATGAATACCAATTAAGCCTTAACATAAAGAATTATTATCATATGATGTAATTTCTGCAATTAATCTTAACAACATTAATACCTATGGTTAATCATTAAAGGATATAAACAAGAATTTAGATATGCATATGTACATATGATTATGAATGAGAAGTTATAGCTAAGTTTATAAGTTGTAATTGAAAAATTATATGAAGAAGGGAAATGGCCAGTATAAGAATATTTTAAAGCTCCTATTAAGGAAATGAATCTTATTGTTATATGTATATATGCATGATAAAAGGGTATGTGTTTTATTACGTATAATGAAAGTATATATGTATAGTCTTATATTTGGGGAGTATGCACTGAAGGATATGTAAGTGTAAGCATGAAAGGATACAAGTATGTTCCTTATTAAGAGTAAATATGTATGTATGTATGTTCATACTTGTTTACTAATACTTATATTGTATTGCATGAGCTCTATAAATAAAGTAATAGTAAAAGGGAGGTGATATATGGTTGATTATTTGATAGTGTAACTAGATTTAATGATATTATATACATATTTACTGAATCTAATAATATGCAAATCTAGAGTAAAATGACATGTAAAAGAAAGTAATGCCTACGTATAGTACTTGGTAGTGAATAGATAGGCATGCATATAGAGTTATATCGCAACTGCTATAATTTTGACCCTATTTGGATCCTACAGTTAGTCTCGAATTGGGACCTATAGTTTTGACCCCGTTTACATCCTACAATTTTGATACCTTTGGGTATCCTACAAGATTGATACCTTCAGGTATGTAAAAACACCTGTTATCCATGCCTCAAGAACTTAGGAAAGCATCTATAATGACCATGTGAATCGAAAGGAAAAAGTTACATGACTGATCATGTAAGGACCCAATCATGGCCCTAACCAGATAACAGTAAAGTGACGAGAATTATGGTTAATTAAGGAAAATATTGAATTATTTTGCATTGTTAAGGTTAAGACCCATTAGGGGTATTTTGGTAATTTCAGCATGTATGTAAATTGAGTATGGTTAAAATTAAGATTAAAGAGGGATATAGTTGAAGTAAATTAAGAGTTTGGGCGTTAATGTTAAAAGAGATAAGTTGATGGGGTCAAATTGAATAAGGGCATGTTTGGAAATTCACAATGAGATATTTACCCCACTAACTCACTCAATAGCTTATTGGAGAAAAAAGCAAGGGGATTGGAGATGGAGGGGATCGGCATTTTGGGGGAGACATCTCTCTTTCTCTCTCTCTCTGTTGGTTACGGGTTGGAGAATGGAGCTAGGGTTTGTGAGTGAAGATTAAAGGTAATGTCTTCAATTGAAAATCTCTTCTTCCTCTTCTCTTCTTCATTTATGATTTTTGGTTATGAGGGATTACAAGATCTTGTTGTTATCCTTGTGTGTAAGGAGAAAGAAGAGGAGCAGATAGATCAAGGATAGGAGAAGGAAGAAAGAACTAGATCAGTGGACTTCCTAAGTAAATAAAGCTAGTATTTGAGGTATAGGAACTTTATGTAGATGTATACTTGATGATTTTCTTCCTATGTTTTTGTATGTGTTCCCTTAGTAGAAGTTAAGGGTTAAATTGTAGAGATTTAGATGAATTTGCAACGAATTAAAACTAAGTGCTTAAGATGGGATCTGGGATTTGAGTTTCAAGCTGAAAATTTTGGGTTTTATCGATGGCTACCGACGTCCCTTGCGTGGCCACATGACTTGTTCCTCTTTTCCTTGCATGGCCACACATACCCATGCTTCCATGCTTCTTCAGTGCGTGGCCATGCCTCCTATTTGTTTCTTTCTTACATGGTTATGTGTCTCCTTTTGGTTATCTATGCGTGGCCATGTGATTTTCTTTGGCTTTCTATGCGTGGCAGCGTGTTCCCTTTGGTTCTCTATGCATGGCCATGTGATGGCTTGTTCCTCTCTCTGCGTGGCCACGCACTGCATGGCCTTTTTCCTTGCTTGGCCACGTGAATGTTTATTTCTTCTTCTGCATGGACGTGTGTTTGGCCTTTGGTTCCTTGCGTGACCATGTGAATGGCTGCCTTTCTCCTTACGTGGCCACGTGAATGGCTTACTTCTTCTTCTGCTTTGCCACGCGTTTGGTGTTTGTTCTCCTTAAGTGTTCGTGTATGTCTACTCTTCCTTCATTGGCACGACCACTTATATGTTTTCTTTTAATGGTTCTACTACATACTCTAAGCTATAAATTCTTCATGAGTTATGAATTCCATATTATAAAATATAATTGGAAAGAATTAAATGGACCATAAATAAGGTACCTAATGATTATGTTAATTATAGTGGTGGTTAATAAGTCATATGATTCTAAACGAAATAATTGAACAATGAAGTCTTTCCAAGGCATTATAAAGGACATAGGTAAATGTTAATCTCACATTTGATTACTTTCACTACTTGTGAGACATATATTGCATGTATATGATGTATTGGATAAAATGAATGTATGACGACTAAATTGAGTATAATGACACAAAGAGAAATGGTATTGAAGAACCACTCAGGTACGTCATTCTTTATTGAATGTGTTTTTCGTGTGGAGTTATGTAGTCATGGGTTATATGACTATATGTATGGTTTCATTCTCATGAAATATCATGCGGGTATTACCAAAGACAACCTTGAAATTCAAATCATGTTGTTATTTCATGATTTTATGCTCAATGATGTGCATTGCATTATATTCTTAAAAAATTAATTTTGAGCTAGTGTTGCATGATACTCAGTTATCATTATGCTAAAGCCTTTTAGTGCAAGATATAAGTGACCTGGTAGCTATGCAAGTATAAACAATGATATGTATTTAAATATTAGGGCTTTAAGCTAGTATTGCTATGTAAATGAATGATAGGTGTTCATTTGTGGAAAATGATTTAACAAAATGTTATATTAAATAAGGAAGAATATGATGAATTCAAGATGTCAGTAAAGTGATAAAGCCTGCGGGTCTTAGTTCAGTTGTGGATTAGATAGGCATGCCTAGAGGGAATCAGTAGCCGCCATAGTTGACCCCATTTGGGTCTTGTTCCTCATAGAACCATCATTCGACCCCATTGGGTCTATTGTTTGTTCCTTGCTGGAACCATTGCCAACCCCGTTTGGGTCTATTACCTTGTTCCTTTATGGAACCATAGTTCGGCCCTTTGGGTCCATCGTTTGATACCTTCGATATCCATCGTTCCCGCTATCCACCCTTTGAACTAGCACTTAGGCAGGCTATTAAAAGTTAAAAGATTCAGTAATGTACTATTAAATAAGGATATATATATATATATATATATATATATATATATATATAGCAATTGCTTCACCTATGTAATGTGAACTTGATAAATGGCTTACTATATTAATTGATTGAATTCCTTTTTGGCTAGAATGATATAAATGAAATGTAGTTCTCTACTCTGTATTATATCACTAAAATTGCATGACATAAGTGAAGTATTAATGCCTAAAATATCTCTTATCGACGATGTATGATATGTATACTCCCCTAAGCTTTGAGTGAACATTGAAAGCATATCATGCATAATAAATGTGATTAAATGCTTATGATGAAAGCTATACTATCAATTACTGAGGTCTAGATGATTGTAAGAACAATGTTCATGTTTAGGATTGCAAATTCATTTGGTATAGCAAGGGTGAGATCGTTTGATATTGTTGACTTATATATTTTTCCTTAAATTTTAAAGGGTGTAATGTTTTTATGATATTTTAATTAGAGTTTATCCTTGGAGTTGGTTTCCCCACTAAGCTTTATAGCTTAGCACGAGTTTGTTATCCATGTAGGTACTAGTTAAGCTCTAGTGGATTGGCAGCTGGTGGCTAGTGAGCCTTTGAAGAGAAGATCTGGCTGGGTGCAGTTGCTTGAGGATTTCTTGATGTATTTTGGCATTATGTTAGGCCTTTTAATTATAAGTTGGTTTTAATTTATTGTGGTATGTAATAATTATGGCCTGTGCTGTTTATTATTATACTTGCCTTATCTTTGCTAAGTGATGATGATGATTGATGTTTATGCATGGTTAGTGGATTAGGGTGTTACGGATCATATTGATAATGTGAAAGTGTAATGAGCATCTATATATGTTTATATGTATTTATATATATGTATGAGATTTTGTTATTGAAAACATGACTTTAATGTTCAATTGAATGACTTGTTTCTGTTAACCTTTGGTATGACATATATTAAAAGAATTCTTTTCTTCTCTATGCTTTATTTAATATTAATTGTTGTAAGTAGTTGCTCATAGTACACTCCTTCTCTACTAAGCTTTGTAGCTTAATACTGATGTTTATCTGTATGGATGATCCATTAGGACTGCTCAAGGTCAAGCTTGTTGGTGGATGGTTAACACAAAGGCTAGGACTAGAGTTTCTCATGTGTTACTTATTTTGTCTTTATGATATGTAAATGTATATTTGTAAAGAACTTTATAATTGTAATAGTAATAGTATGCAACTTGTAATGTTTAGTGAAATAATGATTTTAATATGTAAAGACAAGTGCAGATAATAGTGACACTTGCGAACTTATAAAATGTATATATGTGATAATCAAGTATAGTCTAGATATATGTGTAACAAATTAATGTCGAATATGCATGCGAATACATTGAATGCTTGTGATAGATGTGAATGATAGGTTTTGGATCCTTCTGTAGTAAGGGCGTTATGTTTTGGTATTAGAGCAAAAGTTTATATGGTTCTAGCCAACAAGAGTTTAAGAATAAGTGGTTATAGATTGTTTATGTGCTAACCGAATATTAGCATCCATATTTCCTATTGATAGTAGAATAAGGAAGGATTTCAAAAAGAAGCTAGAGGACTAATCTGAAGTGAGATTTTTTGAGAATGGCATGAATTAAATGATATATTAGACTCCCTACCCTTATTTTTATGAGTATAAGGGGTGTACTTGATGAGATGCCATCTCTAAACTAGATAGTATACTACCTGTGTGTGATTAGTTTTTGGATTATAATATATTTGTACGAGTATAGTATATAGAGATTGTTGTAATTTGTGATATGAAAAGAGTTTGCGGTGAAAGTGATGAGGTTATTGATGGAATATGACATGGCATATATATGATGATCACACAGCGGAAAAATAATAAAATTGATCATACATACCATGCAATCCATAAACAAGAATCGAAAACATGCAATTTTAGGGTTTTGAAACTTACAATTTTAGATGTACTTTAAATTTTGATTTTGATGATGACTGGCAAGTAGGATGAAATTATCAGCCTTAGATCTCGATCACCAATGCCAAAAGGAACAACCTTTGTGCCACTCCTCTCTATTCTCACACACACACTTGCAAGAAATGCTTAAAACCGAGAGTGCTAGCTCTATGTATGTATATTCGGGAATGGGTATTAAACTAAAGACACAAGACCTAATCTTGTTCTTCCTAAAGTTCACCAATGGTTGCCCAAAAACAAAGAGAAGAAGGAAGAGTCATTTCCCCTTAAGAGTGGCGACTTAGAGAGAGAAAAAACCTAACTTGGAAAATTTACTTCATTAATTTATACCACTAGGTTTAGGAAATCTTAAAGATGCCGAAATCCCCTTTAATTACATAGTATATTTAGCCTCCATCACTTCCTAATTAAGTGATTCAAATTAATTTAAATTCCTTTTAGGTTTTAAATTCGAATTAATTTAAATGGCATAAGACATTTAATCAAAAACTACCACTTAATTAGGATATATGCATGTGCCGAAATTCACATTGATTTTTATCTTTGAATTTCGGTCACTCTCTCTCCTATATAAGTGTTTTATTTTGATTCAAATGCTTTTAGGCTTTAATACTCAATTAACTTAATTCATATAAGATAATTAATTAATTGAAATTAAATCTTATGGGCTGAATCTCTCTCTCTCTCTAATGGACCAAGGTCCATTTAGCAATTTTAATACCCATCACATACATTAATTTGACTTTAGTTAAAAGCCCAAATTAATGTCTAATACTTTAATTACATGTTTTAAGCCCCATGCTTTATGTGTCATCCTATATGTCTATTTAATATTGGCAATGAATTAATAAATTAATTCAAAGGCTATATAAACTCTCTAGCAAGATATTATAGCATTCCAAATTAAATGAAAATGCAAATGGCATTTAGTGACCTAATACAATTTTGTATAGTCCCTTACCCTTAAATATCAGAATTAATATAAGGCATGGAATTAGTCATCCTTATATATATTAATTCCTTTCTTGATATTCCAGTGACACTGAACTCTCAGATAAATAATGATTACTCATTATTTCATCTCGGTATGGCCATACACTTCTTAGTTCACTGATCGAGTGGGCGGTGATATTTTCTCTCTTATTGAGAGGGTTATTCCCTTCACTTCTGTCATACTCTCTAACATGGATCAGTGCATACCCATACTTATCACCCTGTTACGAGCACGTTAGGTGTATGTCAAAGTACACAGTAATTCATAAAGAGTTTTATAGAGATTTTAGGTCTAAGAACTCCGATGCAAAGCTTGCACATGAGAAACACTTATGACTTATATCATATAGTGTTCTCATGAACGGATCGAATCCAGATACCATGTTCTAAACATGTATCTATGATCTTTGATTGACACTCTTGTCCTTATGATCCATAAGACAGAACTCAACTTATCAGAGAGAGCATATTAGTCTTAATTCATTTGTTATTCCCATAACAATGACTGACTAGGGATATTTAGAATGAAGTCTCATTTGTTTCAAGGTCTTACAACCATGTGCCTCACACATGATAACTTAAACTGAAACAACATTCTTGGATAGTTCTATCAATTGATATGCATAAGAATACAATAGATAAAACAAATGCCTCATTTATTAAATTAAATGCTTTATAACAATGTATTGGGGCTAGGGCTTACACTAACAATCTCCCACTAGCACTAGTCCCAATTGGGCATAGCCCTAAGACCAAATGCTCTCAAATGAGCGTCGTACAGATTTGGACGTAATTGTTTCATCAAAGGATCTGCTACATTGTCTTCACTTGCTATCTTGCTAACGTTGACGTTTCCATGATCAATGATCTCTCTTATCAAGTGGTACCTTCTGCGTATGTGTTTGGATTTCTGGTGTGACCGGGGCTCCTTAGCCTGTGCGATGGCCTCTTTATTGTCACAAAAAATTTCTAATGGATCTAGGATGCTTAGGACCACTCCTAATCCTGAAATGAAATTTCTAATCCAAACAACCTCGTTTTGCAGCCTCACTCACTGTAATATACTCAGATTCTATAGTTGAGTCAGCAATGGTCTCTTGCTTCGAGCTTTTCCAGCTGACAACACCACCATTCAAAATAAAAATAAATCTAGATTGCGATCTTAAATCCTGAGTGTTGATCTGAAAAGCAGCATCAGTATAACCTTGTATGACGAGCTCTTCTTGACCACCATACACCAAGAAGTGATTCTTAGTCCTTCGTAGGTACTTTAGAATCCCTTTTACAGAAGACCAATGCTTTTTACCAGTGTCTTGCTGAAACCTACTGGTTATACTCAGTGCATGAGAAACATCCAACTTAGTACATAACATATCGTACATGATATATCCAATAGCAGATGCATATGTGATTCTACTCATGTTGTCCCTTTCTTCTTTGGTTTTAGGACACTATTCTTTAGTTAAAGGAACTCCCAAAGCCAAAAGTATGTACAATTTCTTTGAGTCTCCCATACTAAAAAGCTTTAATACTTTGTCTAAGTACTTTTCTTTACTTAGTCCCAAAAGCCGATTTGATCTATCTATATAGATCAGAATACCAAGTATTGTCTCGGCTTCACCTAAGTCTTTCATTGAGAAACACTTCCCTAACCATTGCTTAACCTTTTGCAATGTTGGAATGTCATTCCCAATGAGACGGATGTCGTCCACATATAGGACCAGAAATACTATTATGCTCCCATTAACCTTCTTGTACACATAAGACTCATCTTCGTTCTTGACGAAATCAAATTCTTTGACTGCCTCATCAAAATGAAGATTCCAAATTTAGGATGCTTGCTTTAATCCATAAATTGATTTTTAAAGCTTGCAAACCTTCTTAGGATGTTTGGGATTGACAAAACCCTCAGGCTGTGTCATATACACATCCTCAAGTAAATTTCCATTGAGGAAAGCAGTTTTGACATCCATTTTCCATATATCATAATCATGATATGCAGCTATGGCAAGCAAAATCCTCATGGATTTGACCATTACTACAGGCAAAAAGGTCTCATCATAGTCTACACCATGAGTTTGTCGAAAACCTTTTGCTGTTAGTCTACCTTTGTAGGTTTTATCAGCTTTGAGTTTAAATAGCCACTTGCATTCAATTACCTTAGCACCTTCTGGCGGATCAACCAAGGTCCAAACCTGGTTATCATACATTGATTGCATCTCAGATTTCATGGCTTCAAGCTAATTTTTCGAGTCTGGTCTCTCAATAGCTTCTCGATAGGTAGTAGGATCCTCACAATCTACTAACTCAATAGTGTCACTGTCGGTGATTAGAAATCTGTATCTCGCAATCTCCTAACGTACCCTACCGGACCTTCTAGGTTTTTGTGTAATGGGTTCTTATTCCATAATTGGTTGTGAACTTGATCCCATTTCCAACTCATCCTCTATAGGAGTTTGTGCCACTTGAATTTCTCCAAGTTCTACTTTACTCCCACTGTCTTTCTTGAGAAGGAACTCCTTTTCCAAGAAAACAACCTTGCGAGCAACAAATACTTTGTTCTCAGCTTGTGAGTAAAAATAGTATCCCTTTGTTTCTTTGGGATAACCCACAAATAAGCAAACAGTGGATTTGGACTCTAGTTTATCAGATGTTAATTTCTTAACATATACTTCACAGCCCCAAATCTTGAGAAATGACATATTGGGTTCTTTCCCAGTCCATACTTCATATGGTGTCTTCTCAATTGCTTTAGTTGGAGTACGGTTTAGTAGAAATGCAGCAGTTTCTAATGCATAACCCCAAAAAGAGACAGGAAGATTACATTAACTCATCATCGATCGAACCATGTCTAATAGAGTTCTATTTTTGCTTTCGGACACACCATTCCTGTTAGAGAGTATGCCCTAAAGCCCATGTAATAGGGATGTTTTTCATATGTATGAAATTTATATTCTTAATAAAAGGCATCATTCATTTATTAATGCTGTGTTTGAATACATGAGTTTGTAAATCTTAAATTAATAAATGAAGTCCTAGATATTATAAACACAGTGCAAAGGCAATCATGAAGGTGTTCATGATGTGAGATGTCTATCGCATGCAAATGTGTTAATATCTAAATATCCCTAGTCATAGAATTAACAAGATAGGACATTGTTAATTCGGACAGACTAGCACATGTTATGCTTCTTGAATGGTTCAAGCAATGGTTCTCATAATTGTGATTATGGATGATAATCAAAGCTAACATGTGGATGCTTGTTAGAGGAACAAGTTCATTGGAGACCTGCAAAGAGAATCCTCATATGGATATTAAATCTATGTCAGTGAGGAATCTCTTCATAGCGGTTGTGCAAGTATCCTTAGACTTGAGATCACCAAAGTTATCTTAAGTAGCAAGTGGTATACTTTGACTCCATAACTGATTACTTCCAACTGGGAGTGAACATAGTTAGGAGATTGGGTATATCATGACCTACTTGAAGATAGTTGAGTGATTGACAAAGGATTCACCATCCCAGATTTAACAAGGGAAGTTATCTCACATGATTCTATAATTACCTTGTTCAGTGAATCTCTGGCCAGAGTAATATGCCGAGATGGATGGAGATCCATGAAGGGCATTTTAGGAACAATGGTTAAATTAATAGAACATACATAATTAGATTTATATGAGTTGACAGAAATCCATACTCAGAATCTGATTGAGATAAGAGTGGTGAAAGGAGTAATTGCACGGTAACTGTTTCTATGGAAGGGTACAGTCAAACCACATGACTTTCCTGACATTTGGGTAGTCATGATGCCTAGCTAGAGGCCAATCATGACTTGTATAATGATGTATCAAAATATCAATAGAGATTGATAAATTGATTTAAAGGAGTTTAAATCATGTGAGTTTTGAATAGAACTCACAATTACATATTATACTGCCAACATGGACAGGAACCCAATAGGTCACACACATATAGAGAAAAGGGTAAAATGGTAAAATGACAAGGATAATAATATTTGATATTATTATAAAGGTAGAGAGGAGAATATGATAATAATTAATTAAAGAGTTTAATTAATTATGATCAAATAAAATTGTCCGCGGAACTTTTGAGAAATGTTCTGTAAATTGGACCTAAATGAAATAATGTATTTCATGATTAATTATTATTGTCTTATAAGTGTTATAAGACTACTATAAGTGTTATAGGACTGATATAATAATTAATAGGACCATTGGAGAAATTATAGAGGGCCAAAGGAATGAAAAAGTTGGAGGAAGCCCTCCAGAAGAGGGCTACACGCCAACTTCATACAGAAGGGCTTAGAGGGCTTTTTCTTGGACCAAATTAATTTATATATGTTACATAAGTGTTATGGAACTCACATATTTAATTTGGTTGGATTTGGAATCCATTTGGGTATTTAAATCCAATTAGATGCACAAAGGGCCTAGTTTGTGGATTTTGTGCATGGTCTTTTATGAAAAGATTTAATTTGGATTTAATTAAGCCCAAATGATTATAATTAATTCCAGAAGCCCAATTAATAATTCTCCAGCAATTTTAAAGAGCCCAATCTCATTAAGGAGTTGGAATTTTAACCTAACTATAAAAGGCCAACTAATGAGAATTAGGGTTAAGTGATTAAAACAAAAGGAAAGTCTTTTTCTCTTAATCCTCTCTCCCTTTTGCGCCACTTCCCAAGCTAGCTCTTGGGAATTTCGGCCAGCCCTAGTTGAACACCAAGTTGTTGGTTCAATTTACCCCTCTCTAGTGTGGATTACTCATTGGAGGTGTTCGATTTTGGACACTGTGGTTTGCGACAACCCGGTGCGAAGTAAAATCAACTGTTCAACAAAAATCAAAGGTGATTTTTCTTATTCTCATATAGTTATATTGTGTATTCATGGCAAGATCAGATCTTATGGTTAAAAAAAAATTTAAAATTCCGCTCATGTATGTGATGCATGTAACCATAATATTCCAACATGGTATCAGAGCCAGGTTTTGCCATGGATACACAATTCTATATTTTCTGTGGAATAAGTTTTGTTTTGTTTTGAGTTATTTATTTCATGAACTTTAAAATATTAGATTTGATTGTTCATGAATGAGAAATATTGATTTCTGGTTGTATGTGTGATCAAATAAATTTGACGGAAACAAAAACGGAACTTTTGAAGAAAAGTGACTAGGGTTTTGCGTGAAACCCATTAGGGTTTGGCGTGAAACCCTAGGTAATGTAGGGGCTGTTCTAATTTAATTTCTTATGGATCCATTTAAAAATCATTTAAATGATATTTTATGTGTTTAATATGTGATATTAAGCCGTAGGATCGAACGGAATTAAAATCGAACAAGTTTTGCATGAAAACTAGTTTTGTCGAAAAGTTCGATAAATTGGTGTTCTTGATGTGTTCTTGGTTAGAACGACTTTTGATCTTCTAAATATGATATATATGATATATTAAAGTGTTTTTAATTAATTGGATTAATTAAAATGGGCCTTAAATTAATTTGATTAATTTTAATTCATTAAAACCACTTAATGGGCTTAATTATGTTTACGGACTTGGTTTAAATTAGTAAATGACTTGGTAGGCCCAAGGAGCTGATTTAAATTAACTATTATAAACATTAATTATGTTTATTAATGGGTTTTAAGGGCTGGAGTGGGCTTGGCTCATTCCAAAAGGCCCAAATGGTCCAAATGACACAAAACTAGTTTGTGTGTGAACACACTTAGGGTTTTTCTTCTGTGGGTTTCGGCCTACACTTATTTTAAGCCCAAAATTGATTCTTTTAATTATTTAATATGATTAATTAATTAAATAATTAATTTATAATTAATTAATAATCAATTTGATTGATTATTAAGGCAAGAACACATTCATGCAAAAGGGTTTCCTAAAATGAAAGTTTCCAAAATGGAAAAAGTTTCCTAATTTGATCACATCATTAAAATAACTCAAAATATAGTTTCAAAGGTTGAAACAAAGTTAGTAATCCATTTCTTTATGCATTAGAAAGGCATATAAGGGTGAATGATTGGCATGATGGTTAGTTATGGACAAAGCCCAATGTGATTGAGCATAATGCATGTTTTGGCCCAATGAGGACTTTCATGTCCCGGCCACTTGTTTTTGGTTTGTATTTCATTTCAAATTGTAATATGTAATTAGATTACTTAGATTAGAATTAGAAATAGAGATGGAGACCAATATCAAGGAGCAAGATGGGCCGGATGGAGATCCAACAAGCTTGAAGATAATGTAATTATTTTCTTGTTTGAATCATGCATACTACCTAGGTGTGACCTTTTGATTTCCCTCTTGGCTCGGGGAAATCAATGTAGTGAAGTCCATAACTATACCATATTTGTATGCTTATATTTATGTGATAGATATAGGATGCATACCAATGTATGCCAACCATGTATGATGAGACTTAATTAACTAAAACCCTCAAACAAATACTAAGGTTTATAAGCCTTCCATTAATTTGAGGAGAACCAGAGTTCTTTATAGTGTGGGTTGTTGACCACAGTCAAGCTCACATTATATCGAATATGTTCAAATCGAATTAAATGGGTCATCTTAGCTAGCCCATTAGTTTGTTGACCACAGTCAAGGCTAATGGTTCTAGAGGCAAGATTAGGGAATGCATATATGATATGCATGCATCAAGAGTTGATAACCTAATGATCCAATAGTTGTGTAGAGACACAATTGGTATAAAGATACCTACCTTTCAAGGGTATGGAATTTGGCTTGTTGACCACAGTCAAGGTCAAATTACATATCAAGGATTGGATATTGGCCCACTAAGAAAATCATCGGGTTTTCTCGGATTATATAGTGAGGGCTATTAATTCGCAATAAAATAGTGGGAGTAAATGGATTAATTAAAGACCTTATTAATGCATACATATATATGAACATACTCTCATATCTTTTCTTTTTCACATCTAGGTCATCATCATGAGCACATCAAACATTAATATACGATCAATCTTGGATAACAAGCTGGTTGGCAACAACTATTCTGACTGGATCAGGCAAGTGAGAATTGTTCTCAGGGCTGAAAAGATCCATTATGTCTTGGATAAAGATCCACCACCACATCCATCAGATGATGCCATTGATGAGATCAAAGGCATTTATCGGAAATACATGGAGGATAGTGAAGCAGCAGCATGTCTGATGCTGGGTGCTATGTCCTCGGAGCTTCAGAAGCAACATGAAATGATGGATGCTAGAACCATCGTTTTGCATCTAGAGGAGCTTTATTCTTCTCAGGCTAGAACTGAGCAATATGAGATTGCTCGAGCTCTATTTAGTTGCAAAATGGTGGAAGGCACTTCAGCTGCTGCTCATGCATTGAAGATGTATGGGTATATTGAGCATTTGAGTAGACTTGGCTATGTTATGGATAATGATCTATACATAGATTTAATCTTGTACTCGTTGGCTCCAAGTTATGCACCTTTTGTGCTTAACTTCAACATGAACAAGATCCAAGTATCTATTCCTGAGTTAATCAACATGCTCAAGACAGCTGATGGATCATTTAAGAAAGATCCAAAAAGTGTCATGGTTGTCACTTCTGCTAAAGGCAAGAAGCAGAAGAAGAAGATAACCAAGGTGCAGCCAAAGAATGGTGGGATCTCCAAGAAGAAGGTTGCCAAGAAAGAGAATCCCAAAGGGACTTGCTTCCATTGTGGAAAGGATGGTCATTGGAAGCGTAACTGCAAGGCCTATCTAGATTCTCTTAAGGAGAAGAAGCAAGTTGTTGCATCTACTTCAGGTATTCATATGATTGAAATTAATACTTATTCTATTGCTTCAAAACAATCTTGGGTATTAGATACCGGATGTGGATCTCATTTATGTAATGATCTACAGGGGCTTAGAAGCTTTAGAAGAGTTGGAAAGGCAGAGATTTGTTTGCAGTCAGCTACTGGACAAAACATCTCTACAACTGTTGTGGGGACTTATCATTTGCCTCTTCCGAGTGGATTAGTACTGGAATTAAATAATTGTTATTATGTTCCAGCTTTGTCCAAGAGTATTATTTCTTTCAGTTGTTTGATGAACGATTATGATATTTCTTTAAAGGACAAATGTTGTTACATTTTTAAGAACAATATATTTTATGCAAAAGCTATCATTGAGAATGGTATATTTGTTCTTGATTTAATTAAAGAAGTACATAATGTGGATACCAAGAGAATGAAACATGATAATCTAAATACCTCATACTTATGGCATTGTCGTTTAGGCCACATAAATGAAAAACGCATGACCAAATTGCACAAGTCAGGTGATTTGGGATCATTTGATTATGAATCATTTGATACATGCGAATCTTGTTTATTGGGAAAAATGACAAAAGCTCCCTTTATTGGTAAAGGAGAACGAGCTAAAATGGTTTTGGACTTAATACATTCGGATGTATGTGGTCCAATGACTACACATGCTAGAGGAGGTTACTCCTACTTCATTACTTTCATAGATGATTATTCCAGGTTTGGATACATCTATCTAATGAAATATAAGTCTGAAGCATTTGAAAAGTTCAAAGAATTCAGAAATGAAGTAGAGAAACAACTTGGCAAAAGTATTAAAACACTTAGATCAGATCGAGGTGGAGAATACTTAAGTCAAGAGTTTCAGGATTATCTTAGAGATAATGGGATTTTATCTCAATGGACTCCTCCATATACACCACAACACAATGGTGTATCCGAAAGGAGGAATCGAACACTATTAGATATGGTTCGATCAATGATGAGCCGAGCGGACTTGCCTAAGTCCTTTTGGGGATATGCACTAGAAACTGCTGTTTATGTGTTAAATAGAGTTCCTAGTAAATCGGTTGATGTTACTCCATATGAGATGTGGAATAACAAGAAACCCACGCTTTCTCATATGAAAGTATGGGGTTGTCCTGCTTATGTGAAGAGGACAATGTCAGACAAACTGGATGTTAAGTCTGACAAATGTTTATTTGTGGGATATCCAAAAGAAACGTTTGGATATTATTTCTATAATCCCTTAGAACAAAAAGTGTTTGTTTCAAGGCATGCTGTCTTCTTGGAAAAAGAGTTTCTCCTACGAGAAGACAGTGGGAGTAAAATTGAGCTTGGTGAAGTTCAAGACCCACAAATAGAAGATGATCAATCGATTGAACCTGAAACTGAATTTCATAATGATGAAATCACAGTTGAACCTGATTATACACAAAATCCTAGAAGATCTACTAGGATGCGTTCTATCCCTGTGAGATATGGATTTCACATTGATTCGGATAGAGGCATAACTATAGTAGAGGACAATGAGCCTACAAGCTATCAAGAAGTTTTGAACAGTTCAGAACGTGATTTATGGCTTAAGGCTATGCAGTCCGAAATGGACTCCATGTATGAGAATAAAGTATGGACTTTAACTCAACCACCTGAAGGGATAAAACCCATAGGGTGCAAATGGGTCTTCAAAAAGAAGACTGACATGGATGGTAATATAGTTACCTATAAAGCTCGCTTAGTAGCAAAAGGTTATCGTCAAAAAGAAGGTATTGACTATGATGAAACTTTTTCTCCTGTAGCGATGCTTAAGTCTATAAGAATACTTTTAGCCATTGCAGCTCATTATGATTATGAGATTTGGCAGATGGATGTGAAGACAGCTTTCCTTAATGGAAATCTTACCGAGGATGTGTATATGACACAACCAGAAGGATTCACATCAGGAAATGGCGAAAAGGTATGCAAGCTTCAAAGATCCATTTATGGATTGAAGCAAGCCTCTAGGAGTTGGAACATACGATTCAATGAGACAATCAAAGAGTTTGGTTTCTCACAGAATGAAGATGAACCTTGTGTGTATAAAAGGGTCAGTGGGAGTGCAATTGTCTTCCTAGTTCTATATGTAGATGACATATTGATCATGGGAAATGACATTTCTCTTCTCCAATCTGTTAAAATATGGTTATCCAAGCAATTCTCCATGAAAGACCTTGGAGAAGCATCCTATATTCTGGGAATAAGGATCTATAGAGATAGATCCAATAGGTTGCTAGGTCTTTCTCAAAGTACATATATAGATAAAGTATTGAAGAGGTTCAATATGGATCTCTCTAAGAAAGGGTTTATACCCATGGTGCATGGGAAACACTTTTCTAAGTCTATGTGTCCACAGACACTGGAGGATAGAGAGAGCATGAATAGAATACCATATGCATCTGCAATTGGTTCTATCATGTATGCTATGTTATGTACACGTCCAGATGTAGCATTTGCTTTGAGTGTCACAAGCAGATTCCAATCTAATTTTGGAGAGGAACATTGGGCAGCTGTCAAGAATATTCTTAAGTACTTGAGAAGGACTAAGGATGTATTCTTGGTATTTGGAGAGGGCAGTTTGGAAGTAAATGGGTATACGGATGCCAGCTTCCAATCTGACAAAGATGATTGTAAATCACAATCTGGTTATGTGTTCATAATGGGAGGAGGAGCAGTTAGTTGGAAAAGTTCCAAACAAGAAACAACTGCTGATTCCACGACAGAAGCTGAGTACATTGCTGCTTCAGAAGCAGTCTGGATCAAAAAGTTCATAACTGAACTAGGAGTGGTGCCTAGCATTGTTGATCCGATTCCTTTATATTGTGACAACAATGGAGCCATTGCGCAAGCAAAGGAACCACGGTCTCATCAGCGATCCAAACATGTTCTCAGACGCTACCATCTCATAAGGGAAATAGTAGCTAGAAATGATGTGAAAATAGAAAGGGTTCCCACAGATGACAATGTGGCGGATCCCCTCACTAAAGCACTTTCCCAGATAAAGCATGATCACCATATAAATAGCATGGGTCTGAGACATATGAGTGATTGGCTCTAGTGCAAGTGGGAGATTGTTAGAGAGTATGCCCTAAAGCCCATGTAATAGGGATGTTTTTCATATGTATGAAATTTATATTCTTAATAAAAGGCATCATTCATTTATTAATGCTGTGTTTGAATACATGAGTTTGTAAATCTTAAATTAATAAATGAAGTCCTAGATATTATAAACACAGTGCAAAGGCAATCATGAAGGTGTTCATGATGTGAGATGTCTATCGCATGCAAATGTGTTAATATCTAAATATCCCTAGTCATAGAATTAACAAGATAGGACATTGTTAATTCGGACAGACTAGCACATGTTATGCTTCTTGAATGGTTCAAGCAATGGTTCTCATAATTGTGATTATGGATGATAATCAAAGCTAACATGTGGATGCTTGTTAGAGGAACAAGTTCATTGGAGACCTGCAAAGAGAATCCTCATATGGATATTAAATCTATGTCAGTGAGGAATCTCTTCATAGCGGTTGTGCAAGTATCCTTAGACTTGAGATCACCAAAGTTATCTTAAGTAGCAAGTGGTATACTTTGACTCCATAACTGATTACTTCCAACTGGGAGTGAACATAGTTAGGAGATTGGGTATATCATGACCTACTTGAAGATAGTTGAGTGATTGACAAAGGATTCACCATCCCAGATTTAACAAGGGAAGTTATCTCACATGATTCTATAATTACCTTGTTCAGTGAATCTCTGGCCAGAGTAATATGCCGAGATGGATGGAGATCCATGAAGGGCATTTTAGGAACAATGGTTAAATTAATAGAACATACATAATTAGATTTATATGAGTTGACAGAAATCCATACTCAGAATCTGATTGAGATAAGAGTGGTGAAAGGAGTAATTGCACGGTAACTGTTTCTATGGAAGGGTACAGTCAAACCACATGACTTTCCTGACATTTGGGTAGTCATGATGCCTAGCTAGAGGCCAATCATGACTTGTATAATGATGTATCAAAATATCAATAGAGATTGATAAATTGATTTAAAGGAGTTTAAATCATGTGAGTTTTGAATAGAACTCACAATTACATATTATACTGCCAACATGGACAGGAACCCAATAGGTCACACACATATAGAGAAAAGGGTAAAATGGTAAAATGACAAGGATAATAATATTTGATATTATTATAAAGGTAGAGAGGAGAATATGATAATAATTAATTAAAGAGTTTAATTAATTATGATCAAATAAAATTGTCCGCGGAACTTTTGAGAAATGTTCTGTAAATTGGACCTAAATGAAATAATGTATTTCATGATTAATTATTATTGTCTTATAAGTGTTATAAGACTACTATAAGTGTTATAGGACTGATATAATAATTAATAGGACCATTGGAGAAATTATAGAGGGCCAAAGGAATGAAAAAGTTGGAGGAAGCCCTCCAGAAGAGGGCTACACGCCAACTTCATACAGAAGGGCTTAGAGGGCTTTTTCTTGGACCAAATTAATTTATATATGTTACATAAGTGTTATGGAACTCACATATTTAATTTGGTTGGATTTGGAATCCATTTGGGTATTTAAATCCAATTAGATGCACAAAGGGCCTAGTTTGTGGATTTTGTGCATGGTCTTTTATGAAAAGATTTAATTTGGATTTAATTAAGCCCAAATGATTATAATTAATTCCAGAAGCCCAATTAATAATTCTCCAGCAATTTTAAAGAGCCCAATCTCATTAAGGAGTTGGAATTTTAACCTAACTATAAAAGGCCAACTAATGAGAATTAGGGTTAAGTGATTAAAACAAAAGGAAAGTCTTTTTCTCTTAATCCTCTCTCCCTTTTGCGCCACTTCCCAAGCTAGCTCTTGGGAATTTCGGCCAGCCCTAGTTGAACACCAAGTTGTTGGTTCAATTTACCCCTCTCTAGTGTGGATTACTCATTGGAGGTGTTCGATTTTGGACACTGTGGTTTGCGACAACCCGGTGCGAAGTAAAATCAACTGTTCAACAAAAATCAAAGGTGATTTTTCTTATTCTCATATAGTTATATTGTGTATTCATGGCAAGATCAGATCTTATGGTTAAAAAAAAATTTAAAATTCCGCTCATGTATGTGATGCATGTAACCATAATATTCCAACAATTCCATTGTGGCATTTCAGGAGGAGTAAGCTATGAAATGATTCCACACTCATTCAAATGACTGTCAAACTCTTGGCTTAAGTATTCACCACCTCGATCTGATCGAATGGCTTTTATACTTTTGCCAAGTTATTTCTTTACTTCGTTCTTAAACTCTTTGAATTTCTCAAAAGTTTCATACTTGTACTTTATTAGATAGACGTAGCCATATCTACTGAAGTCATCCATGAATGTCATGAAGTAGCTAAAGCCACCTCTCGCTTGTGTACTTAATGGTCCACATACATCGGTATGTATTAGTTCCAATAAGTCATTAGTCCTCTCACCTTTCTTGTTAAAAGGACTCTTTGTCATTTTTCCATGCAAACATAGCTCGCATATGTCATAAGCTTCTAAGTCGAATGACCTAAACACTCCAAATTTGTGGAGTTTTAAAATGCGTTTTTCGTTTGTATGTCCTAAACGACAATGTCAGCAGTAAGTAGGGTTTAATTCATTTGATTTAACCCTATTTGTATTAATGTTGTATATGGACTCTTTATTTTGTAGATCAAGGATATAAAAGCCATTTTGCAACATGGCATTGCCATATGAAATGCCTTGGCGATGAATATGAACATTGCCATTTTTAATAACAAAATCAAATCCATCCAAATCCAAACAAGAAACTGAAATAATGTTTTTGCTCATAGTAGGCACATAATAACAATTTTTCAAATCTAAACAAAGTTCAGAAGGTAAAGTGAGTTGATAGTCGCCTATCTCCATGGTAGCAACTCGTGCTCCATTCCCCCTACGGAGGTCCACTTCATTCTTCCCAAGTAACCACCTATTTCTTAGCCCTTACACATTTAAACAAAATGTGATAACCACAACCGGTATGCAATATCCAAGTGGTAGAAATAGAAAGGTTAATTTTAACAACAAAAATACCAGAACTGGATGCCTGGCTCCATTCTTCTTTTGTTCTTCTTTGAAGAGAGTGCAATTCTTCCTCCAATGCCCTATCTTGATGCAATGGAAGCATGTGCTCTCTCTTTCCTTGAGCTTTTGCGCCTTAGGTTTGGATTGGGCCTGAGGTGTACTCCCATTTGACTTGAGCCGAGCCAGGTCATACTTGGGTTTTGCTTTTCCTTTTCCTTTCCCTTAGCGGGTCCCTTCTTAATGCCCCCTTGAACTATAAGTATAGGATTGGTCTTTCGAATGTTCTCTTCAGCATTGTTAAACATCCCATGAAGCTCGATGACTATCTTGTTCATTGCATGCATGTTATAATTCATAACAAATGGATCATAATCATCAGTCAATGAACCTAAGATCAAGTCAGTGGCCAATTCCTTCGGGACTTGTACCTCAAGCTTCTCAAGAGTATCAAGATACCCTTTCATCTTGAGTATATGGGTACTAACAGGAGTACCTACAGCCATCTTACAAGAAATTAAGGCCTTTATTGTCACAAACCTTTCATGATGAGCTTGCTCTTGGAACATCTCCTTGAGGTGTACCATGATCGCATAAGCCTCTTGGTCCATGAATTGCTTTTACAAATTAGGCACCATAGTGGCCAGCATCAGACAGGTCACAACATTGGAGTCGCTCTTCTTGGTCTCAAAAGTTTTCTTTTGAACCGCAGAGGCGTTCCTAGCAGGTTCTTCGGGCAAGGGTGCATCCAAAACATATGAATTTTTCTCTTGCTTAAGAATTATTCTTAAGTTTTGAGACCAGTCTATGAAATTGGTGTCATTCAGTTTGTCCTTTTCTAGGACCGATTGCAATGAAATGTTGTTGTTTGAAGAAGCCATTTTCAATCTACAATAAAAATTAGCAAGATTAAATGAGGTCTTATTTATAATCCCACAAACCGGATTAATATTCCTTTAAATAATTCGTGTTAGTGATTTAATGTGGGCCAATATCCACTTTTCACAACAACTTATTAGTCAAGCTAAGCTTGTACACCTAACAAGTTACTTAGGTAGGAAAACTCCAATTATGTCTCGTACATGAATCTTGGATCAAATGGGCTAACATCTTAAGATATTATAGCACAAACCCATTTATTAGTTGCCTAGGTCCAAGCATCCCTTTCCATGTTAAGTCTAACCTACATTCACAACCCATGCTTCACAAAGATAATTGGGTACATCTAGGACTCCTAGTTTACATGACCGATGATCAATGCCTTGACATGTTTCCAATTAGAAAGGCAACTTTGTGACTTACTATTTTAGGGATTAATTTTATTACGGCTTACATGGAATACGCTTTTTCATCCATTCATAGCATTTATATATATATAATTGCATAAAGTAAAGCATGACAAACATAGGCCCAAAAACCTACAACCAAGATTCTATACTATTACATAAGAATCTTTGAGTTGGGCTTCTCCACTCCGGTGGGCTTCGTCTTGATTTTCAAAGTCTTCAAATAAATTCTATTCTAAGAAATAAATGAACTTTTAAAATAATACATAATGGCATGCAGGCCATATTTAATTACAAAAACCCAGGGCCCATGAATGCACCATGCATATCCATTCATCACACAAAACAAGCAAATAAATATACATAACATTCGTGGATAAAACAAAGTCCAATTTTAATTAATTTAGCCTAGCCCATTAATGAAAATTGTGTACTTGAACTTTTAAGAGGAGACCCCATAATGGGCCTAGGCCGAAGCCCAATGGACTAAATCCTCATATTGAATAAGTTCTCTTAAAAGCCCAAAACACAAACTAGTTAGATTTGTGCCATAAATCAACTCTAGTATAATTTCCAATTTTTGCCATTTTTAATTTTATGTCATACAGGCCATAAACATTAAAAATACATATAATATGTTCTAACATGAATTAAAACATAAAATCATGAAGAACATATTTCATACACGGCATTCATACAAAAACAAACAAACAATAATGAAACTAGTTGTTTAATGCTCATATGATGCCACAAAAATGCACAAACACATAAAACAATTTTATGAGTCATTTAATAATTTAAATAAGGTCATACATATTGAGTTAATATTTTGTACTGATCTGATATAAATGTGTTTTTTCCATTTTAATCAAAACAAAACAAACAATGTCGATTAAACATGCAACAAACACAAACTAGTCATAGTTTTAAGTGATTTTAAAATTAATCAATTAAATTGTCATGGACCAGAATTAATACCAATTTCAAAATATGTCCAGACTTGATATTTAATCTTCAAAAATCACTTACAAATATGCCAAAATTGTTTTTACATTTAATTTTGAAAACTAATTGTTAAACAAACACTTATCATGTCAACTAGCACCTAGTTTCAAGATTAACATTTACCATCAGGTATTTATAATTAAATCCAACCATGAATAGCTCTAAGAACATCTTAGGATAGTATATTAACATGTCATAATAATTATAATACCTATCTAATCATTTAAAATCATTTTTACACCAAAACAATGCAAAAAACTCAAAACAAAAAAATTTTAGCACTGCATGTTTTTAAACGAACGATTTTTGAATAATTATTTCATGCATATAAAACACTAAAATAAGCATGTTTAGTCTATGATACTACTGATGGAATATGATATGGCATATATATGATGATCACGCAACTGAAAAATAATAAAATTGATCATACATACCACGCAATCCATAAACAAGAATCGAAAACATGCAATTTTAGGGTTTTGAAACTTACAATTTTAGATGCACTTTAAATTTTAATTTTGATGATGACCAGAAAGTACGATGAAATTATCAACCTTAGATCTCGATCACCAATGCCAAAAGGAACAGCCTTTGCGCCACTCCTCTCTATTCTCACACACACACTTGCAAGAAATGCTTAAAATCGAGAGTGTTAGCTCTATGTATGTATATTTGGGAATAGGTATTGAACTAAAGACACAAGACCTGATCTTGTTCTTCCTATAGTTCACCAATGGCTGCCCAAAAACCAATAGAAGAAGGAAGAGTCCTTTCCCCTTGAGAGTGGTGGCTTAGAGAGAGAAAAAACCTAACTTGGAAAATTTATTTCATTAATTTATACCACTAGGTTTAGGAAATCTTAAAGATGCCAAATCCCCTTTTAATTAGGTAGTATATTCAGTCTCTATCACTTCCTAATTAAGTGATTCAAATTAATTTAAATTTCTTTTAGGTTTTAAATTCGAATTAATTTAAATGGCATAAGACATTTAATCAAAAACTACCACTTAATTAGGATATATGCATGTGCCAAAATTCACATTGATTTTTATCTTTGAATTTCGGTCACTCTCTCTCCTATTTAAGTGTTTTATTTTGATTCAAATGCTTTTAGGCTTTAATACTCAATTAACTTAATTAATACAAGATAATTAATTAATTGAAATTAAACCTTGTGGGCCGAATCTCTCTCTCTAATGGACCAAGGTCCATTTAGCAATTTTAATAGCCATTACATACATTAATTTGACTTTAATTAAAAGCTCAAATTAATGTCCAATACTTTAATTACATGTTTTAAGCCCCATGCTTTGTGTGCGATCCTATAGATCCATTTAATATTGGCAATGAATTAATAAATTAATTCAAAGGCTATATATACTCTCTAGCAAGATATTATAGCATTCCAAATTAAATGAAAATGCAAATGGCATTTAGTGACCTAATGCAATTTTGCATAGTCCCTTACCCTTAAATATCATAATTAATATAAGGCATGGAATTAGTCATCCTTATATATATTAATTCCTTTCTTGATACTTCAGTGACACTGAACTCTCAGATAAATAATGATTACTCATTATTTCATCTCGGTATGGCCATACACTTCTTAGTTCACTGATCAAGCGGGCGGTGATAGTTTCTCTCTTATCGAGAGGGGTAATCCCTTCACTTCTCTCATGCTCTCTAACATGGACTAGTGCATACCCAAGCATACCCATACTTGTCACCCTGTTATGAGCACGTTAGGTGTATGTTAAAGTACAAAGTAATTCATAAAGAGTTTCATATAGATTTTAGGTCTAAGAACTCCAATGAAAAGCTTGCACATGAGAAACACTTATGACTTGTACCATGTAGTGTTCTCATGAACGGATCGAATCCAGATACCATGTTCTAAACATGTATCTATGATCTCTAATTGACACTCTTTTTCTTATGATCCGTAAGATAGAACTCAACTTATCAAAGAGAGCATACTAGTCTCAATTCATTTGTTATTCCCATAACAATGACTAATTAGGGATATTTAGAATGAAATCTTATTTGTTTCAAGGTCTTACAACCATGTGCCTCACACATGATTACTTAAACTGAAACAATATTCTTGGATAGTTCTATCAATTGATATGCGTAGGAATACAATAGATAAAACAAATGCCTCATTTATTAAATTAAATGCTTTATAATAATGTATTGGGGCTAGGGCTTACACTAACAGTTATCCCTATATAAGGTTGATATGAAATTGAATCTGGATTTATTGTGGCACTTTGTATACCTATCAGTGATTCCCTAACAATGTGGACAATTATCTAAACATCTTATGACATGGGATGGGGCAAATATTGTTGCTATATGAGACATACATTTACATCGTAATATAGACATGAAAGCATACTTCATTCTCATTTGATATATCAGTATCATCCATCAATTATGATCATTATTAAATCAGAACATATGCATGAGTCTCACATAAAGGGGAATTGACAGGATATACATTAAGGGTGACAAAGTTAGGAAGAAAAAGAGATTGCCCATGGAAAAAAATATAATATTATAAGAGAGCTAGTGATAGTAATGTAAGAAGTAAAGAATGTAAGAAACATGATATAAGTGCATGTTTATGTTTATTCAAATTTGATGTGACTAGGAAGCAGATCTGCGAATAGTTAAGTGCACTAGTAAGTTCAAAATCCATATTTTTAATAAAAATTAAGATATAAGTAGGAAAGGTGATGGTAATGGAAAAAAGAAAGAAATGAGATGTGCATAATTCGTATATGATAGGATATAATGTATTCAAAGATGTGGAATAATTTTGGGATACTGGAAGGTAAGTAGATGGATAATAGATTGTAAAGAAGAAATATAAGATCATGTGATTATTATGGATGAAATTGTTCAGCATGATATGACTTTCGAGGACAAAATTTTCTTAAGGGAGAGATAAATGTAAGGCCCCAACATGTACCATAGGAGAATTTGAGAGATTTGTACGATTAAAATAACAATGAAACATGAAATAGGACATACAGGGTATTAATGGTGAAGGCAGGGGTAATTTGGTAATTTGACATGCCAACATTGTGGCATGCATATGCATATTTAAGGATATAAAGTGAGGATTAAATTGAAATAATTAATAAATGAATGGAAAAGATTTAAAAGATGGAGTTAAATGAGGGATTACATGGGAATTCTCTTAAAGGCCATAAGTGGGCCAATAAGAGAATGCCATCTAGTGATTCTAGCTAGAAGGAAGGAAAAGTGGGATTTAAAGGGAGAGAGATTGAGCCGTTCACTTAGGGGCCATTTTTAACAAACTTTCCATCTAATTTCTACCATTTCCTCTCTAATTTATGCCTTTTCAAGTTTGGTGGATTTGAGTGTTTGAGAGAGAGAATTTTGGGGTTAAAGGATTGAGCAACAAAGTTAAGTTTGCTTTTTTTCTCTACTCCTTCTCTTCCTAATTTCCATTTTTTTATAAGTTGAGTTTAATATGAAGTAGGAGGATTTACAATTTATAAGTGTGGATTACATGTTGTAGAAAGGGAATCAAACAAGAGGAAACAAAAGGGAGGCCATCAAGGAGTAAAGAAGACTTGTTAGAACACGTTAAGGTTAAACTCTTATATCTATATTTATTAGGTAAAATTTGAGTATACATGATGCAAAGGCTAGTTGAGATATGTGGGGATATGATTGAAAGGTCTAGACATGCAAATGAATTGATAATAACATAAAAGTAGTGTTAGAGAAAATTCTGTTATAGTAATCACTAGATCTATCAAGATTATTTTAAGCATAACATGAGTTCTAGAGCACCAATTAGAGTGATTCTAGTTGGAAATGGAATTTAAGACATAGATCTAAAATTTTGTAAAAGAACTTAAAATTGAATTCTATCACTAACTCTATTAAAAATTAGCTTGAAATTCTAGGAGGTATATTGCCTCATCAATTAGGATAGTCTAGACTAAATTAGGGATATATCTCTCTGTAAATGTCCAAATGACCTAATTTTTAATCATATAGAAACTACATCCATAATGGAACAAATTTCTAGAAGAATTTTTTTTCCAAAAATTCACGTTTGCTAGGTCAAAATTGGTGTTCAATTTGAACCTAAGAGTCAACCTATTGAGTTTTGGGCATATTGCATTGTCTTAGTTAAGAAACTTTTGTCTTAGCCATAACAAAGCATTATGGATCAAATAGAAGCAATTTTCATGGCTAGAAACATTATCATGATAGATCTAGTGATTCCTATAATATTTTAAAAGTGTTCGAAAAAGTCCGAAAACCGTTCGATAATGTCTCACCCTCTTCTATTCCAGCATATACTTGACTTTTAGACCTCGAAACATTACCGAACGGTTTTCAAACTTTTTCAAACACTTTTTAAATATTAGAAACACATGTTTAGGGACATAACATGATGTTATGTACATGAAATACATAATGGCCGCATTGAGAAATGAATACCAATTGAGCCTTAACATAAACAATTATTAACATATGATGTAATTTATGTAATTAATCTTAACAACATTAATACCTATGGTTAATCATTAAAGGATATAAATAAGAATTTATATGCGCATATGTACACATAATTATACATGAGAAGTTATAGCTAAGTTTATAAGTTGTAATTGAAGAATTGCATGAAGAAGTGCAATGGCCATTATAAGAATATTTTAAAGCACCTATTAAGGAAATGAAACTTATTGTTATATGTATATATGCATGATAAAAGGGTATGTATTTTATTACATATAATGAAAGTATATATGTATATTCTTATATTTGGCAAGTATGCATTGAAGGATATCTAAGTGTAAGCGTGAAAGGATACATTATGTTGCGCATTGAGAATAAATACGTATGTATGTTCCATACTTTTTTACTGATACTTGTATTGTATTGCATGAGTTTATGAATAAAGTAACAGTAAAAAAGAGGTGATATATGGTTGATTATTTGATAGTGTAACTAGATTTAATGATACTATAGACATATTTACTGATTCCAATAATATGTGGATCTAAATAGTGAAATGACATGTAAAAGAAAGTAATTCTTGCATATAGTGCTGGGTAGTGGATAGATAGGCATATCTTGTTAGTGTAAGCCCCTAGCCCTAATGCATTGTAATAAAACATTTTGAATTAATAAAATGAGGCATTTGTTTTATCTTTTGTATTCCTGTGCATATCAATTGATAGAACTATCCAAGAATGTCGTTTCAGTTTAAGTTATCATGTGTGAGGCACATGGTTGTAAGACCTTGAAACAAATGAGACTTCATTCTAAACATTCCTAGTCAGTCATTGTTATGGGAATAACAATGAATTAAGACTAGTATGATCTCTCTGATATTATGAGTTTTGTCTTACAGATCATTAGGACAAGAGTGTCAATCAGAGATCATAGATACATGTTAAAGAACATGGTATCTGGATACGATTCACTCATGAGAACATTACATGGTACAAGTCATAAGTGTTTCTCATATGCAAGTTTTGTATCGGAGTTCTTAGACCTAAAATCTCTATGAAACTATTTATGAATTACTGTGTACTTTGACATACACCTAACGTGCTCCGTAAACAGAGTGACAAGTACGGGTATGATTAGGTATGCATTGATTCATGTTAGAGAGCATGAGAGAAGTGAAGGGATTACCCCTCTCGATAAAAGAGAAAATATCATCGGCCACTTGATCAGTGAACTGAGAAGTGTATGGCCATACCGAGATGAAATAATGAGTAATCATTATTTATCTGAGAGTTTAGTGTCACTAGAATATCAAGAAAGGAATTAATATATATAAGGATGACTAGTTCCATGCCTTATATTAATTTTGATATTTATAGGTAAGGGATTATGCAAAATTGCATTAGGTCACTAAATGCCATATGCATTTTCATTTAATTTTGAATGCTATAATATCTTGCTAGAGAATATATATAGCCTTTGAATTAATTTATTAATTCATTGCCAATATTAAATGGACCTATAGGATCGCACACAAAGTATTAGGCTTAAAATATTTAAATAGTGTATTGGAAATTAATTTAAACTTTTATTTAAAGTCAAATTACTGCATAAAATGGGTAAACAGATTTTTGCCCTGTAAAAACAGTTTTTTTTTGCCTAAAACAGGCAAAACTGTCAAGGTGCGAATTTTGCCTAAAACAGCTAGCAAATCTGTCAAACAAGTTTTTTTACCTAAAACAGCTAACTGTTTTAGTCAAATATGTTAACAGTTGTTACACGAGAAAAATTTATTGGCATATACTAGTTTTAATTTCAATTAATTAATTATCTATGTATAATTAAGTTAATTGAGTATTAAATTCTAAATTGTATTTAATCAAAATATAATACTTGAAAGGGAATAATGTGGCCAAAATTCGGCAACCAATTAATTCCAAAATAAGTTTATTTTGATTAAATGACTAATGCCATTTAAATTTGAAACCTAATAGAGTTTTGAATTAATTTAAATCACTTAATTAGGAAGTGATGAAGGCTGAATATATTCCTAATTCTAAGGGATTTTGGTATGACCTATCTTTCCTAAATTAATGATATAAATTAATTAATTCTATTTTTGACAAGGTGAACAATTTTTCTCTTTTGGCCGAAATACACAAGGGGAAGAATACTTTCTTGCTTTCTTGTGTTCTTGGCATTAATAGCACCTAAAAGAAGTGCAAGATCAAGTCTTGTAGCTTCAAACCATTACCTTTACATAATACTTTAAAAGAGAGCTAGCAATCTCTATTTTAAGCCATCTTTGCAAGTGTGTGTGTGAGAATAAAGGGAGTAGCGTAAAAGGCTGTTCCTTGGCATTGGTGATCAAGATCTAAGGCGGATAAAGTCATCTTAGTTGCTGGTCATCACCAAATTCAAGATTTAAAAGGCATCAAAAGTTGTAAGTTATAAAAACCCTAAAATTGCATGTTTCAATTCTTATTATGGAATTGTTTGAAATGTATGATTGTTTTTCATCGTTTTTCCGCTGCACGATTACCATGAACATATCATGTCATATTCCATCATATCTATAGGATGATATCGTAGCTGCTACAGTTATAGTTAGTCCCCAACTGGGATCTATAGTTTTGACCCCGTTTGGATCCAACAATTAGTCCCTAATTGGGGCCTATAATTTTGATCCCATTTGGGTCTTATAATTTTAATACCTTTGGGTATCTTAAAGTTTTGATACCTTTGGGTGTCCTATAGGATTGATGCATTTAGGTATCCATAGCACCCATTATCCATGCTCGTGAAACTTAGGCAAGCATTTATAATAACCATGTGAATTGAAAGGGAAAAGTTACATGATAGATCATATTGGAAATGTGAAAGTGTAATGAACATCTATATATGGTTACATGTATTTATATATATGTATGATTTTTTGTTATTGAAAGCATGACTTTTATGTTCAATTGAAGGACTTATTTTTATTAACCTTTGGTATGACATATATTGAAAGAATTCTTTCTTCTCCATGCTTATCTTACTCACATGTTTTGTTTAATATTAATTGTTGTAAGTAGTTGCTTGTGGTATGCTTTTTCCCTACTAAGTTTTGTAGCTTAGCATGGGTGATCATCCGTGTAGGTGCTCCATTAGAACTACTTAGGGACAAGCTTACTGGCGGATGGTCAACACAAAGGCTATGACTAGAGTGTCTTATGCGGTACTTATTTTTTTTCATGATATGTAAATGTATATTTGTAAAAAACTTTATAATTGTAATAGTAATAGTATGCAACTTGTAATGTTTAGTGAAATAATGATTTTAATATGTATAGAAAAGAGCAGATGACAGTGATACTTGTGAACCTATAAAATGTAAATATGTGATAATCAATTATAGTCTAGATATATGTGTAACGAATTAATGTCGGATATACACGCGATGAATGCCTGTGATAGATATGAATGATAGGTTTTGGATCCTTTTGTAGTAAGAATGTTACAATTGGACTATACAAAATCATCGAGTGTGTAAGTCCAGTGGCCTATGAGATAGTTTTTCCCCTTGAGTTGGACAAGATACATTGTTTTTCATGTGTCTATATTAAGAAAATATCGAAAAAATCCATCTCATGTTACAGTACCATGACCTATCATTTAATCGGATTTGACAAATGAGGAAGAGCTGGTCAAAATTCTTACATGAGAGACGAAGTAGTTAAGAAATAAAACAGTTTAACTAGTTAAAAGTGCTTTGGTAACATCACAAAACAAAAAGTCATGTATGAACTAGAAGAGTCAATGAAGATAACTTACCCACATATGTTTAAACTAGGCAAATTCAGATGAAGAAATTTTTTTTTGGAAGGAAAGAAACGTAATGTCTCGAATTTCAGTTATCCAAATAGTACTGTTGGCCAACTCGTGATCATTGAAAGTCAAATTTAACTATTTAACACCTAGGAATGATCATAGGCGGGAAAAATTCGATACCTGCAAGGACCCGACCCGAACGGGGTGGGGAATCCCTGATTTTTTCTCCACAAGAGAGGCGATAGGGATAAAAAAAATATGCTCAATCTAATTTTCGGGGCGAGGGCGGGGAGTGGGATCCACCCTGCGGGGATCCCCGACCCCGTGTAATATTACTATACTGTCATTAGTTTTATAATTAATTACATATGTGCCATTGACTATATATTCCCCACTTGAAACCCTAACCTAATGCCATTCTCCTTTTCATGTTGCCGTTCTTCTCTTCTCCCTCACAGACACAACCTTTTTTTTTTTTTTTTTCTAAAGAAGTTGCTATGTTTCAATTTATAGTTAACCTGTTTTTCTCGTTATTCTTTGTTTTTGTTTTTCTCGTTATTCTTTGGGTCTTGAGCTGCCAATTCGGTTCATCATATTTTTTTTAATAGAGATGCTTTTAATGATGAATCTATCCTGAAAAGGAAATTTTAATACTGTGTGAGTGGGTGTTTTAGTAGTACTGCAAACATTGGCTTTATCTTTTGCTTTTCTATTTATTCTACATCATATACTTAATTCCAACCACTACTCCCTTATTTCTCATCCAAATTCTTATCAATTTGGCTTTGTTGGCAATGCTTTTGTGTAAGTTTGAATTAATCTTTGATAGTACTAATTAGTGATTTTGTTGCTATTGCCATTTTCAGCTGATTCTGGAAATTTCATATTATTTCTCTTTGTGTGCTTCCGAAGATTGTGTTGGTAAGTTTTCTTATTTCAAATTTTATTTCTTTATTTTTGGTCCCAAATTGACGAAGATTGTGTTAGCCACTCATACTTTCCTTTTGTTGTTTTCAGCTGATTTTGGTTGAATCCTTGACTCTCTGTTTGTGGACATTTCATATTATTTCTTTCTTCGTGTGCTTCAGAAAGAGAAATCCACTCTCTCATTTTGGATTGTGTTGGTAAGTTTTCGTATTGATTTTATCAAAATAGCTTCAATTTGATGTTGTTGCTACCAAATTGACGACAAATTGTGGAAACGCAACTAGAAATAAGATTAAAGAATTATTAATATGTACTCTTTGATAGTGTTTTAATTAATAATCTCAATAATAAAATGTTCAAATGCAGATATTTATCATAATAACATTTATAAAAGCAATTAAATAAAAGCAAGTAAATACTTAAAATTAGTTATAGGCCGCACCAAACCTTTCGATAATTTATGATTGATGGTGTAAGCTTTAGTTTGTCATAAATAAAGCATTAGTCTAGTGGGCCATTTACTGCAGAAATAGGACTCTCAGGTCCATTATTAGATAATAAAAAGCCCCAAAATTCAAAGCTTTAATTATATAACTTATTTAAATCACGTTATTTTGAATTAGCATTAGCAAATTGATTCTTTGGATCCTTCAAGAAGTAAAATCCAATTTTTAAAACATAACTTTAGTTTACTGCATGGAGAATGCATTTAACAACATAAAACATTATAAACATATATTTATAACAATAAAATCTACATATATATAAAATTTTACTCTAAAAAATAACACAATCTTGTAATTAATCTTTATCTTTAACCCAAAAAATTAATAAATACTACTAATATAGTCCAAAATGTCTATGGACCCATAATATTTTTACTAAATATAGCAACCATAAATGCAGTTGCTTTTCTGATTATAGTTCCTAATAATAATTTATAAATAACAATTTATACTTTTAGGTTTTTCAATTGCTCATCCACAGTGTTACACAATGATTGAAAATATGGATATAGATGATGAAGTAAATTATAAACATATTTATTTTGAATATTATAATAATAATTGTTGCCATCAATTTCAATTTACTTTCAATTTATACATAAATATACAAGTAATTTGTTATGTTTGATTAATTAATATTTCAGGGTGATATTCATCAAGATGGAAGTGTTCCATGTAAAGTTATTAATTATTAATGAGTGTATTATTTTATAATTTGAATTGTATGAAATATTTATAAATATTTGTATTTGAATGGAATGGAATATTTTTAATTTTAAGTTATTAATTATTAAATTTTGTATCTTAATTTTATGTAATTTTTTTAAAAAAAATGAAATAAAATTTATAGGATATATTTAATTTGGGTTGGGGTCGGAAATTTATTGATGGGAAATCCCCACCGGGGAACGAGAATCTCTACAAAACGGGGATGGGGAGGTTTTTTTTCTCGTGTTGTAAGTGGGGATGGGGACAGGAAATCCCCGATATTGCATGGAGTGGGGATCCTTTCCCCGCCTTCGCCCCGCTTCATCCCTTGAGTATCCCTATTAACACCCAATAATTATCTTATTAAATATTATGACGATATAATCCCCGCTGAATCGGCGTCGTTTCGCCCAAGGGAACCGCCAAAAACGCAGGTTTCTTTTTTCCCTCCCTCCCTGTCCGTTTCGGTTCCAATAGGTTCGCGAACCTCCTTTCCTGCGTTTTTCCGTACCTCCACCACCACCACAGCTACCGCGAACCAGGCACTGCTGGTAACTTCTTCTTTTTCTCTTTCCTTTTCTTCGATTTCAGTTGCTTCTCCCTGAAGTTACATTTTTGCTTTTCTTTAGCGTCTCTCTCTGCGTCGTTTCCCTCGTCGCCGGCCACCGTGAGCCGTCATTCCTTCAGGCGAGAGACTGAAATCGGAGAGTGAGGGTTTAGATTGATAAAAACGGGAATTAAGAAGAAAAGAGATGAAATCTGAAATTCTTTTAGGGATTTCGAATTTCTGAAACTTGAACTATAAAGATTAAAAGGTTGGGGTAAGTTAAATTTCTTATATAATATCCTATACAGTCACTTTAATTTGAGTTAAAATTTGTGTTTTGTTGAATTAATGTTGATTATTATGGTTTTAATGAAGAGAAAGAGGAAGTGAGAAGAAGAGAGAAGGGTAAAGAAGTAGAAGCTTGAATTAGTAGAGTTTTGGTGATTTTGAAGCTTTTGGGCAAATTATTTTGGCATCAACGAGGTTGGTGGACCTCCAAATACATTTTTCCTCATTTTAGCTAGATTATGCTTGAATTAAAATTTTCTTGACAAGTGGTTTTGAATAATTAGTTTAGGGCTTTGTTAATTGACATGCATGTGATGACTTTAATGTAAGGTGAGTGATGAATTATGGAGGAATGAGATATATGAACCGCTACTATGATGTTTATCCATTGGATCTAGTTTTTGCCTAAGTTAGGATTGTTTGATATGCTTATGTTTTGATGCAATTGACATGAGGCAAATGAGATTTAGGTATTATCGAGTGTAATGATGATAAGTAGTTTGAAATTCAAAATTTGTTAGTAGTAAATCTTTAGTTGGTCAAATTCCATGGGTATGTGAGAGGTACATTAAATTGTTATTTATGGTAAGTTTTGCATAGTCTTGGGTTGTTGAACATGAAATTGGGAAAGTTGAGAGAAAAAGTAGGAATATATGTGTGTGTTGAATTATATGTATATTTATTGATAATGAGAAATAAATCATGGTTATGACTTGATCGATTCAACATAAAAATTTAAGGTACTTGGTGTTGTGCGACGATAGTAATTATGGAATTTGAATCTAATGTAAGCATGAATGGAAAATAAAGTGGCATGATGGTGCCACCAGTCTTGACATGCAATTCATAATGAAAATGAGGAATTAAATATGAAATTGAATTATGAAATTGGGCTATGATATGTGCTTTTAAGTGTTATTGAAAAGTAAGGTATCAAGTGTGCGCGTGTTGTGTATTCATGGCAATTCTTATATTGCCCTTAGTAAACAGGTAGGATAGGATCTATTATTTGAGCATTTCCGCTCGTTTTAACCTTCAGTTCATACGAGGAGTGTTTCTGCAGGATTTGTCGGCTGTGATGCAAGTGGATCAGAAAGAAACTAGTATTGTTCCAAGTAATGGGATACAAAATGATGGATTTATACAAGCACAATCCATCATATACAGTTCTAAGGTTTGGAGCTAGCATAAGAGTTTTACATTTTGTTGTACTGGCAACTTATCTTGTTTTATGCCTTGTGTTTATGGAGGTAAAAGTCATATGAGTATGTGTGTGTCTTTATGCAGAACTTCTGGTGTATCAAGCAATCAAATTGATTGTTTACACTTCATAGATGACTCTTAGTGTAGTTTAATTTTCTGGGTAAAGTGGGCAGCAAAATAATTTCTGAATCATGCTTTGACCTGTACAGAAACTTCAAGATGATCTACAAACAGCAGGACTCAAAATCAAGCAGCATGAGGATAATTTGAAATTATTGAAAAGTCAGAGAAACAAATTAGAAGACTCAATTCTTGATTTGCAAGGTTCATAAACTTTCTAATTTTCTGTGCTATCTTGGAGCTTAAAATTCTTCATACAGATGACATAGCTAATGAAAAGTCTTGATACATCCTATTAATTTGGATAAAAAAGTTCACCCAAGAACAAATTTTATGTATCATCTTATAATTTTAATTTAATTGCATGCTCCTGCATAATGTATTGAACTTTTCCTTTTTCAGTTGTTGATTGTCAATTACTGCTTCTCCAAGTGGCACAAGTACCCTCATGCTGTGTTTAGCTCTTTATACTTTTGCATCGTCTCTTTTGATGTTTTAAATTAATTTTATGTAGATAACTGGAACAATAACTGGTTATTAAAGTTTTTACTCAACATAAACCTAATAGATGTAGGTGCTAGTATTCGCATCTGAACTTTCATTTTGGAAAAGATCATTTTCTTTTGGATACTAAAATATTCTAGGCATTGGATTTTACTATCATTTTCCCAAATATTATCTCCTTTTCCCTGGGCAATATCTTTCCTGACAAGTTTCCTTTTAGTTATTCTTGGCAACTATCATTCTGCAACACCTTCTAATGGTGAAAATGATCATGAGTCCTCCAATCAGAGTGAGAAGGAAACAACGAAACAGATACTTCAGCATGAAAAGTCTGCTGCAGGCATTTTGTGTCAGCTGACAATGCAACATGGTACTCGTGCTTCACAGCTTACATTCACTAAGGATGTACTAGGCATTGTTGCTAATCTTGGCAAGGTGGATGATGATAATCTTAGTAGGTCAGTTGGAATTTGCTTATCTGCTATTGATATTTGCTATTCAACAAGTTGAAGATTCTTATGAAATAAGTCCTATAAATGGCAGTTTCGTTGCTGACTTAACTATGCTGTGCCTTGTTTCTGATGTAACTGGTGTAGTTTAAGTGATCTACAGTTGCAAGAGATAGCTAATTATTTTTTCTTTAAGTAAATTAAATGACCTGCCTACTTTCTGGCTTGCTGATTGTGTAGCTTAATTAAGGGGCAGCTTGATATTTAGTTGTTAGTCATCTGCTCTGAGTTCTTATGTCCTAAGTTTTTTCTTGATTGTAGGCTCCTTTCGGAGTACTTAGGAGTAGAGACAATGTTGGCAATTGTTTGCAAGACTTATGAAGGTGTTCAAGCCCTAGAAACTTATGATAAGGAAGGCCACATAAATAATGACTCTGGCCTTCATGGCTTTGGTGCTTCTATTGGACAGGCGCTGGAGGGTCGATTTCTTGTCATTTGTCTTGAAAACTTAAGGCACACATCTCTATCCTTATCTTTTGCACTTTAGAATTTAGCTCTTGAATGACAAGATGCTTTTTAATTCCCCTTTGTAGACCTTATTGTGGTGAATTTGTGGCTGATGACCCACAAAGGAGGCTTGATCTTCTAAAGCCAAAATTGCCTAATGGAGAGTGCCCGCCTGGATTTATTGGCTTTGCTGTAAATATGATCAATGTGGATCACATAAACTTGTTATATGTCACATCTAATGGATATGGCCTTAGAGAGACTCTATTTTATAACCTCTTCTTTCATCTGCAAGTTTATAAAAGCAGGGAGGAGATGCTACTTGCTCTTCCCTGCATATGTCATGGAGCCATTTCACTTGATGGAGGGATGATCAAGGCTACTGGTTTGTTTTCCCTGGGGAATCAGTAAGTGGCTTTGTTTTCACAAGTGAACTGAAATCTTGTTCCGGTTGCATCTTTTGTTGAATATCATTATTCGAGTCTGATTTTATGTTGAATAGCATTATTTGACTCTATCTTTATTCTGGGGTATATTGGAATGTGTTTTTAGCATTCATGTAATCTGAAATGCATTATGAAAGGCCATTCTAAATCATGATGGATCATCTGCTATTTCAATTATAGAATACAATCTGTATACTTTATTGCATTAGCCTCTGACCTGCAAAGGTCAGCTTAAAAAATTTTATGCATTATCAATTATATTTTATTCCGATTTTTATTCATTTTTTTGTCACCAATTAAAATAAAAAATTAAAACCTTAAAAAATGAAGATTTGTATGTTGTCTGGCCTTTTTAAGCTGGATTTTAAATATTTTAAACTCTGCATCTTACCTGATGCGTCTGACAACAGTATATGCTATTTAGGAGTTCAATTTTATTTATTTTTTGTTGGTTTTTAAGTGCAAGCGTATTCCTCATTCAACATTTTGCATCTTTTTTGTTCTGGAAATTGTTTGATCTGTAGGACTGATGTGGGTGTAAGGTTTCCAAAACCTTCCATGGCATCTTATATGCCTGAGAGCTACATGGAAACTGAGAGGCGGCTCAAGGAGATGACATGGGAAAAGGATAAAATGACAGAGGATATTAAGAGAGAACAAGGACAGCTGAATGCTGCAAGGTACATTTTTGAGAGGAAGAAGGAAGAGTTTGTCAAGTTTCTGGCTGAAAGCTCCGCTTATGCAACTCAGGTTCTGCTCTGAACATATCTTAATTATCAATAATTCACAATTTACTCATGAACTTTCGTGCAATTCAAGATTTCAGACATCAATTAAAAATTGATAATACAATTTTTTGAATAAACTGGTATATTTGACTTCATGCAGAACCTATTTTTATTTGAAAAAAAGAAATTCTCTGAATCTCTTTCCTCTTGCTTCATTCTGTCTTTTGGGAGCAAACTTTCCGTTACTAAGACATTTACTGTTACTTTCCCATCTTATGTGTGCATGTGGTTTAGTACTATCACCTCTAGTTACTCATCCAAAGGGTTAAACAAAATTTTCAGGAGAAAGTAATTTGCCAAAAGTCAAAAGAGCTGAATGATCCGCCATGTGCACTGGATGACTGAGTTGACAGTCATTTTGACTAGGAAAACTTAGGACATACCTGGGTCCTACCTGCTCAAATAAGTGTTTGCTTTTTGGTCATATTCTTGTGCTAAATGTGATATTTATGCCGAATTTTGATTTAGATTCATATAGTTGCTGTATGTTGCAGTAGTTGTAAATGTGACCATTATCATTTGATATCTTGGCAACCTCAGATGCAGAACCCGAGATGATAGTTGATGGGAGAATTCTACCCTCGGGGAAAATCTAAACTTGAAAATGACATGCTCACGCTTTCAACTTTTACTGTTCTCCTTTCTCCATCTGGACAAAAAATACACCGGCAGAAGGGCATTAGCATTTTTCAATTGCCACGAGCAAAAGATTTTGGGTGAAGGCGGTGTTATGAAGCAAAAATGGGTTAAAAGAATCCTTTTAATCCCAGCTATGCATCAAGGATTGGTTTTTGCACTAGGGAAAAGTGTGATTAACATCAATTTATATCCTCATTTCCTTTCAATCCTTGTCTCCAACCAGATTAATGTAACATGTCTTTCAGGTCAGCTTAGGCTGTTGATTGTGCAACGTTTTTTCTGTAATAGTTTAATAATCAATGGTTTTGTTTTTAACTATGGTTCTTTCTTGGTTCAAAATTTTTGTTCATGCATTGATTGGGTTTGGGTTGTTTAGTTTCCGTATTTAGTTTTTTTTTTTTTGGGTATATATATATATATATATATATATATATATATATATATATATATAGCAACTCTAGATTGATGTTGTGAAGAGTCAGCGTTTAAGAATTCATTTTGTGCTGCTTTTTTCAAATCATACGAAGTTATTTAAAATGTTTTGATTAGCTTTTGGAAGGCAGTTGGCTGTTTCAATTCTTATGAAGGTTCTTGAGAATATATGAAGAAGCTTTTGCATTTAAATGATCATGGAATTGTTGGTTACATATTTGATAAATTGAAACAAAAGCTTTCAAAACTTGGTAGTTTTGATGATTGGGAATTAAAGTTTAAGGGTCATTATTTTAAGCTAACTTGACAATTTAGTTATTTTCAATTTCAGTGACATTATTCTACAAATGTAAGTATAATAATTAACATAACGTTATTGATGGAGAAAAAAAGAAGATACAAAGGAAAGCAGAAGCAACATTATTATGAAATTAACAAAGAAATATCTAAGATGCTCTACATTAATTAATGAAAACTGAATTTGGTGACCGAGAGAAACAAAGGTTCTAACACAAACGTGTAATTTTGGGAGTACAAAGTCTCCAAAATGTTGGTAATTTTCTGTGTTGTTTGGTAGCTGGGTTCCAATGCATGGGCCAAGTACAGCATAAAACTTGTGAAGCTTGGAAATTGCTTGTCTTTAGTGGCTTTTAATGGAATTGGCAGTTATCTAATCTGGGCAATTGATAAATTTTCTTTTAAACTATTAACATTTAACACATTAAAACATGAACTAATCAAGTCTAAAATTACCTATTGAACTAATTTAAAATGTTATATTACTATTTGATAAAAATATATGGCACTTCACAACACGTATATTTGTAACAATAGTAATAAGAGAGTAATTTGACAGTTTTTATCAAGTTCAGATTAATTTAAAATTTTTAATAATATTATTTATATTTTAAACAAATTTGATAAGTTAGTCTTACATACAATTACTTTAAGAGATAATCTGCTAAGCAGTAATAGTTTGGAAGAAATCATATAGTAATCCTTATCTAATTCTATCTCATATGGATATCCCTCTTTCAATTCGATTTCATCATTATACATGTCAAAATTAAGATTGACATTTGTGAAGGTTGATGGAACTTGGATTGTCAATTAAATGAGAAGGCCAAAGGTGCAAAAATATCCCTAAAATTTGCAGAAAAGAACAATTTTATCTTTGACGTTTCAAATAGAGTAATAGGTATCACCATTTAACGGATTATCACCTTAACTAATCAAAGTGTAAGATTTATCATTGAACTTGTTGAAAATGTTATATTACTATCTTATAGGTATGAATGGCACTTCATGACACATCACTGCCACAACAATAACAATTAAATAATATAACATTTTTTAATAAGTTCAAGAATTAATCTAATATTTTAATAGTATTACGTACATTTTTAACAAGTTCAATAAGCTAATTGAAATTCAGTTAGCTCAAGGGTTAATTTGCTAAGTGGTGATAATTTGAGAGAAATCAAGTATCAATCCTTATCTAATTCTATCTCATATGGATAATCCTCTTTTGATTTGATTTGATTTCATCCTTATACATGTCAAAATTAAGACTAATATTTGTAAAGGTTTATGAAACTTGGGTTGTCAATTAAACAACAAGGCCAAAGGTGCAAAAATACTCCTAAAGTTGGCAGAAAAGAGCAAATTTGTCCTAATGTTTGGTTTGGTGTAATTTTGCCTCGTATATTTCAAAATTGGTTTAATACCCTCAGCTGATAGATCCTAACGTTGGCTTTTTCGTTAGTTGATTGATGACATGGCAAAGAAATTAACATGTGGCACGCTAACACATGCCACATCAAATGACACCTGTCACACATGCTACTGATGTTAGTCAACAGTCCCTATTTGACTCACGGCCTGGATTCGTGACTCCAAGATGGCAAAATACACTCGAATATAGGGGAAAATATGGGGGGAAAAAATCTTTACTTAATCTTATCCCATTTTGGGATATTTAAGGCTTTGTTAAGCCTTAATGATGGCTCTCTCTCCCCTTCATTCTCTTCTTCTTCATCTTCTTCTCCCATGGAAAATCAATAATTTTAACTTAAAAAAAATCCCAAAAAATCACAAAAAATAGAAAAAAGCCATTGAGCATCAAATCCTTGTCTTATGATGAAACCAACACTAAAGGTAATATTCTCGAGTCCCAAAAACCAAAAATATAATATTTAATTTTTAATTAATTATGTAAATATTTTTTTCTTAATTTCTTGTTTAGTTAATCTCGTAGATCTATGTTAATTTTGATAATTTTTTCATTAATTTAATTTTGTTAATTAATTGTGAATTAGTTAGTAATTTATTAACTAATTTTATGAAATAATTTATTATATTGGTTAATAAATTAACTGTTTATTTATTTTTATTTGTTAATTATTTATGTTAATATGTAAATTATTTGTTTAATTTGTAAATTATGTGTTTAATATATTAGATTAGTTTTTTTAATTTTTTTTTATTGTTTTTTTACTATTATTTTAATTGTTAACATGTTTTTTTATTACTTTTAAATGAATTATTGTCAATTTAATGTTTAATTATCCTTTTTTGCTATAATAATAATAATAATAATAATAATAATAATAATAATAATAATAATAATAATAATAATAATAATAATAATAATATTATTATTATTATTATTATTATTATTATTATTATTATTATTATTATTATTATTATTATTATTGTTGTTGTTGTTGTTATGATCTTTGATATCATTAATTTGTGTTATTTTATTATTGTGAATATTATTGTTGTTAATGCTTTTATTATTTAATGATAATATTTTTAACTATTATTATTTAATATTATCATTAATATTATTATTTTACATTTATTGTCATTTTTATCATTATATACTAATTATCTTTTTTCCATGCCATATTTTAATATGTGTATTACTATCCCGAGTTGGGTTGGAGAACCAAAGCCGGAGATTAGATTAGGATTTCTTTATTTTTCCTTATTTATTTTCGGGTCTATATTATTTAGTGCCTTTTATTTAGTTGTTTGTAATAGCTAGTAAAAATAGTTTTTTAACACGCTTTAACTAAAATTGACATGAAAATATTCCTACTTAATTAATTTGATTTTTCTCATAAAATGTTCCAATGTTTTATTTTATTTCAAAAATCACATAAAAAATTTTATAAAGATGCTTGAGGGAACCAAAGTTTCCAAATTAATCATAGCCCAATTTATGCATGTTTTACTTATAATATTATTCTTTAATGTTTTATTTGTCGCATATAAATAGATTTTTGAATGATAAATTAAAAACTCACCAAATAATTTCTACTTTAAATTAATCAAATAATATAATTCCTTTCTTTCAAAGCCGTGAGGGAACCAATGCTCCCTTTTTCATCCAAAATACGCTTAAAACATTTTCAAGTGCCATACTTCACAGCTTCCCAATGTTAATGCTAAATCCGCAAGTGCATGGTTCACCGATTATAGTACTTCAGATATTATTCCCACGGGGAAAGGATAAGTGATTACACACTATTACTGAATTTTTAATCTTGTTTACAATATTCAAGATTTGTTAAATTAACTAAAATCTATTTGACAACTAGAAATACTAATTTAACCTAGTTTATTGATAATTGATAAAGCACGAAATATCTTTATCTGTAAGAATGAAAGCTGGCAGTTAAAGGTGTCCGATCGGATGGCTGGACTTGTAAAATGGAGTGCCCGATTGGACCCAAGCGTTAGCACTCCAAAACTTAAGTTAGTAGCTTTTAGAGAAAGAGTGCTTAGAGAGAGAGTTCCAGATATTCAATACCTGAAGCCATTATATTTTAGGCTATTTATAAGAGTTCTTTGGAAGGGTACTTGAGTACCTTGGGGCGTGATAACTGGCACTGGAGTAGGTGAGTGACAATGTGACAAGGAGTAGGTGGAGCATATGGGCGTTGGCTTGTGTCAGTGGACTGACAAGACGTGTTGTTCCATCAATCTGATTAGACATCGCCTTCCTATCTTGTCCTTCCAGCTCATGCTTTAGCCTTTTTGTTAATGGGCTCGGACCATGCCAAGTGTTGTTAGGTAGACTTGATTGCGCCTTTGGAGATATTTTTTCCATATTTATCACTTGTCCCCCCTCCGAACAGTCCGATCGGGCGATTAAGCTTTTTGGCAGAATTTTTGAATTTTCAAGGGGTGCAAACTGATGAGTCGTGTCCATTCATTTCGGACAGCCGTTATGCATTTATTGCTTGTGTGCATGCCGAGGACGACGCCTCATTTTCTGTAATCGCCATAATGGATTAGAGACACGTGGCGATCATCTAATGGAGAGTTGGTTAGAGAATTCTAAAAGCATTTTGCCTATAAATAGGCATGTTTTAGGTATTTTTTTTCTCATTTTTTGGCGATTCTTAGCAAAACTCTGCCAATTTTTCTTTGCAAATTTTGCCATTTCGGCAACTTCAGAGTTTTTGTAAGATTACCCAAGTAAGTAAACAATCCTTGCCTTTAATTTTTCTCCACATTCATAATATCATTTTTTACTTCTCCTCCTCCATCAAAGATGGCTTTCAGTCTATAGATAGGAGTTTTCTTGAAGTTTATAAAGATCGTGAGCCCGTGGCTCGCCCTTTGAAACTCACAGAGGAGGAAGTGGCTGAGATCCCTTCGTGATATAACCTTTTCGGAGAGATTTCTGTGATGGCTTGCCCAAATTCTATAGCGATGAACGAGGAACCTTTTGGGCATGAGGATAATGAGTGATTTATTTGCCATCTGTGGAGCTTGGACGCTGGGTTGAGGCTTCCTTTCAGAGCCTTTGAACTAGCAATTCTGGAAGGTTATAGGATTGCTCCTAACCAGCTGCATCCGAACGGGTGGAGAATAGTGATGTGTTTCAAGATCCTTTGCCAGATGGATGGAGTGATGCCAACTATGTGTTTGTTCACTTCATTTTTTCTATATCTTGGGCCGGAGTGATGGCATAAAATACTTTTTTACCAGTCGACCGTAGAGGAAGTTGTTTAATAAACCATCATCCTTAAAAGGTTTTAAAAAAAAATTCTTTTTAGTGGGGATGGTCAGTGAATTTGGAGTGTCGTAAACTCGGTCGGATGTAGCTGTTGCTTTGAAAGATCAAGCTACCGATCAGTTTATCTATAAGGTCGATATTGAAAAACTGTTGAGTGCCGTGGCAAGGCAAGGGGAACTATAATGACCTCAACACTGGATTAGCCGTGAATAGTAGATTCCGATAGTGAATAGTATTATCTGGGCTGAAAAGTGCACCCGGAAATGAAAAATATTTTATTTTACCATCGAAAAATATTGGTTATGGTGAGTTCGTGGTTAAAATTTGAAGTGAAATTGAGGTCAAATAAGCCTCAAAAAGTCAAAATACTAAAAATATAGTGGGTCAATTTTTATTATTAGAAAATTGACTCAACTTTATATAAATATTTAAAAATAGTAAACGGACTCTAAAAATTACCAAAAATTGTATTTAGGCCTAAAATAATATGTATATTATTTTGGCTGCAAAAAGTAAATTTTTATGTGATACCGATATTTTTTGGATCGGATCGATTTAATTGAATCGGATCGAAAATGGACTCCGATTGAGCCAAAAATTTGCGTACAACCTATTTGCGGGGTGATAAAAATTATGGAATCAATTTTGGATTAATTTGAATTTAGAAAGTATGAGAAATTAATTAAGATTGATTATTGGATAATTAATGGGCTTTGGTTAATTGATTTAGGCCCAACCCAAGCCCACTATAAGACACTATAAAAGGCAGAAAAATCTTAGATTTTTCTAGCCATATCATGTTCCAGTAGCTCTCTCTTCTTTTGGGTGGCCAAAACCTTGCTTTCTTCTTCTTTCATAAATTTCTTCTTTAGTTCTTCACTTTCTTACCTTGATCCGAGCATAAGAAATGTTACTTAGCCTCTCTAGTTGCTGGATCCAAGTTCAAACCAAAGATTAAAGGAAGAAAAATTAAAGAAAACAAGGATTAAAGGCATGGAGGTCAATTTTAGCCAAGGAAGGATATTATTGATGGTTAATGATTTTCCTTAGGGTTTATTAAAAAAATGTATATAATTAATTAAATTTAAAATTGATTGCATATGGTGTAATTAAACCTTAATTAAGTGTGTTAGAAGGTTTAATTTGAATTATAGGGAATTTTATTGAAGTGGACAAATTTCTTGAGGAAGAAAAAAAAATTTATGTTAAGTATTTTAGTGATTTTAAGGCTTAATTTAATAGTATATGTGTAATAATGCCTGTACAAATTTTTTTGAAATTTATAGAAATTATGTGAATATTTTTAGAACATTTATTAAATGTGTAATTAAGAAAGAAATAAAAAAAATAAATTTCCCTTAATATAATGTAATTGAACCTTAATTAAACTTGAAGAAAAGAGTTGTATATACTCAGCTAATGATAGTAAGATATGACTATATTTTGGATTGTTATTGTATGAATAATAATTATTATTATATCAGTAAATGATTGTGATTGGTATTCGATTTATGGAATGTTATGGATCTATTGAAATTATTGTGCCTCTTGGAGGCTATGTATTGTTTGATTTTTCAAGAGGTCTTTGAGTGAGTAGTCATTATGCTGCCCAAATTTTTAATGACTTGTGTTTGTATAAGATTGGTTATTGATATAAAAAAAATCAGGCAAATCGTTTAATTCATATCGGAAAGAATTGTTCCGATAAGGATGTTACAGGAACCCTATGATTCCAATTATCTTTTAGGGACTCAAGTTAGGCCCTCAAACTTTGATGCTGCCATTGGCGCAGAACGTGAGCATCATAATTGATGGAGGGGGAGAAGTACTTATATAGATAATCATGCATTGCATGTTCAATATATATATATATATCAACTGGAGAGAATACTTATCTTTTATTTTTGTGATGCATCTGCAGATATGATGGCTAAGGGAGACGATATAGCCAAACAATTAGCCGATCGGGCTAAGGCGAGAATCGAGGAAGAACGTGCTACTAAAGAGTAGAGGAGATCTAAAAAGAGAAGACTCGTGTAATCCTTAGAAGCTCAAGCTTTCGATCCCTGTACAACATGTTTCTTCCTCTGGTGCTATGACGGCTTCTGTTGCTCGTCCTTATTAGGCCCTTTCAGGATCCACTACTGATCTACCTTTGGCGGAGAGTCAGTGTCCCCTTAGGCATTTGCTTTTTAGGGATGAAACTAATTTCGAGGAAGAGCGACCAGCTCATCATCGAAGGAGATTAATTCAAGCAAACGCGCCCCTAGTGGTTGAATCTGCTTAAAGAAGGACCGAAGAGGTGGCTAAGAAGAAAGCTACCGACCTGATAGTTGTGGTGGATGCAAGGATCACCACGAGGGATAAGGAACCCATTCGGGACAAGCCCGTATAGATTGTCACCACAAGAATTTCTAAGAGACGGGCCACATCGCTAAGAGAGATTTTGAAAAATCAATTTAACGATAGCTGGTCTATTAACAGTAAGGCGGTATCGAGTTATTTGTGCCAGGGTATGCTTCAAGAGAGTGATTTCAAGGCAATGAAGGATCCCAGCATACTAGCCCGAGAGTCAGCCTTTTTCAGCAGCAAAGTCTGGAGGTATTATTCAAAATTTTCATTTTGAAAGATTTCTTTCTAATGATTTTGCCTCGCTCTTTCGCCTATTCGTTATCTCCTTGGTTAACTGATCTGTTTCCTTCCTTTTTTATTTTTTAGTTAATAAAGAGGGGTTTGTGTTTGCATGGCGTGGCTGCTTTTTGCCGAGGGAGATGTGATCGGGTCAGGAGAGAAGTGGAAGCTACGTACGATGTTGCTAGGAAAGAGTCCCTTCATGCCCAGTTAGAAGTTAAAAAATTGAAAAAGGAGGCTGCTCGTCTTTCTCAAGACCTAAAACCTCGACAGAGAGAGGTTGACCACCTTAAAGGGGACGTAGCCCATCTGGCTGTCGAAAACACGTTAGGGAAAAAATTTAAAGAAAAAGCAGCCAGATTGAGGGGGGAGTGTATGCGTTTGTCTGTCGAGTGTTCAAAGGCTAATGATGAGCGTGACCTTATACAAGGCGAGTGGGATTCACTGCGAACCGCCTTAACAAAGAGAAAGATGGCGTGGGATAAAAAGCTTAAGAGTGAGCTTGCCACCCAAAAAGAAGAGCTTATGGACTAGCTAAGAGAAACCTAAGGGCGGCTATTGACTCGAATGATTTATATAGCCGAGCAACGCTTTCCTGAGGATGACCTTATCTGGATGGAAGACCTAGGGTGTAAGGACTAAATCATGGCCCTAATCGGATTATAGTAAAGTAACGAGGATTATGGTTAATTAAGGCAAATATTGAATTATTTGGCATTGTTAAGGTTAAGTCCTATTAGGGGTATTTTGATAATTTTAGCATGTATGTAAAATAAGTAAGGTTAAAATTAAGATAAAAAAGGGATATAGTTGAAGTAAATTAAAAGTTTGAGTGTTAAATATTAAGAAAAATAAGTTGTTGGGGTTGAGTTGAATAAGGGTAATTTTGGAATTTCATAATGAGATCTTTCAATAGCTTCTTGGAGAAGGGATAGTAAGGGTTTTAAGAAGATGGATTGGCTTTTGGAGGGAGATAGCTCTCTCTCTCTCTCTTTGCTGATTACGGGCTGAAGAATATAGCTAGGGTTTGTGAGTGAAGATTAAAGGTAATGTCTTTCCTTGAAGATCTCTTCTTCCTCTTCCTCTTCTTCGTTTATGATTTCTGGTTATGAGGGATTACAAGACCCTGTTGTTATCTCTGTGTGTAAGGAGAAAGGAGAGAAGCAGATATATCAAGGATAGGAGAAGGAAGAAAGAGCTAGATCAGTGGACTTCCTAAGGAAATGAAGCTGGTATTGAGGTATGGGAACCCTAGATCCATGGTTACTTGATGACTTTCTAATGTTCTTATATGTGTCCCCTTAGTTGAAGTGAAGGTTAAATTTTAGTGTTTTAGATGAACAAAGAATGATTTAATCTAAGTACTTGAGGTGAGTTTTGGGATTCAAAATCATTAGAGATGGAAATCGGAATTTTTAATCAAGACTGCTGAAATACCTTGCGTGGCCGTACAGCCTGTCCCTTCTTTCTCTGCGTGGCCATGCATGCCTTTACTTCTCCTTAGCTGTCTCTTTGAGTGGCCACGTGATTTTCTTTGGTTTCCCAGCCGTGGCCGTGTATCTCCTTTGGTGTTCCTTGCGTGGCCATATGATTCTCTTTGGAATTCCATGCATGGCCATGTGATTTTCTTTGGTTCTCCTTGCTTGGCCACATGATAGCTTGGGTTTCTCCTAGCATGGCCGTGCACTGCCTTGCTCTTTCTTCTTTGAACTAGCACTTAGGCAGGCTATTAAAAGTTAAAGGATTCAACAATGTACTATTAAATAAGGATATATGTACACACACACACACACACACACACACATATATATATATAGCGATTGCTTCACTTATGTAATGTGAACATGATAAATGGTTTACTATATTGCTTGATTGAATTTCTTTTTGGCTAGAATGATATAAATGAAATGTAGTTCTCTACTCTGCATTATATAACTATGATTGCATGACATATGTGAAGTATTGACGCCCAAAATAACTCTTATTGATGATGTATGATATGTACAAATACTCCCTTATGTTTTGATTGAACTTTGAAGGCGTATCATACATTATATATATGATTAAATGCTTACGATGAAAACTATACTATCGATTACAATGAGGTCTGGATGATTGTAAGAATAATACTAATGTTTAAGATTACAAATTCAATTGGCATAATAAGGGTGAGATCGTTTAATATTGTAGACTTATATATTTCCCTAATTTGAAGGGTGTAATGATTTTACGATATTTTATTAGAATTTATTCTTAGAGTTGGGTTCCCCACTAAGCTTTATAGCTTAGCACGAGTTTGTTATCCGTGTAGGTACTGATTAAGCTCTAATGGATCGATAGCTGGTGGCTAGTCAACCTTTGAAGAGAAGATCTGACTAAGTGCAGTTGCTTGAGGATTTCATTATGTATTTTCTTTGGCATTATGTTAGGCCTTTCAATTATAAGTTGGTTTAAGTTATTGTGGCATGTAATAATTATGGCCTGTACTGTTTATTTTTTTTATCCTTGCCTTATCTTTGCTGGGTTATGATGATGGTGATTGATGATTATGCATGGTTAGTGGACTAGGGTGTTACAATTAGTGGTATCAGAGCCCAGGTTTAGTCTTTTCTGGGCAATATGAAATTACGAATGGTTTTTAGATATTGATATGCAAATTTTGATGATTGCAAGGAATGATTAACTTATGATTGATGGATATTGGAGTACTAGTAGGATGTTAGTTCAAAAATTGTGAGATGACATCTAAGGAATTATCGGTATCTCTCACTCCCTGATAATGGAAATGCATAAAAGCCTTGATGATCTATGATTGAAGTATAGCATGAGTTGATTCTAAGTATGTCTAGATTGTTTATTATGATGTTTGAGGAAAAAAATAAAAAAAATTTATATGATAAAAAGATAATCGAGTTTTGGCATTGCTGAGCATGTAAGATGTTGAGGTTAATAAGATGCTCTATATATATGATTGTCAGGATTTTCCTAATTAGCTTGGGCAATTGAGCGTGTTTCATTATATCAGGATGGGATAAGACATGTACAGTTTATGTGAATACCCATTGGTATTCTATTGCATACATGAGTCATTAACGCATTGTAGAAATAGAGACTTAGATTTTCTTTATAGTATTTCCTTCTTTGTAATAGTTTTCTCCTTCATATATAAAATTTGATTTGCCTTTCAATTGTGTCTTTGTACTGCAATTTTTATTTTAGGCAAAATTTTGTCATGAAATTAGCTACGGAGAATAAACATTATCAATCATGGAGAGTGCATGAAATCAGAAATGGAGAATGCGTAAAATTGACTAAGGAGAATACTTTCTAAATTTTAACTTGCTTTTTAAGTATTGTAGTACACAACTCTTTTATGATCAATTGATCCGATCGGATTTAAAATTTTCATTTTAACATAAGTTGTGACTTAAGTATTATCCAATCAATTACGAAGATCGGTTATTCGTTGGAGAATCATGCATGGAGAATGACCTTTCGATCTATGGTGGGGGACAATACTCAATTCTCACTCCCAGTTGAGCATTTTCATAGCTCAGTGGTAGAGCACCAACTATTATCCTCTTTGGGCCTGTCTTGGAACCATCTCGTGGTCTCTAGGCCTTTAAGGATTTGCTTCCCTTATGGAGATTTGGTGATTTTGTATTTAATCGTAAACTTTCGCATTTTTGGGTTTGGGATAGACATCGAACCTAGCAAATTTATCGGTGGAGATTGAATGGAGGCATCTTGAATTTTTGATTTGGGAGTAACATCGAACCTAGTAGACGAACTTACGATGGAGAAAAAATTTGCATCCTGGGCTCGGGATGAACATCGAGCCTAACAAGAGAGCTAGGCCAATCAAGAATTGGCCTGGAGTTAAACAGAGTTTTGAGCTTTCATATTTTGGGCTTGGGATAAGCATCGAGCCTAGTGAATAAGCTTTATGAAGATCATATCCGTTTGGGATATATTTACTCATACTGAGGCGGTATTATACAGACTGATCAAGGAGAGGTCTATAGGCATCAAGTGTCATCATCTCGAACTCCCGATGGTAGGAGATTTCTTTTTGATCCGCTCTGAGGCAGTATTATTCTGATCGATCGGGAAGAGGTCTATCTTTAGGTTGCTTTTTGTTTCATAGAGATACACATTTTGTATGCATCAAGGTGCTATTCGTTTTCACGTGTTGCTTAGGCTACACTTTCTTTATTGCTGTACTTTCAAGATTTTAAAGATAAATCTTAGACAATGATCAGATAAATCTTAATTCTATGATTATTACAGAAGACTCAGAGATTATGAATTTTTAGTACAATAAATTCAAGGACTCAAATTACAACAATTGCACCTGATTTTATTGTCATTTGGTGGCCCTTACAAATGGCCCGCATTGGTCTTGCTTTTGTCCTTGTCATCACCATCTGATTTAGTCGCTTCTTCCCCATCGTCGGTCCACTTTCAGGAGCTTTCCTATTTGTCGATTGAATGTCCGATAGCTTTGTGTAATTCATGATCTTTGTCATGGTCTCCATTGTTTCTCATCTTGTTTGGACATTTTGGGCCAGTTAGCTTTCCTGCATTTTTTCTTGGCACCCATTAATGTTTGGGGAGGGGGGGAGGGGCAGCATTGAGCAGAGCGAAAGTCCCAGCCAACCAATTATCATAGCGATCGGATGTATTCTGCTCGGTCTCCTTTCTTCTTTCCATAATCCTCGAGAAGATTGATCTGTTAGGATTCCTCTCTATTCGATTGGATGTGGAGGTCTTGATAAAGGGACCGTTTGGACATTACAATCTGTCCATGACATTGGTCTTCCTTATTCTATTGGATGTGAAAGCATCATCCAGCTTGATGTGTTGTTTGGCCCTTTCCATCAGGTCGGAGAAACTGGTCGGTGGCCTTGTTGTTAAAGATTTAGAAAGTGGTCGATCTAGGATGCCTCTCACCAAAGAATTCAATGCCACTTCTACATTTACATTCCTTACTTCTGACAGCGTGGCTTAGAAGCGATTGATGAAGTCTCTGAGACTTTTCATAAGCCTTTTGGTGGAGGTTGCATAGGTCATTGACTAACTTTGGTGCGTGTGGTGAACAGCTCTTTGAGTTGTTTGAAGGAGGCAATTGATTCTTAAGGGAGTTTGAGGAACCATTTCAAGGCATCTCCTTCTAGGGTGGTGGGGAAGACTCTACAAGCAATCTTTTCATCGTAGGTGTAGACCTGCACTTTAGTCAAATATTCCTCAAGGTGAGTAGTGGGATCAGTTTTACCTGTAAACTTATCCATCACTATGTCCATCCACCTTGGGGGCAGCTTTGATTTCATAATATTCCTGCAGAAAGGGAAGGCAGTTTTGCTGCTGGTGTTCCCCTTAAACATACCCCACATCTCCACTATAGGTTCAACCAAACCAAATTGCTAGAGTTTTTGATTGAACCATTTATCTTCCCTTCATCCACTTGCTGTGTAAGTGAGTTCCCTTTCAAATCTGTGGGAGCGATTACGATTAGGTATGCGCATGAGGGATGGATCATTGCCAGAGGATGGGGTGGATGATCTACTGGGGATGTAAGGAGCATCTATACTCGAAGACATTGTCTGCTTTCCCTTATCGTATTTTCTTAGGGTTCTAACCCCTATCCTTCCGATGTTATGGGCTTGTGGGTCATTCATGGAGATTCCCTTATTTCTTCTTCTTCCAAAGTTTCGGCCATGAAAACTATTTCATGACCTCTTTTGGAAGTCTTGGGCATTTTACCCTTTTCTAGAGTTTGGACCACGTTCTTAGTGAGGTCACTAAGAATGGTGCATATATCTTCGATAGTAATAGGGGCATCCTCTGACTATCACATGACCACGTCGTCGAGATTTGAGAGGGGGTTACCCCTGGCAGGTGATCTAAAAGATCTCTCTTTTAGCCATGAGGGCCTAGATCTGTCCTGGCTGTTGTGATTGTGTTCTTTAGGAGCTTTGTGCTTGTTGGATCTTGAATCTATCATGACTCTCAACGAAAGCACCAAATGATAAAGCACAAAATATCTTTATCTATAAGAAGGAGAGCTGGTAGTTGAAGGTGTCAGTCAGATGGCTGGACTTGCAAAAAGGAGTGCCTGGTTGGACCCAAGCGTTAGTACTCCGAAGCTAAAGTTAGTAGCTTTTAGAGAAAGAGTGCTTAAAGAGAGAGAGAGTCCCAGATATTCAATACCTGGAGCCATTGTATTTTAGGCTATTTATAGGAGTTATTTGGCGAGGAACTTAAGTACCTTGGGGCTTGATAACTGGAACTGGAGTAGGTGAGCGACGATGTGACAGGGAGCAAGTAGAGCGTATGGGTGTTGGCTTGTGTCAGTGGACTAACAGGACATGTTGTCTCATCAATCCGATCGAACATCGCCTTCCTATTTTGTCCTTCCAGCTCATGTTTTAGCCTTTTTATTAATGGGCTCGAGCCATGCCAAGTGTTGTTGGGTTGACTTGATTGGGCCTTTGGAGATGTTTTTTCCATATTTATCAATAAGATAAAAATTAAACTTGAACTAATTCTTTAACTTGAATTTTAATCTTACAATGCAAACCAAGTTGGATTAATATCCTAATTCATTCTCTTGGTATGAAATAGTTAATCCTAAAACATGCATATATAATTCTAACCCTTAATTCTTATTAATACGTTAGTTAATTATAAACACTTATTTTAAGATTGAGTGCCAACTTATAGTAATTACCCTAATATCCTGATCTCTCAAGTGATATTTTGATAATGAATCTTTATTAGCTATAAGAGAGAATATTTTTCTCAATCATACTCTCAATTATATTAATTATGTATAAAATACTAATAAAGAATTTTGCAAATAAGACTATGTATATTACTAAGAACATAAAAGATATGAACATCAATGTTTAAGTTCCTAAGGTAAATATCATTCAACTAAATATAAGAAGAAGTATAGATAAGAGATAGTAAAAAGAAATCTCTTAACCTTTTTCCACTCTCTAAGTAGATCTTCTTCTTCTTACTTGCCTCCTTCTCAAAAGATTAAACTAAAAATGTACTAATTACATCAAAAGAAAATTATAAATTGTAATTGTTCTTTTTCACAACTTGTGTGTATATCTCCTCAACTAACTACTTCTTGTGTTAATATATAGGATTTCAACTGTTATGTCCTTCAAAAATGCCCCTTCAGAAGTATATAATCCTTGGTGGAATGATATGCCCCTTCAAGAGTCCCTTTAGAAATAACCACCTAACATCTTTTTGTTGTCACGCTCATGAAGGATGTCATGCTTGTGATAGAACATGCTTTCTCTTGTTTGACTTTTTACTTCCACGTTAACCTTCTCCTTCGATGCCTTATTATGTCATGCACGTGACTCATACCATGCTCGCGACAGGGCTTCTTCTTTTGTTTGATTTTTTGCCTCTTTTCCTTAGTTCTTATTCCTTTACTCCCTACACACACATACAATCACAAACACTTAAAAAGCACCATGTCTCAGATAAAAACTTAACTAAACTAGATATTTACTTCACAAAAACATTCACAAGTTATGCATGAATCAGCGAACATCACCCAATGTGATTGAGTGTGCTTTATTTTCTAGTGTGATAACTTATGTCAGAAAAGACATAAAATTAGTTAATCACTAAAAGTCATTTATATAACATTAATCAAAGGTATAAATAGGAGAGTGGTCCCGAATTATCTCTGGTTTCGGCCTCATAAGGTTGGAACTTATTTCTTAATATTTTATTAGGTGGCGACTCTATGATACCTACCTTATGTGCCTAGTAGACGCCCTCATAGGTCGATCATTAGTAAATGAGTGGGGATACCCCGAGCCACTGTCCATGCCTTTTTGAGGCCCGAGGCATTATAGATTAGGTTAAATCCCTATCCATTGCGAAGCAATCGGTCTTCACGAGTTAAATGAATCATGATCCAATCTCGAGCCCTAAAATCGAACTTTCGAGAGCAAACCGAATGCCTACGGGGATCAACGCGCATCACAATGGCGACTCTACTAGGGACCATAAGATTTTTCTTTGAAAGTTCTTTTGGTTAATTCATATAAATGAGTGTAGTGATTAATATGTTTTATCTCTTTTCAAGAAATTGTACTGCACTTATGTTAGAGCTTTATAATTAAGTTAGGAATCCCTTTCTTAGCCCGGTGTATTCCTAAAGCACAACTTTATGTTCACTCAATGTAGGAAAGTTTTAGGGAGGACCACTAGCCTAAGCCTCATGCCTTTTGGTATATTAAATGGTGACCCAATTAGTTGTTATGCTCATGATGAGCTAGACCCATTGGCATGGACCATGCTTGGGTAGCCTTATAGTTATATCACCGGACTAAAGCCTATGTAATGGCATAAAAACTTTCACTAGGAGGCATGCACCGTAATACCTTTCTTGTGATGTGGGTTTTTATGTATTAAATAAATCCCAATAAATTTAGATGTTTACTCATCAAATGCTTTCGTGCCTCGATGGGTATATTTCAGTTTATTAGGATTGCTTAAATACACAATCACCAAAATCCATTCACTTGCACTTTAAATAAAGAGAGGTTATGTTGCCAATTTTTATCGTGCATCATACGCATTCATTGGGTTTCCTGTTAAGCCATAAGCTAATCCCACCTAGGAAAGAGATCGCACATTCAAGGATGAATAAAATTCAAGTTCAAAATATTTGATGAGTTGCCATTACTTTAAATTTTAGACGCTTCTTGGCAAGCCACTCTTTGTACACATCACTCTTTGAAGCACCTACTGCACATCACTCACATACGTGATTGTGTGTATACATATGAATTTTGCACATATGTTGAACATATGTAATTTCTTGCACCTAATCATACGAGTAATTTCTTGAAGGGAAAACATAAATGAACTCCATGCGTCAAAGTGGATCATGGGATAGCTTCAGGTAGTGAACAATCAGACTGTGAAAAACTTCCATGGGAGAAATCATACAAGATAAATATTTCAGAAAATAAGGTCTACATATGCCATACTAGAAGCAATTTCAAGGGGATGATTATCTCGCTCAAAGACAAAATTTTCATAGGTGGAAATAATGAAAATCCATAAAAAGGAAATCCTTCGTTGAGCTAAACCAGTGGCACACATTCTTTCTAGGGGCAATTAGGTAAGACTCTTTATCCTGAGACATACACTTGAATATACAACACAATAAATGAGCAAAAAAAATTCAAATTCTTCAAATGAACAAAACTCAAATATACAAAAACGTCATATTCCATAAATATATAGAAACTCAAATGTACAAAAAAACTCAAATTCTTCAAATGTACAAAGAATATGAATCCTGTAAATGCCTAAACACAATAAGTTTCAAGGCCTTGAAATGCTCCCAAGTTATCAAAATTCCAACATAACAGAAAAAAAATTAACAAAAAAAAATAAAAAAACAACGAAACAATAAAAAAGGAAAAAAAAACTCAATTCTTGCAGGTAAAATGCAAAAGGATTCCCTGGGGGGGCAAGCCAATATGCATCTGTTCGCAAAATCCCCTCTAAAGTATGGGATGACTTTCGTTCACTTAAAGTACGAGATGATATTTTTCATGTTCACATCAGGAATATTCAGGTAATATCCTTCATGTGAATGATAAAATAACATGCTAACTAAAATGCTTTTGTGCAGGCATATAGGTCTCAATCATATGCCCTCAACAATTTTTTTTTCAAGGCATCCAAAGTCTATTGACGAGCAAAAAGTCCACTTCATAAGGCATCTGAAGTCTTTTCGTGAGCACAAAGTCCTCTTTGTGGATGCAAAGTCCTCTTCACAAGGTATCTAAAGTCTCTTCGTGAGCAAAAAGTCCTCTTCACAAGGCATCTAAAGTCTCTTTGTGAGCCATCTTAAGTATCTTTATGAGTGCAAAGTCCTCTTCGTGAGTGCAAAGTCCTCTTTACATGGTATCTAAAGTCTCTTCATAAGCCATCTAAAGTCTCTTCATGAGCAAAGTCTCTTTGTGAGCATAGTATTTTCGTGAGCATAGTCTCTTCATTGGTAAAGTCTATTCATGAGCAAGGTCTCTTTGTGAGCATAGTCTCTTTGTGAGCACAGTCTCTTTGTGAGTACAAAGTCCTCTTAGGAGGCACTACAAGCTAAATAGTCACTGAAGAGGGTTAAAACATCACCAAATTGATAGTAAACCACCCAAACCAACCAAAATCTAAAGTTTCTTTAGAGTGAAACCACTAAAATCTAAAGTCTCTACGGAGCAAAACCACCAAAATCTAAAATTTCTCTAGAGAAAAACCACAAAAATTTAAAGTCTCTTCAGAGCAAACCCACCAAAATCCAAAGTTTATTTGGAGCAAATCAATCAAAATCCAAAGTCTCTTTGGAGTAAGCTCAGATAAATCCAAAGTCTTCTTTGAGAGGCACACTCAATAAATAACTAGGTCACAAGTTTAGGGGTGAGGATAGTGTGTTGTGGCTTTTGTCGGCAAGCTTATATGGATCGCCTCAGCACCAAACCTTTGTAGTCAAGGAGTTTTACACCTTCAGTATGTGTCCCTAACTCTTTACTTTAAATTTTAGCTCACTTAAGTACTAGTGGACCAAGCTCCCTAAAATTAGGGGCAATTGTAGACACAGGATCTTGAGGCAGCTCCTGATTAAAGTTACTTGAAGAGGAAATAGTTTCTTATAAGTGGACAAGGAGCAGAGGTGCCATGCTTTCTCCCTGGATTTCATAGTTCCAAAATTTTTTGACTCTCTCTTATGGGTTTTAAACGTTTAAAAATCCTTTTTAGGGTCTTTTTCCTTTTTATCTCTTTCAAATAGTGCAAAATGAGAAAATTGGGTTTTAAAACTTTGAGCAACTTGGAGTGTTTCAGCATTATCTCAGACTAATGGTCTCATAATTAGGTGAATCTAAAGCCATTTTAATCTTAAGACATATATACTCAACTTTTATGAAGACACCTACATCCAATCCAACCCTTAAAATTCTCAAAATTAGGCTTGAACATAAATGATCAAAATCTGTCCCTGTACCTAGACCAGTCTATAGTTTTTTGGGCATAACTCCTTCTATAGAGCTCAAATTGATATAAATCAAATTTTAATAAAAACTAGACTCATTTTGAAGTAGCTTTTATGAAGAGAGCATGACCTAATTCTTAACCTATTGTTCCCATCAATTTTTCAAAGTCTGAACACCGATTCTGTACCTAAAAATTTCTTATGAGTAGTCGTCAGTATTTTGGCCTTAAATCCCAATCTACAAATCCAAATTGAGTGATTTTTTCTTCATTGGAAATCTAAGACATATAAAACAAATGTCTAAAACACTTTTTTGAAACAATTGTCAACTTCAGGCATAAAAATTGCAAACTATTTCAAATTATAGGTCAATCGGTTGAGAAAAAGAGGAAAAAGGCAAAGTCAACAGTCCCTGTTTGCTCACGAACTAGATCCGTGACTCACTTACAGACTAGGTATGTGACTCACTCCAAAACAGCAAAATACACCCAGATTTAGGATAAAAAACCAAGGGAAAAAAATCTTTACTTAATCTTATCCCATTTTGGGACATTTAAGGCTTTGTTAAGCCTTAATGATGGCTCTCTCTCTCCTCCATTCTCTTTTTCTTATTCATCTTCTTTTTCCTTTTCTCTCTCTTATTCTCCCATGGAAAATCAATAATTTTAACTTCAAAAAATCCCAAAAAATAGGAAAATAGCCATTGAGCAGCAAATCTTTGTCCTATAATGGAACCGATACTGAAGGTAATATTCTCGAGTCCCGAAATTCAAAAATCTAATATTTAATTTTTAATTAATTATGTAAATATTTTTTTAATTTATTGTTTAGTTATTATTATAGATCTATGTTAATTTTGATAATTTCTTTCATTAATTTAATTTTGTTATTTAATTGTAAATTAGTTAGTAATTTATTAACTTATTTTATGAATTAATTTATTATATTGGCTAATAAATTAATTGTTTATTTATGTTTATTTGTTAATTATTTATGTTAATATGTAAATTATTTTTTTAATTTGTAAATTATGTGTTGAATATATTAGATTAGTTTTTTTATTGTTTTTTTACTATTATTTTAATTGTTAACATTTTTTATTAATTTTAAATGAATTATTGTCAATTTAATGTGTAATTATATTTTTTCTAATTTTATAATTATTATTATTTTTGCATTATTATTATTATTATTATTATTATTATTATTATTATTATTATTATTATTATTATTATTATTATTATTATTATTATTGTGATCTATGGTATCATTAATTTTTGTTATTTTATTATTGTTGTGAATATTTTTATTGTTTAATGATAATATTTTTAACTATTATTATTTAATATTATCATTAATATTATTATTTTACTTTTATTGTCATTTTTATCATCATATACTAATTATCTTTTTTCCATGCCATATTTTAATATTCATATTACTATCTCGAGTTGGGTTGGAGAACCGAACCCGGATATTAGATTAGGATTTCTTTATTTTCGCTATTTATTTTCTAGTCTGTATTACTTAGCGCCTTTTATTTAGTTGTCTATAATAGCTAGTAAAAATAGTTTTTTTACACGCTTTAACTAAAATGACATGAAAATTTTATACCCAATTAATTGGATTTTTCTAATAAAATGGACCAATGTCCTATTTTATTCCAAAAATCACATAAAAGAATTTTATAAATATGCATGAGGGAATAAAAGTTTCCAAATTAATCAATAGGTCGATTTACACATGTTTTACTTATATTATTATTCTTTAATTTTTTGTTTGTCGCACATAAATGGATTTTCAAACGATAAATTAAAAACTCACCAAATAATTTATACTTTAAATTAATCAAATAACATGATTCCATTCTTTCAAAGCTATGAGGAAACCAATGCTCCCCTTTTCATCCAACATACACTCAAAATACTGCCTTTTGTAAATAGGCATGCAAGGACCAATGTCCTTATCCAAATGAATTCAATTAGCTCCCGATTTATGTATGTTTTACTTTCACATTTATTCTTATAATATTTGTTATGCTTTTAATGCTTTCAAGTGCCATACTTTACAGCTTCCTAACGTGATTGAGTGTGCTTTATTTTCTAGTATGATAACTTGTGTGAGAAAAGAGATAAAATAAGTTAATCACTAAAACTCATTTATATAACATTAACCAAAAGTATAAATTAGGAGTGAGGTCCCGAACTATCTCTAGTTTTGACCTCAAAAGGTTATAACTCATTTCCCATGGTTTTATTGGGTGGTGACTCTATAATATCTACTTTGTGTGCCTAGTAAACGCCCTCGTAAGTCGATCGTTAGTAAATAAGTGGGGATACCCTGAGACACTATCCATGCATTTTTTATGCTTAAGGCATAGTGAATTGGGTTAAATACCTATCCATTGTGAAGTTGCTGGTCTTCATAAGTTAAATGAACCTTGATCCTATCTCGAGCCCTAAAAGTAAGCTTTTGAGAGCAAACTAGATGCCTACAGGGTTCGGTGCATATCATAACTCCCAAGGCCTTTTTGAGACTATCACTACTGTAGGGTAGACTAGCTAGAGGGGATTGGGTTATAAGAAGTCTAATGATTAAAAGAAGGGTCTGCTGAAACTAAAAGGTATAAAATATATCCTTAATAGCTTTGTTCTCGTATCCGTTCCATTCCAGTACTGTGGTGAGATCAAACTTGTGATGGTTGGAGGAGAGCTCGTCCCTAGCTTTGAAATATTTAATGATATTTTTTACTGGACCAATAGGACCATCAAGCTTGTTAAAGGGTTCTAGGATAAGGAGATCATGATTAAACTAGCTAAGTGGAATGATGTACCTGAGGATATTGTGACTCCATAATTTTTAGCTTCTAGACTTAGAGGGAAAGGAAAAGTTAAATTTGAAGTTCCTATGCTTGAGTTGAAAGAGGATATTGAAGAGGCCACTATAGATATTGATCAGAAAACCCCATAAGATGCAGGAGATGGAGCAGGCTCGTTTGAGGCATCAAACTCACTTGATGTAGAAGAGGATGCTTTTGTAGATATAATTTTTATACTTGAACTTTTTAACAATAACATATGTAGCTCTTCTTATATTAATAATATGAATAACTTTTCTTACTTGTGTGATGTTTTGCATAGTTTCATTTCACATGATCATGATCATAAAACATCTCTTTTTGACATTAATTCAATAAGTACTACTCTATTCAATCTTGGCACTCTTGAAAATCCAAGAGAAATCTTGATAACATTTGATGTTACCCTTGAAGAAAGAGAAAAATTTGAGAGAATATTAAAAAAATATGAAAGAGTCTTTGCCTGGACCAATAAAGATATGCCGGGAGTCGGTCATATGGTTATTGAACATGCCATCCTTACCTATTCTGGATACAAACCTGTCAAGCAAAAACATAGAAGACTTAGGCCAAAATGGGCAAAAAAAGTTAAAGAAGACATAAAAAAAATAGATAAAAGCCAAATTCCTAGTGGAGATCTAGTATCCTATATGGTTGGCAAATGTGGTTCCAATGGCCAAGAAAGATGGAAGGGTTTGAGTTTGTGTGGATTACTGGGATTTGAACAAGTCTTGTTCGAAAGGATGATTTTTTACTTTCTCATATAGATGTTCTGGTGGATAATGCGGCTACTTGTGCGATTTACAATTTCAAAAATGGGTATGCTAGGTACAATTAAATCCTAAATAAAGTGGTGGATAGGATCAAAACTATGTTTATTACTGAATGGGGCACATATGCTTACCGAGTCATGCAGTTTGGATTAAAGAATGTAGGGGCTACTTATCAAAGGATGGCTACGAAGATTTTAGATGATATAATCCATAAAGAGGTCGAAGTGTATGTTGATGAAATGATGGTCAAATCAATAACTCGAAAAGGTCATTTTGAGGCCTTAAAAAAATTCTTTCAAAGAATTGACAACTACAATCTTCGACTAAGTTCAAAGAAATGTGTGTTTGGGGTAACTTCAAGAAAGCTCATAGGCCATGTTCTAAGTTAGAGGGGAATTGAAGTGGATCCTAAAAAAGTGAAGGTTATAATGGAAATGCTTGTACCACAGAAGGAAAAGAAAGTTCGAGGGTTCTTGGACAGGCTGCAATACATTAGTCGCTTTACCAAATTGACTTCCATCTATGAGCCTATTTTTAAGATGGTTCAAAAAGATCAGCCAGTAGTATGGAATGATGATTGTCAGGTAGCTTTTGACACTTTTAGAGTGTACCTTTTACACCCATCGATGCTGAGACTGCCACTAGCCGGGAGGCCTTTGATTTTATATATGGCTATAAAAGATAGTTTAGTAGGAGCTATAATGGCTTAGGAGAATGATTTTGGGATTGAATATTCCATGTATTATCTTAGCAAGAAATTTTTGCCATATGAAGCTAAGTATGTAGAGGTAGAAAATATTTTTTCGTCAGTTATTTGGGCCTCCAAGAAGCTAAGGCATTGTTTCCACTTGTACAAGGTGCCAGTAGTAGCCAACCAAAATCCTCTTAAGTACTTACAATAACACCTTCACTATTGGAGAAGATGGAAAGATGGTTGATTCTTTTATAGGAGTTTAATATTGAGTAAATTGCTTAAAAAACCATCAATGGAAAAGCAATGCTCGAGTTCTTAGTAGACCAACCTTTGGAGGGGGAAGAAGTCTCCTATGAATTCCTTGATGTGTATGTAAGCACTATAGCATTTCAAAGATGGTAGATGTTCTTTGATGAAGACATAAACCATAAAGGTGTAGGAATAGGGGTGATTCTGATGACCCCTGAGGGAGAAAAGTTGCCTTTAGCGAAAAAGCTTAGATATAAAGCTACTAATAATAAAGTTAAATATATGGTGTGTGTCTTAGGTTAAAAGCACATTGGCTCTAGGGGCAAAGAATGCTGAGGTTTGCAGTGACTCATCCCTGGTGGTTTACTAAGCAAAGGGTGAATGGAAGTAAAAGAAGAATGGTTGGTACCTTATGTAAAATGCCTGAATGATTGAGTGATTAGCTCGAAGTTTGTGCTTTCAAGCATGTTCCTCGAGATGAAAACTGGTTAACTGATGCTTTGGCGATGTTAGTGTTGGTAAGGGATAATCCAGAAAGACTAAGTATAAAGCCCATACTTTTCTTCAACTCCAACAAACTGTGTTTTGAGGTAGAAGTAGTAATGGATATTGAGGTAAATGATGGAAAACCTTGGGATTTTGACATTTAGAACCACCTCAAGAAATCTATATTTTCGGAGGAGGCCATAGAAAAGGATCAAATAATGTTATGTAAGCTATCCACTCAATTCATCACTGTAAATGGGGTGCTTTACAAAAGACAGGCAGATGCATTACAACTGAGGTGTATAAATGAAAAAAAAGCCAAAAAGGTCATGGAAGAAGTTCATGCTGGGGTTTGTGGCACTCACATGAATGGATTAGCTTTGGCTAAAAAGATAATGCACTGGGGGTTCTTTTGGCTAACCATGGAATCGATTGCTCCAAATATGTGAAGGAATGTTAGCTGTGCCAACATTATGCTTATTTAAGGCATGCATCTATGTCATAATTGTGCAACCTAACTTTAACCTGGCCATTTACTGCTTGGGGCATAGATATTATAGGGATGATCCATCCACCGACATCGAATGGGAATAGGTTCATCATGGTGGCCATTAACTACTTCTCAAAGTGGATAGAGGCGGAGTCTTTAAAAAATTTAGGTGCTAGAGAAATGGCGAAGTTTATTGAAAAGAATCTAATATGCATATATGGGCTTCCACATCATATCGAGTTTGATAATGGATCCCATTTTAAAGGGAAAACCGAACGAATGCTCAAGAAGTATGGAGTTAAGCAACATAATTCTTCGCTATATTGCCCTTAAGTAAATGAGGCGATTGAAGTAGCAAATAAGAATGTCAAGAGGATTCTAGCCAAGATGGTTAAAACTTATAAGGATTGGGCTGAGAAGCTACCTTTCACACTATGGGGATATAGAACTATGACCAAGACTTCAATGGGAGCAACTCTATTTTCTCTAGTGTATGGGAATAAAACTATATTACTAGTAAAGATCAAACATCAATCACTATAAGTTGTTCTAGAAGTTGAATTGCTAGAAATAGAATAGGCTAGATAGAGACTACTTTAGCTTAACTTATTAGATGGTGAAAGGATGTGGGCCTTTCATTATAATCAGATTTATCAAAAATGGCTGGCGAGATCTTTTGGAAAGAAAGTTAGAAAGCATCCCTTGAAAGGAATGGATCTAGTTTTCAAGCACATAAGACAAGGCTTGCCTGACATCAGAGGAAAGTTTAAACCAATATAGGAAGGCCTGTTTTTGCTGAGGAAGCTATTATCTAAAACAGCTGCAATACTGAGTGATAGTGATGGAAATGAGTGCAAGGAGCCGATTAACATTGAAGCTAAAGAGGTTCTATGGCTAGACTTAGGAAAATGATTAAAATAAAAGAGAAAAAGGAGAGAATATAGCCCTACAGGGCAAAAATCAATAAATGATGACCTTTCTAAAATTAGGTGCCTTGCCAAGGTAAAGACTAAAAAAAGGCATTTTGGGCAAAAAATTAGAGGTAGAGTGAAAATGTTCAATCAAGAAAACCTGAGAAGGCTGATTGATAACAAGGGGAAGATACTTTCAAGGTTTAACCCTATGAATGAGTAGAGTTTTGTACTTTTGAACTTAGTGTTAAAGCAGTGATAATGTATAATGAGAATATGCAGGAATATCATCATATGTAATGTAAAATCATACATTAATATAAATACAAGCAGTTTATTATACATACTCTGAGTTGTCTTGTTCGATATGAAAAGTAGTACATAGTTATTTTACATTATATGTTTATGTCTAAAGATCAACCTCCACTACTCTCACTTGAGCTTCATCTTAGCTAGTGTGCTCTATTATCAATTGAGGGACTGGATATCCATCTTTAGTAGGCAATAGGGGTAGTAAAGTTATAGTCAGATGAATTTTGAATATCAGCTTTTGCATAAAATTGCATCTAGAGCTGATGGTAACTTTAAGCAAAAGCAACAGATAGAGTACCTCTTTAAAATAACAGTGTGCATATTATGATGTCCTATCGCTCCCCAAATTGGCGAACACATCAAGAAACTACACAAAAAGTGACTATATGTTGGCCACATAGTGAAATGCAACTAGATTGACTGTCCTAGGTTACATAATTGGGTACCATCCATGTGCACATGAAGCTAATATCACTGTTATCTACCATTGCTAGCCATGTAAAGCCTTCTTATGGTGAGCTGAAGTTATAAAGTTGTCTTCTGGGAAGATAGTGCCTTATAGAGTATGTGTTGATTACTCTAGAAGGTGGTTCCTTAAGTAACCTCAGTTTCTCTTACAGCCACACATGATAAAGAAAAAAATGAAATGAATGAAAATGAAAGAAAAAAAGAAAAGGAAAAAGCTGCTGGGGTTGAATTGGGCTCATCCTAGGAAAAAATAAGGTATAGGGGTATGTGAAAATTCGAAAGGATGCATTTTCTACTAAAAAAAGCTAGTGTAAAAATCCACAACGGGTGCACTACCTTTAAAACAATGACTATACCTGGAGTAATAAGGGGCTCCTAGAAAAGGCTATAATAGGGTCAGAATGGATAGTGTCTAAGCCAAGAATGGTTTTCTTTAAGATAACAAGGAAGGGAGTCAGGCCATTGCATATTCTATCGATGACACCGAGTAGTCGGTAATCTCCAGCTGGCTCCTTTGGGTTCACTATTAAATATCGAGTAACACATATCAATATTAATACTACTAACTTGGAAAGTAGGTATGTCAAAGAAATCATTCAGTGCATCAAGTAGTGGTTCCAGAGGAATAGGTCTTTATTGAGGGACCAATTTGAAAATAGTAGAGGCCAAGATCCCCAGGGTCTGACTTATGTCTCTTAGATAATTCGGTACACAGTTTGGGACACAGGGCAAGGTTTTGAAATGAAAGTATATGCCTATGATTTCAACAAACTCTTCAGCCAAAGGACATAACTCTTGATGGGTGAACCTAAAAATGTAAAATTGAAGATCCCAATATCGGGCAGTTGCTAACAAAAGATTAGTGTCAAATCGGGCTCTTCGTAGAAATTTTAGACTAGAATATGGGGCCAGAATAGGATTTTCCCAGGTTTTGGGGGCATTGAGTAGTTTGTGCACTTTAATGTAAAAAGTTTCTGTCATTTTGAAATAGTAAGTCTGTAAAATAATATAAAGAACAATTAATAAAGCTATTATATATTAATTAATGGTACATTATTAATATAAGGTAGTGTTGTAATAATAATAATAATAATAATAATAATAATAATAATAATAATAATAATAATAATAATAATAATAAAATGATAAAAAGAAAGGGAAAAAGGAAAAGGAACGGAGGATTGGAAATATTAATTAAGATTAAGTGAAACTAGATTAAATATAATTCTAAGGCTAAAATAACTAAAATTAATTAATTAAATAATACTAAATAATAAAAGTTGTGGAATAGAGCACTTACTTAGAGTAAGAAGCCGCATGAAAATCATTGAAGTCCAAATGAAGAGATTTATGAAATATTTATAGGCCAAGAATGAGTCATTCCCTTGACTCATTTGACTCACTCCCTTAGACCTTGAGTCATTCTTGAACTATGTGGATCATGAATTTCCTTTTGCATTGAGCATGCATTTGCATAAATTCATTTTGTTGGATTTCTTTGGTTTTGAAGGGACAACCTTATGATCATCCCAAAGACTTGGGATTTTTTTAGGGAGTAAATATTATTATATGTTCAAAAATTTTAATTTCATTTCATTCATTGGTTAACTAAAAGTCATTAAAAAAGTGCGTGTATGTTAAAAAATAATTAAAGTAATTAAAATAATTTGAGGGAAAAATTAAAGAAAAAGAAAGAAAGGAAAAAATTAATTAAACTTAGTTTATAATTAAGATTAATTAACTTTTAAGTTAAATTAATTGTTATTAATTAGGTTTAATGGCCATTTAATTCCCTTTTTCGATTTTCACAATTGTCAGAGGAATATTGACCGTCCTTTATGACTCACGGGCCCAAACTGTGAGTCATTTTTGACTCATGGCCCTAATAGTCATGACTCACTCCTCCTATAGTTAGACTGCATTGTTTTGTCAGTGAGTCATACCCTTGGTCCGTTACTCGCCAGGTGACTCATGGCCTTGGGTTGTGACTCACTAAAAATCACGTTTTTAAAAGACCTTCTTCTTCCTTTGCTTCTTTATCTTTCTTCTCTTCTTCTCCCTCTACCATATCTCGAATTATGCTTATCAAAAAGAGTTTTTTGCCCCTTTTTCACTACTTCGAGCTCCGTTTGACGCATTGTTGGTGTCGTTGGAGTTACATTTGAGTTGTGTACATAAGGATACCAATTTAATTGCATCTTATTGCCTAAATCCTCTTTTTTCATTTAAGTCCCAAGATGCCTCAACACCAAAAAGCTTAACCACAACCACAACCACAGCCAGACATAGAAGTGTCTAGGTGGATGACACTAGAATAGGCTGCTGGATACAGGGCTTTATATGGAGTGAATTTCTAGAGCAGCAAGTTCATGAGCTAGCACTTTTTGTAGATCATGGGCATCTGGGAAGATGCACAGTATTATCTTGCATGAGTTGGATGGCTGGACTTTTATGCTCTTATATTTGCTACCTATCCAAAGGTGGTTCACTAGTTTTTAGCTACGTTCCAGTACAAAGCTTATCAGACCCTAATAATGAAGTTGGGGTGGTTACATTTTGAGTTTTTGATTACACCTTTAGTATGTCTCGGACACGAGTCTTTGAGGCTTTTGGCTTACCCATGGGGGATGATGTAATGGTTTTCGAGAGGACAACTGGAGATGATCAGTGGGCCGCTATTGCCAGGCCAGGTTTTCCCTATAATCCTGTGATAGCAAAGGCCATTATGTTGATTTCACAGGTATTACGGTACTTATAGAGGGTCCTCTCGAGTTATTATACGAGGTCGGTTAGAGAGCCTAAGGTCCCTGAATGTCGTAGACATCTGGAGTCTTTTAGGTATAGTTGAGGGTTACCACATTTATATTGCTTATGAGATTTTGTAGAATAACTCTAGGATAGCTCGAACACTAGGTACTGCAGTAGTTACTGGGAGTAGAGTCACTTGATTATTGCTATCATATGAATTTCCTGAGTCTGACATGGGAGCATAGGTTGAGGGGGATATAATAGCAAGCTTTGACATGGCATTAGACATGTGCATGATTGAGCATGTTTGACCTGGAGATTATAGATTATTGTCAGTAGAGGAGTCAAATCACGAGTTGAGGATTCACAGGAATCGATGCACAGTAATGACGGTGCTTAGCCTGCAAGTCCTATATATGCTGCCTACTCTCCTTCCCAAGCCCATGGGCATTTTGGAGATTTTGTCCAAGAGCCTCATTGACCTATTGGTCATGCTCATTTAGGTACTTAGGCCCTCGATATGAGGTTTAGTCTGAGTCAATCCATATATTCATAGTCAACATCATCACAGAGTTCTAGTAGTCTGCATATGCCAGCTTTATTTAGGACTCACAGGTTTAGTAGACAGGGGGACCTAAGAGCCTTTACTTTTTATGGCATAGTACCACTAGCTATAGCTTTCTTTAGCTCTCCCATAGGCTTGGAGAGTAGATTGGCTAATTTGGAGACTGCCCTTCAGGGTGTGAGGCAGGTTTTACAGACTTTGAGTGAGATGGTTGCCTTATCCAGTCGATCTTTTAGTAGACGTACTTAAGACATGGATGCATCTATATTCGCTATTAAAGACACCACATGAAAAGTCGTGAACAAGGTTTATGATCTCAAGTAAGCTATGATTGGGACTAGAGATCTTTATGCTACTTGTTCGACTAAGGCAGAGGTAGTAGTGCATCGACATAAGTTAGCCATGAGGCCTATTAGAGATAACATGCAACATTTAGATGAGCTTATGGGACAAGCACTAACACCCCTAGCCCATGCCATTAAGATGTCGTTGGTGACCTTTAAGGAGCCATTTATCGTTTATGACTTATTATTATATTTGCTTTCGGTTGTATTTATGTTTAACTTTAATGATGCGTGTTCAACAAGTGCACTGAATCGTCAAGTAATAAAGTGGGGTATAGTTGGGACCCACGAATATCATACCCAAGGGATTGAGAATGTAAGCAGTGAAAATTAATTGTATGCTAAACAATTTCTAAATTTTTGTGTGTGTATAACCTATCAACTAAATGGCATTTAGAAAGATAATAATGAAATAATTTTTTGCAGTAATTTTCTATGGAATAAACAAGAATGAAAATGAACAAGTATAAAATTCAATGATATAAAAAGTTGCATGGGTTCACTTATCCTCCCCTAATCAAATGTGAACTAAATTAACCTGAAGATACATATAAATTAATTCGGGATAACCTTCTTAACCCAAGCGTCCCATTTCAGAGCAAGCTACTCTAATTACAAGGCATCCAATTTCGGAGCAGGCCCTATAATTAGCCTAAGCACGAATCTAAAATCCTAAGTCCAGGTTGCTTTCCCATTCCAGAGCCAAACAACCCAAAACTCATTTATTTCACTCCACACTGTAATCCTAAAATCACCAATTCCTGCATATTAGAGTCCCATTCCAGAGCAATCCAAATCCACAATAGTTATGATTAAAGAAAAAGAAATAAATGCATTCATAGCAATTAACTACCCAAACATGAAATCCAATAATAATAAGTGATAGCTCATTCATCAAAACTAGAAATCAACTCAAGATAATAAAAACTAATGAAAGAATAAATGAACCAATAGTGAGATAAACCATTCATCTATAATAATATTCAAGTATTATTCAAGATTCACATTAGATAGGGGATTCAAAGATCCACCACACAATTATGGACTACTCACTACCCATTACAAAAATAAGGATAAGAGAGAGGAAAGAATAAATCCATAATTGTTGTGGAAGAAGAACACCTAGTTGAAACCCAAGCTTCTTCACTCTTCTTGTCTAAATCTTTAGTGTAAATGAGCTTCCAAATGTGAAAGAGCGAAGATCTAAGCTAAGATCTGTGTTTAATCTAAGTATTTTGCTATAAATTTATCAATCTTTAAGTGTAATCTAAGTATTTATGTATATAAATGAAGGAAAGAATGAAAGAACGAAAATGGAAAACAAAGATCTAAAAAGGAAGAAGAACTCCCGATCTCTATAGAAAAATTGACTTTATATAGGCAAAATAGGGTCACGGTCAACAAGAAATTCATGTTGACTGTGACCTATTAAAATTTCCTTAACTAACTGCTATGGGTCACGGTCAACACCATAAACTTGTTGACCGTGAGGTAATGTTTCACTAGCTTCTAGATAGGGGTCACGGTCAGCACCCAAAATCTATTGATAGAGACATAGCTCTCCCTTGCAATCTGGATTGAAACTTTGCTACCTCACTGTCAACACACAAAATCTGTTAATTGTGAGGTCTTTATTTTCTCAATTCTGTATTGAGGATTTTCCTATGTCATGGTAAACACTTCTTTAAGAGCAATGGCACTAATGACCGTGACACTCCTTAAAACAGTGCGTTTTGGCAGAAAAGGTAGGTCACAGTCAACAGGAAAACCTGCTGACCGTAAGGTACTTGCAAAATTTCCAATTCAGCATAAACTTCCATCAAAAGCTCTTCAAAACTCATAAAAGCTAGGATTAACTAAATTAGAAAGAAATTATCAAACCAAAGCCAAAATAAAGTAAAAGACACTGAACCTATACTGAAAAGGGACTAAAAATAGACAATGAATTGGGGTTATCAAAATACCCCACACTTAGACCTTGCTTGCACTCAAGCAACTGAATCATCCACAACCTCAAAAACTCAAACTCCAATTCTGATACGGATCCCCCACCATCAACCAATGATCCTTTAAAGATGCCTAGTGGTCCAATTACAAGAGGACGTGCAAAGAAGCTAAAGATGGCCATGTCATCTTATGTTCAAGGCTTTGTTACTCAAGAACTTAATAAAGATGCCTTTGAGAAGTGTTATGGAGAACTTGAAGGCAAGTATAAAGTACTTAGCCTCTTGGAAGCAAGAGAAGGAATTGGGCAAGCTTAAGCTATCAAGGGCTTTTAACAACTTTGGGCTTAATTGTACAAGTCATGTGCTTCATTTAAAAGTCACATGACTCACTTAATTTGTGTTATTAATGGGCTAGGCGTATGGGCTTCTTTTGGGTTTAGTTTTAGTTAGTTTGGTTATTTAATTTAGTCTTTCTTTTGGGCTTTCATTTTAGGCCTATAAGGTTTATTAATTAGTTTTGTTTTAAGTGTGGTTAAGACTTATTTGGGCTTATTTGGCTTGTAAAAGCCCAAGAAAATTCGTGTAAGGCCATATGGGCATTTAAATTAGGGTTTTAAAGAGTGATTTAGGGTTAGCCACCTTATAAATAGGCTACCCTAGGTTGTAAACTTCATCATTGAATCAAATTATAAACTTTTGAGAGTTTTCTCTTGGCTTTAGCCGAAATTCTTCAGAGAGATTGTGAGATTACTTGCTTTCTTTTCTATTGCATCAAGAATTAGGATTACTTATCAATCATTTGATTGTGGCGTGTTCCTATTCTTATTATCCTGATTATTTGCGTTTCCATTCACGTGTTGTTTGGGGGTTCAATAGGGAGGGTGTTTGTCTTCTTTGTCTTTTGAAATCAAAGCGTATGTTTAAGGGGTTTCGGGTTCTTTAACCTTGGGGTTCCGCATCATTTGGTATCAGAGCCAAAAGTGAGGTAAATTCCTATTTATCTTAGTGTTAGGTTTCTGTTTTCTTTTCTTTGATTTCTTTATGTTTATGCCGAATTAGGTAGTGATAAGTTTTGATTTGTGTGCTTTTGTGTGGTAAATTTAGCATTTTCTTTTCCTTACCTTGTGTTTTGTTTCATTAAAAAAAAACAAATTCTAGTAGTAGTAAGCCTTTAGATTAGTGAGTGAATTAAAAAAAAGAGAGAAAAAAAAAACGGAAAAAAAAATGTGGTACTGTTTATGACACTGTTCACCGCACTGATCACGGTACTGTTCATCAAAAAAAAAAGAGAGAGAAAAATGTGAAAGAGAAGAAAAATAGAAGAAGAAAAAAATTAAAAAGCAATTGAGCAAGGGTAGTTTATATAGAAAATCCTAATCCTTTCATAAGTGGGAAAACTAATCCTTTTTGCTTTAGGATTGGGAGGAGCAGCATATACACTTTTTTCCAAACTCCTTTGGGAATCCTTTAAAGGGTAGGAAATACAATCCTTATTGCTTTGGGTTTAGGCTTTCAAAAAAATCCTAGTCCATATCTGATTTGGAATTACAATCCTAGTCCTACTTAACCAAGGATTTACTTTGCAATTATTGAACCACCATTTGTGCTATCCAATTGCTATCCATTTGTGCCACCATTTTTATATCATTTGTTATCCATTTGTGCTGCCATTTGTTATCCATTTGTTCCATCATTTTTTGGAATCATTTGATCATTTGTGCTACCATTTTGATATCATTTTGCCATCAAATTGCTATCACTTTGCCACCATTTTGCACATAACTTGATACACTAATCAAGCATGTTACATCATTCGGCCTAGTGATAATTTTGGCTCTAAATTGAATTGTTTTTGCATGCAACCTACTTCAATTAGGTCTCTTTGTTGATTTCTTGCTTTGTTGGGTAGAATATTTAGGTTCTATATTTGGTTTACTTTGTAGTGAATCAAATTCATTCATTTTATCCATATTGTTATTTTCCTTGATTCTTGTTGCTTATTTCTTTGTTTTATGCTAGTTTTTGTTCCATTTACATTGTTAGGGTATCATTTCTTGTCCAATACTCTAATTTTGTTATCATCAAGTGGTACACCACTCTTGTCCGTGTATCACCTCCATTGTGTCTACAGTCTTCTTTTCTAGTTTTTGAGCTTTCTTTTTGTTGTTAGTTATTATTTCCTTGCTTTCTTAAATGTGCTCAAGTTTTTGATTTGTGATTTAAATTCTGAAGTGCAATTTTGAAGTTGCAAGCTTGAGAGGAAAAAGGCAAGAGAGTGAGAGGACAATAAGAGGGTAAAAGCCTTAATTGTGTGAAACACGAGAGGAGTGACATTCTTGAGTGTTAAAACACGTGAGGGAGTGCTTGTGAGGTTTTTTTTTTATCTAACATTTTCTTGCAGACAATCCACCATGACCGAAGAATTTAGTGGGAAAGGAATATCCCAAGAGGATGATATAAATGTGCCCGATAACAAGATGCTATATCAAGTATTCATTAGGGAGTTTCGGAAGCTAAACCTTAGGATAGATGGAATAGAAGAGAGGCGTGAAGGAAGTACATCCAATGTACCTAGAAGGACAGCACAGAGAAACCGAATTATTGAACAACAAGTAGTGCATGATTATGATGATGAAGATGAAGAGGAGGCTAGTGCAACGATAGATGGAAACTTGGGCAACATTAAACTCAAGATTCCTCCTTTCAAGGGCCGAAATAGTGCAGAAGAGTATTTGGAGTGGGAGCGAAAGGTGGAGATGATCTTTGAATGCAACAGATATTCAGAGGAAAAGAAGGTGAAGCTTGCAGCTGTGGAGTTTACTGATTATGCAGTGTTTTGGTGGGAGCAACTCAATTTGAGTAGGAGGAAGATGGAAAGGCGTCACATTAATAATTGGGAAGACATGAAGGAAGCCATGAGAAAAAGGTTTGTTCCTTCACACTATTTTAGAGAATTACATCAAAAATTGCATAGGCTTGTGCAGGGAATAAAATCAGTGGAGGAGTACTATAAGGAAATGGAAATGTGCATGGTGAGAGTAAACATTGAGGAGGATGAGGAGGTCACCATGGCTCGGTTCCTAAGTGGGCTGAACAATGATATTGCTGATGCCCTTGAACTATACAAATATGACTCCATGGAAGAAATGTTGCACATGGCAATGAAGATTGAAAAGCAAAAGAAGAGTAGAGGCTTCCATAAGACCAACAACAACTCAAATCACTCGTTGGCATCTAAATGGACAAAAAAGGAGGAGAAGAAGGACTTTAGGGTATCTAAACCCTATAGGGCAGATTCGACACCCAAAGAAGAAAAGGTACCCCAACTTCCAAACAAGGTTGTTAAAGGTAACTCTAGTACTCCTACCCCTAGTAGAGAAATTAAATGCTTTAAATGTTTGGGTAAGGGGCATGTAGCACGTGAATGTCCTAATAGGAGGGTAATAATAGCTAGGGATGATGGGGAAATTACTTCTGAATCAGAAAATAGTGATAATGAAATGCCTCCTTTAGAAGATTGTAGTGATTATGATAATGAAGGGGAGTTGTTAGTCGCTGAAACCGGGACATCTTTAGTTGCTAGGAGAGCTTTAAACTTGAATGTTAAAGAAGATAGCCTAGAACAAAGAGAGAACATATTTCACACTAAGTGTTTAGTTAATGGGAGAGTGTGCACAATCATTATTGATGGGGAGAGTTGTACGAATGTAGCTAGTGCAAGTATGGTTGAAAAGTTGAACTTGGCATGTGAGAAGCATCCTAGACCTTACAGGTTGCAATGGTTAAATGATAGTGGAGAAGTTAAGGTGACACGCCAAGTTAGAGTGCCATTTTCAATTGGATGGTACAAGGATGAGGTTTTATGTGATGTTGTACCTATGCAGGCAGGCCATTTTCTTTTGGGGAGGCCTTGGCAGTTTGATAGACAAGCTATTCATAATGGGTACACTAACCGATTTTCTTTTTCTTATGAAGGTAGAAAGGTTGTTTTAGCTCCATTATCTCCTCAAGAGATTTATGAAGAACAAAAGAAAATGTTTGAGAAAGAGAAAGAGGCTTCGGCCAAAGGAGTAAAGGGGAGAGAGGTTTCGGCCCAAGGGGTGAGAGAAAGAGAAAAAGAAAGGAAAAGGGGAAAAGAGGCCAGAAAAGAAACAAAACAAATAAATGGCCCATTGGTGAGTGAAAACAAGCAAGGGGGAAAGCAAAAACAAAATTTTTATGTGAGAACAAGAGAGGTTAAGAGTGCTTTAGCTTTAGGACAATCATTGATCCTTGTCATCTACAAGGAAACTTTGTTTTCTAACACTAATCTTAATCTTGATTCTTTGCCTCCTAGTTTTGTTTCTATGTTGCAGGAGTATTCTGATGTATTTCCTGAAGAGCTGTCGGATGGATTGCCACCATTGAGAGGGATAGAACATCAGATTGACTTTGTGCCAGGATCTACCATTCCCAATAGACCAGCCTATAGAAGCAATCCTATGGAAACTAAGGAGATGCAAAGGCAAGTGGAAGAACTCATGGAGAAGGGATTGGTGAGAGAAAGCATGAGTCCATGCGCAGTGCCAGTTCTTTTGGTGCCTAAAAAGGATGGAACTTAGAGGATGTGTGTTGATTGTCGTGCAGTCAACAAAATCACTGTAAAGTATAGACCTCCCATTCCTAGGCTAGATGATATGTTGGATGAATTATGTGGTGCTGTGTATTTTACTAAAATTGATTTAATGAGTGGATATCATCAAATTAGAATGAAACCTGGTGATGAGTGGAAAATAGCCTTCAAAACTAAATATGGTTTGTATGAGTGGTTGGTTATGCCATTTGGGCTATCTAATGCCCCTAGCACTTTTATGAGGCTTATGAACCACGTATTACGTGCATATTTAGGAAAGTTTGTTGTTGTGTACTTTGATGATATACTCATTTACAGCAAGTCTTATGAAGAACATATTGAGCATGTTAGGCTAGTTTTACAAGCTTTGAGATCTGAAAAGTTGTATGCTAAGCTTAAGAAATGCACATTTTGCATAGATAGACTTGTGTTTCTTGGTTTTGTGGTGAGTGCACAGGGAATTGAAGTGGATGAAGAAAAAGTGAAGGCAATTCAAGAATGGCCCACGCCTAAAACTACTTCTGATGTAAGGAGCTTCCATGGATTAGCAAGTTTTTATAGGCGTTTTGTGCAAGATTTTTCGTCCATTGCTGCACCACTTACAGAAATCATCAAGAAGGATGTTGGATTTAAGTGGGGAGAATCACAACAAAAGGCATTTGATACTTTGAAAGGGAAGTTGTGTTCTGCTCCTATTTTATCTTTGCCTAATTTTGATAAGACATTTGAAATAGAATGTGATGCTTCTGGTGTAGGTATTGGGGCGGTGTTGATGCAAGAGAAGAAACCAATTGCCTACTTTAGTGAGAAGCTTAATGGCGCCCAACTCAACTATTCAACCTATGACAAAGAGCTATATGCCTTAGTAAGAACTTTGGATGTGTGGCAACATTACCTTCTTCCTAAGGAGTTTGTCATTCATACCGATCATGAGTCCCTCAAACATTTGAAGGGACAAGGTAAATTAAATAAAAGGCATGCTAAATGGGTTGAATTTATTGAACAATTTCCCTATGTCATTCAATACAAGCATGGAAAAGATAATATTGTTGCTGATGCATTGTCAAGGAGATATTCTTTAATTTCTACACTTAGTTCTAAGTTTCTTGGTTTTGAGCATGTTAAGGAACTATATGTTGGAGATCTTGATTTTGGTAATGTGTATGCAGCATGTGAGCATCAAGCTTTTGATAAATTTTATAGGCATGATGGGTTTTTGTTTAAAGGCAACAAGCTTTGTTTGCCTAAATGTTCTATGCGTGATTTGCTTGTATTAGAGTCTCATTGTGGGGGATTGATGGGACATTTTGGGATGCATAAGACGTATGACATGTTGAATGAGCATTTTTATTGGCCTCATATGCGTAGGGATGTGGAAAAGGTATGTAATTCATGTATTGTATGTAGGCAAGCTAAGTCTAAAACTATGCCTCATGGTTTGTATATGCCTCTACCAGTGCCTAGTTCTCCTTGGACTGATGTTTCTATGGATTTTGTGCTTGGATTGCCTAGAACTAAACGTGGTAGAGATAGCATTTTTGTTGTGGTCGATAGGTTTAGCAAGATGGCTCACTTTATTGCTTGTCATAAATGTGATGATGCTGTTAATATTGCCGATCTATTCTTTAGAGATGTTGTGCGTTTGCATGGGGTTCCACGTACCATTGTTTCAGACAGGGATACAAAGTTCCTTTCACATTTTTGGCGTGTTCTATAGGGTAAGTTGGGTACGAAATTATTATTTTCTACTACTTGTCACCCACAAACAGATGGTCAAACAGAGGTGGTGAATAGAACTTTGGGAACTTTACTTCGTGCCATAGTCGGTAAGAATCTCAAAACATGGGAGGATTGTTTACCTTTCATTGAATTTGCTTATAATAGAAGTATTCATTCTTCTACTGGTTTTTCACCTTTTGAACTTGTATATGATTTTAACCCACTGACTGTGCTTGATCTTTGTCCATTGCCTTTACATGAGATTTCCAGTTTGGATGGTAATAGGAAGGCAGAATTGGTGAAATCTTTGCATGAGCAAGCAAGAGCTAATATCGAGAAGAAGAATCATAAGTATGCTGAAAGAGCCAATAAAGGTAGAAGACAAATGGTATTTGCTCCTGGAGATTGGGTTTGGGTGCATTTTCATAAGGAACGGTTTCCAAACAAAAGGAAGAGCAAGTTGGATACACGTGGTGATGGTCCATTTCAAGTCTTGGAGCGCATCAATGATAATGCTTACAAGATAGATTTACCAGGTGAATATGGTGTTTCTGCAACTTTTAATGTGTCTGACCTTTCTCCTTTTAATATGGATGCAGATTTGAGGACAAATCTTTTTGAGGAGGGAGGGAATGATACGGATCCCCCACCATCAACCAATGATCCTTTAAAGATGCCTAGTGGTCCAATTACAAGAGGACGTGCAAAGAAGCCAAAGATGGCCATGTCATCTTATGTTCAAGGATTTGTTACTCAAGAACTTAATGAAGATGCCTTTGAGAAGTGTTATGGAGAACTTGAAGGCAAGTATAAAGTACTTAGCCTCTTGGAAGCAAGAGAAGGAATTGGGCAAGCTTAAGCTATCAAGGGCTTTTAACAACTTTGGGCTTAATTGTACAAGTCATGTGCTTCATTTAAAAGTCACATGACTCACTTAATTTGTGTTATTAATGGGCTAGGCGTATGGGCTTCTTTTGGGTTTAGTTTTAGTTAGTTTGGTTATTTAATTTAGTCTTTCTTTTGGGCTTTCATTTTAGGCCTATAAGGTTTATTAATTAGTTTTGTTTTAAGTGTGGTTAAGACTTATTTGGGCTTATTTGGCTTGTAAAAGCCCAAGAAAATTCGTGTAAGGCCATATGGGCATTTAAATTAGGGTTTTAAAGAGTGATTTAGGGTTAGCCACCTTATAAATAGGCTACCCTAGGTTGTAAACTTCATCATTGAATCAAATTATAAACTTTTGAGAGTTTTCTCTTGGCTTTAGCCGAAATTCTTCAGAGAGATTGTGAGATTACTTGCTTTCTTTTCTATTGCATCAAGAATTAGGATTACTTATCAATCATTTGATTGTGGCGTGTTCCTATTCTTATTATCCCGATTATTTGCGTTTCCATTCACGTGTTGTTTGGGGGTTCAATAGGGAGGGTGTTTGTCTTCTTTGTCTTTTGAAATCAAAGCGTATGTTTAAGGGGTTTCGGGTTCTTTAACCTTGGGGTTCTGCATCAAATTCAGAATAATGAAATTTAGAGAAGACTGGATAATGCTCAACAAAAGACACTCAAAACGAAAAATTCAATCAAACCAACTCAACCAAATTATAACAAACAATTTCTTGTGTGTGTGTGTTAGGCTAAAATAAGAATTTCATTTTCAAAACCAAAACTACTAGTGAACTTCAACAATTTGAGCAAAAAGAAGAATATGATGGTTTCACACTTGAAACTCAGAACAATTATAAGCCTTTCCTTTAGCACCTAAACCACAAAGGTCATCTCTACTAAACAACCCAAAGCAAAATAGGATCACTAGGTCTTACATTATGGTTGTAATGGGGTTAGGGTATTGGCTCTATGGAAAGGATAAAGTTAGCAAATTAGAATTTGCCATGCTACCATATCTACCACTTAACTTTCTAAACATCAACAACTTTCCCTTAAATGTTACTCTTACTAGCAAAATTTAACATCTGAATCCCAAAAGACATCAGCTAGATTCATAGTTATAGAGGAAGAAGTAATTCAAAATTGTGTCTCTTAGGCTACCTCAAACTTCAATACTTCCCCTTGAGTGCTAGGCACCCCACACTTATTTATTGTAGTAGTAATTAAAATTTATGTAGCATAACCTTTATATGTTTATGATTTTTTTTAAATAGGGTCACGATCAGCATGTTTTCCTATTGATCGTTAGGTACCTACAACTTTTGAAATTTTAAAAATTTAACAGAGCCTTAGGATCAATACATCATAGCTCCCACGACTCTATTTTCAACAAAATTAACACCCTTTGATGGTCAGCTCAATTATCATTACTCGACCTGCACAATACTATCCTATATGGAGTGGCCAATTCTAAATAGGGAAGACAACAACTTTTGAGTTATATGGTCCAATTTATGAGTGCAATCAAGAAGAATTAAGTAGTATGCCTTTAGCATACCAATTCAACTCAAGGGCCTAGCATAGGTAAACATAAATCATAGGGTAGATGAAAATTCATTTCAAAGTGACTGTCAAAGAAAGGCTACCTAGTCATGTCCTAAATCTACCTGAGTTGAATATTTGTTTCAAAGGGTGATGTGGAAGGTTCTAGCTATTCTAGAATTCCTTCACTCAAATGCTCTCACTCACTAGTTTTTTTTATATATTTTCACAAAATCAGCCTATTGTGCTTATTAAATTTGAAATTGAATGGTATACAACTAATTGAGATTGATTTAAGAAAAATTTTCCCTGAACATTCTACTGCTCTTTGGTTACCTAAAGCTCTCTAAACTAATAGTTCAACAACATTGGAGTTAAAATTGATTCTAATAAGGTTAACTGGGCAAACTTAAGACCAAAATTTAGTTGGAAAATAATGACTCAACAACCCAAAAACTTATTATTCAAAACTTTAAAATGAAGGAAAAATAAACACTAAAAAAAAATAAACTATTAAGAGCAAAGCATAAAAATATAATTAAAGCAGAAAATAAACTTGAACTAGGAAAAGATACTATTGATTAAAACTAAAGAAAACTTTAAAAATGAAACAACTTACTAAAACCAGAAATGTACTTAAACAACTGATAAAATTTTCTAAACTTAAAACGAAAATAAACTAAAAAAATGAGTTGTGATTCAAGGATTTCACTGAGTTTTAGCTTTTGAAACCCAATCTTTTCCTTTCCAACAATCTGCATAAAGAAACTTTAAAAGCCTTCATAAAAAAGTTATCTTCAGCGATGGTTAGCACTAGTTCTTCACAAAAAAAAATTCTTCACAAAATCACCAAATTGCAACTATTATCCACAAAATAATCAATGTCCAAAAATGGCCCCCTACCCCACACTTCAAAAGTTGCTGTTCTCAGCAACTACTATAAAGGCATCATAAAGAAAAATAAGGTGAGGTAGGCAACTCCCTGTACTCAAAAATTAGATGAAAGAGGGGATGGTGGTGCAATAGTGTCAATCCTGGAGATCAAGGTTGCCATGGCTGTAATGATCTGCTCCTGATGCTTCTTAAAATCTGCTTGATTGGCTGCCAGAGTGTCTAATCTATCAATTAGGGCAATACACTGGGCTGAAGAGAGGGTGATAACTCCTTGCTCTGGGCCAAGTGAAGGATTGCTCAAACTCCTGGCCATTTTTCTTATGTACTCCTTATTTGTGACTTTGATGCCATACTCTATAGTTGGATCATCCACAATGAATTTCATATTTTTAAGAAGTTTTTGATCAATGTAATTCACTGCAGGTAGAGCATCATCCTCATTCAGTGGATATCCAAAAGCTCTAGCAACCATGGTTACCCAACCTCCCAGAGAAATCTTCTTCAGTTTGGTCGGTTGCTGCTGGATTTCCTTAAGCTTGTTCCACCAATAATATGCGCCATTAATAGGAAATTTTCTACCCATGCAAGCCAAAAATAGCATTTGGTAAGTTCATCTACCCTGCAGATTACACATGAGACATGGGTGATAATGAAAAAATTATGTGCAAAATTCAAAAAGTATGGTCCCTCAAATGTTGGAATTTGGTGGTTCCTACGATGTATGGCTCATTAGCTTGAGGATCTTTGATTTGTTCCCAGGCTCTGTTCTTATCATAATCAAAGTAGGCATAGGAAGCACCACTGGGGAATTCCAAAGCCTTAGAAAAGTCAACAAAGGTCCTCTCAAAAAATGTGCTCTCTAACCAAAAGGTGACCATGTTTGGGATGCCTTCATACGCAAAATGGCACTTCATAGTAGTTGAAAAGTCTCTGGTTAGCTTAGGGTAAACTAGCTCTCTGCATTCAAAGAATCTTTCCCAGCCAATTACAGTGATATGCTAGCCGACCTCTTCCTTAATACCTAACTTCTCCAATAAGTGGAATCCAAGTATGCTGAAGGCAGATACTCACAGTTTGACAAAATATTATATGTGGTCTAGAGATCAGCAGGCATCCAACTTGGCACTTTAGGCTCCTTGGATTTCTTCTTTTTTTGCCTCTGGATAGGTGCTGGTAGAGGTGGTTGGCTAGGTTCTACTTGACCACCTGATGGGAGAGGTTGACTGGAAAGAGTCTAGATAGCTTGAGCCTGAGAGGAGGAAAAACCTTGAGTACGTGACCATTTTGGTACCACTAACAAAACAAAGCAAAGCAAAGTTAAACCTAGCTAATCTTTCAAAAGAAAACACAATAAGCACAATCAAAAGAACTTTAGAAATAATGCCTAGCACAATGGAAGCTTAGCAAAGAATGAATAAAAGAAAAAACAATCATGGAATATATGTGCAGTTGCAACATGAATGTGCAAATAAACAGGATTGGAAATTAAGCTACACACATGGATTAACAATTAAGCAAAAACTTTGAATATAAACTGATGCATCACTTCATCATTCAAAATGAGGGATCAAAATAAAATTGCAAATTAAAGAACAAGAATTCCTACAACAGAGCAATATATTCAAGAAAAACATGTGATGCCTTAACATAATTAAAGTGATCCTTAAATAGTTCAAAGGAACCATAACACTGAATCTAATACTCTCCCAAAATTCAAATGGAAAATATAAAACACGTGTAGGGCTCAGGTGCAAAATTTAGATTCTACCAACGAACAACAAGACTTCCAATCTAAAAACTAAAATTTAGCTAAAAAATATAGGACATTTAGCATCACTACTCAAAGCACTGTGTCCATAAGGAAGTGACTATGTACAACAACTAGGCCTACAAATTAAACGATTCAAGGTGCAACATGCTTTTCAATTTGTACAGGCCTTATTGTGCAATAAATAAAGCTCACAAGGTATGCATAAGCAAAATAGAAGCATGGGCAAAAGTTGACCAAGCTATTATAAAAGCAGTAAAATTGCTAAACAGTTTAATTCTCATGCTTAGCCATGTATTTAAGGGAGTACTAAAACAAATAAAAAAATTGAATAAAGAATAAGTGCTCATGTGCAATTGAGTCTGTGGCAAATATATTGCATTGGAATTGGATGTCAAGGCACAGTAAATTGAAAATGAAATTCATCAACAATGTGCCAGCCAGGGGGAACAGTGCATCCATTGGTTCTAAAACACATACTAAAAATAAGCAAGGTGCAATGAAGTTCATACTAACATGTGTCAGATAAACATGCTCCAATAGAAAATAAGAACAGAAATGAGTTAAGGACATGCCTATTATAAGTAAACAAGCAAATTGCATCAAGATACGTGGCACTCAACCATGATAATCGAGTTATCCTTTGGAAACTTGTAGCCTACAGGTCGAATCATTTCAGTCGATATACCTTGATACATGACAATGAAGATGCGCACATAATTTGATGCATATGTAAACACCATGTTGGCAAAATGCATTAAAACAGATTAATAGAATCATAAATGGCCATAATTGAAACACTAATGCATAAGGTGGTTGGCGCAACATCTCAATACCATGGCAACAAGTGAGACAACTAAAGTTAAAGTTCTTCATAGTCTTAGCAAAGAACAACAAGGAGTAGTCAAATTCCTTTCATCACAAATGAAGTTGGTAACACAAGGTGATTAACATATGGTTGAACAACTTAGAACAATTGATTACTTCAAGCTCAAAGAATAATGGATAACAAAATGATTGCAAGAAAGTATTGTGAGCATAAGCAATAGACAAAAAGATAGGAAGCATTGTCTCAAGATGATATTAAATGTGGGTGAGTGCTATAGTGCCTAAAATGAATTATCCATGAACAAATGTTTCAAACAGGAAAAAAAGGAACATGCATATAATGAAATCAACCAAATAAGTTCCAATCTATATTGAATTCAGGCCCTCAAAACATAGATTGTCCATGAACAAAGGCACACAAAAGGACATAACTTAACATGCTGGAGATCAAAAACTTAAAATGTTGCCCAAGCTAACATGCTTATATCAAAAGAAAAAATTCTAACACATAAAAAAAACATCACAAAAGATTCAATGAGTGATAGAAACTAGGGAACAACCATAATTCCCATATACGTCCACAATTGAGTGGCCAAAGGTGTTGTGAAACCTTGAAAACAAATGAAAAAGAAAAAGAAAAATCATAAAGTGAATGATATAGATACTACCTAAGCATAGTGAGGCACATCTCAAGCCAACAAAGATGGAAGAATCAAAAGTCTCCAATATTGCATCAACACTCAACAATTTCAAAGCACAAATTGAAATGAAATAAAAGAGCAAGGTGTTGAAGAAATACATGTGAAAGCCATTACTCAAGTGAAATCAAGCCAAAAATGGAGCAAACACAATAATAATAATAATAATAATAATAATAATAATAATAATAATAATAATAATAATAATAATAATAATAATAATAACCAAAATCAAAAGACAAAAGAACAAAACTAAATAAAATGAATAAAAGAAATTGTAGAAAAAGAAAAAAAAAGTCAAAAGAAAAAGAAAATAAAAAAGTGATGGAGTACGAAAACACAACAATGAAAACTAACAAATGGAAAATATAAACAAACTAAAAAAAATAAATGGAAATTAAATGAAAACTAAAGACTAGAAATCAAAATAAGGAAAGAAAAGAGAAAAACTTATACGTACTTGGTCAGAGAGTTAAGGCTGGAGAGGAACTTAGAAGAGTAACCAAAAGATAACAGAAAAAAATAACAGACAAAGAAACATAAAAGAAAAGTTAGAGGAAGAAGAAAAAGTCGGTGAAGAAAGAGTAAAGAGAAAAACCAAACAAAAATACATCAAATAAATAAATCAAAAACTAAGAAAAACAAAATAAGAAAGATGAGAGGTTGAGAGGTTGAAGAAGAAGAAGAGAGAGAGAGAGAGTACCTATGGAGAATGGCAGCGCGATGGTGAGAGAAGAGAGAAATAGAGAGTGAAAAGAAAAGAAAGTGAAAAGAAAATAAAAGAAAACCCAAGACTAAATAACCCTAGAAAAAGGAAGACTAAAAAGTAAGCAAAATGGCAGGGTTTAATGCTAGAATTTAATTTTTTTTTCAAGAGGGTCACGGTCAACAAGCAAAACCTGCTGACTGTAATGTACCTCAAGGTTTGCTATTGGACTGAAATTTGGGGATGTCACGGTAAATAAAAAACACTGTTCACCGTGACTCATAAGTTTGTCTAAAGGGTCATGGTCAATAGATAAAACCTATTGATCGTGAGATACATTGCAGTTAGCTACTGGACTAATAAAAGGGGAGGGTCATGGTAAACACAAAAATAGTGTTGACCATGACTCATAATGCTTCGAGATCTATAATCTAGAATTAACTTATGTCACAGTCAATAGAGAAAACCTATTGATCGTGAACCCCTAATTTCTTCATCAAAAAGTTATTTTTCTTCCCTTTTTTCCTGGCCATTAAACACAAGCTTCTACCTTACTTCCATAGACTAACACACACATGAGATAATGGAAACTGCACATCCCATGAACCACAACCTAAAACACAACAACTAAAAACACAAACTAAAATTAACATTATTAAGAAAAAGGGTGAAGAAGTAGTTTTGTATTTACCAAGTCCACAGCTGGATTTTAAAATACTATCAAGGGTCCATGAGAGTGACAATCACTGAAGCACCATCAAATGTTGATTGAAAATATAGCTTCATGCGATGGCCATTCACTTTAAACTCTTTATCATCCCTTAGGTGCCTTAATATCACCACTCCAAATTTATTAGCTCTCACAACTTCAAAAGGCCCTTTCCACCTTAATTTGAGCTTCCCAAGAAACAATCTTAACCTGCTATCATAGAGAAGCACTTTTATTCCAGGTACAAACTCCTTCCTCATGATCTTCTGATCATGCCATTTCTTTGTGTTTGCTTTGTACTTTGTGGCATGGTTGTATGCCTAAAATTGGAGTTCTTCCAACTCATTTAGCTACACTGTTCTACATTTCCCTACACTCACAAGGTCAAAATTCAAGAATTTGGTAGCCTAATAAGCCTTATGTTCTAGTTCCATCGGTAAGTGATAAGACTTGCCAAATACTAACCTAAAGGGGGACATCCTTATTGGGGTTTTAAATCCTATCTTATACACCCATAAAGCTTCATCTAGCTTAGGGTACCGATCTTTCCTAGAAGTATTGACCGTTTTCTCTAAAATTGCTTTCAGTTCTCGGTTAGACACCTCAACTTGACCATTAGCTTAGGCATGATAGAGTGTAGTGACTTTGTGCCTAACTCCAAACTTCTTTAATAATGCCTTAAATTGGTGATTAACAAAGTGTTTACCATCATCATTGAATATGGATCTAGGAGCTCCGTATCGGGTGAATATATTCTTTCTTAAAAATTCAAGGACTACCCTTACATAATAAGTTCTAGTGGCTATAGCTTCTACCCATTTGCTTACATAGTCTACTGCCACTAATATATATTCAAACCTATAGGAAACTGGAAAAGGCCCCATAAAATCTATCCCCCACAAATCAAACAACTCTACCTCAAGCATATTGGTTAGAGGCATCTCATCACTCCTAGAAATATTCCTTACTATTTGGCATCTATCACAAGTTTGCACAAATGACTTCACATCATTAAACATAATAGGCTAATAAAATCCAGAAGAAAGAAATTTTGATATTGTCCTATTAGGCCTATAATGTCCACCAGTTTCTCCACTGTGACATGCTTCAATGATTTCTTTTTGCTCCTGAATTGGAAAGCACCTCCGCAAAACTTGATCTGTACACAACTTAAATAGATAAGGATCATCCCAAATGTAGTGTCTTGCATCAGCTTTTAACTTTTTCCTTTATAGCCAAGTATAATCCTTGGGTATATAGCCACCTGGAAAGTAATTTGCCAAATTAGTGAACCAAGGATCAATCACATCACATAAAAATAATGCACAAATATGCTCATCAGGGAACAAGTCTAAAATCTCCCCTTTCTTAATGTAGTCATGTTCAAGCCTCGACAGGTGATCCGCCACAAAATTTTCTTCCCCTTTTTTGTCTTTAATCTCTAGGTAAAATTCTTGAAGAAGAAGTACCCATCCGATAAGTCTTGGTTTAGATTCCTTCTTGGCAAAAAGATGTCTTAATGCTGTATGATCAGACTACATCACAATTTTTGCAGCTAGCAAATATGGTCTAAACTTCTCAAATGCAAAAACAATTGCAAGAAGCTCCTTTTCAGTTGTGGTGTAGTTAATTTGAGGTCTTGTCAAAGTATGACTAGCATAATAAATTGCACAAAACACCTTCTCCGTTCTTTATCCAAGCATAACTCCAACAGCAAAATCACTTGCATTACACATTAACTCAAAAGGCAAATCCCAGTCCAGTGATTTAATCACTGGAGATAAAATGAGCCTTTACTTTAATAATTCGAAAGCATGCAAGCGTTCATTAGTAAATCTAGATGGAGCATCCTTTATTAATAAGTTAGACAAGGGTTTAGCAATTTTTGAAAAATCCTTGATAAACCTACGGTAAAAACCCGCATGACCTAAAAAGCTATAAATTCCCTTAATAGTGGTTGAGGGTGGAAGTTTCTCTATTACTTTAACCTTGGCTCTATCAACCTCTATCCCTTTTTTTGAAATTTTGTGCCCCAAAAGTATGCATTCCTTCACCATGAAATGGCATTTCTCCCAATTAAATACTAGGTTTGTTTTCTCACACCTCTCTAGCACTAAATCAAGGTGCTTAAGACAACTCTCAAAATCTCTCCCATAAATGGTGAAGTCATCCATGAAGACCTCCATAAATTTCTTTATAAAGTCATGGAAAATTACCATTATACACTACTAAATTGTAGTCGATGCATTACATAATCCGAAAGGCATTCTTCTATAAGCAAAAGTGCCATAAAGGTAAGTAAAGGTTGTTTTTCTCTTGGTCCTCAGGTGCTATCGAGATTTGTAAATATTTCGAATACCCATCTAAAAAGCAATAAAACCTATTTCCCACTAGCTTTTCTAACATTTGATCAATAAATGGCAAGGGAAAGTAGTCTTTCCTAGTAGAGTTATTCAACCTTCTATAATCTATGTAAACTCTCCAACCTGTAATTGTACGAGTTGGAATAAGCTCATCTAATTCATTTTTACCACTTTCATCCCCCTTTCTTAGGAACACACTGCACTTGACTTACCATTTACTATCAGATATGAGATAGATAATACCTGCATCGAGGAGCTTGATGACCTCCTTCTTGACTCCTACCTTTTGCATTGTTGAATTAAGTCATCTTTGAGGTTGAACCACTGGTTTACACTTTTCCTCTATTGGAATTCGATGAGTATATAGCTTGGATTGATCCCCTTCAAATCCGTTGTCTTTCATCCTATTGCTTTAGTGTGCCTTTTCAGCACTTCGAGCAATATATCAGTCACTCAAATCCTATCAAAACAAAAGAGATTATCATTGGCTTGGTTTTATTTTCCAAAAATAGATATTTCAAATGAGATGGGAGAGTTTTAAAGTTAGTTTTAGAGCCTCCCTATCCCGGTGCACATTCTTTTTCAATAGACTCCTTATCTTCAATTTCTTATTCCAACTTTACCATCACATTCTCACTGCTCTTCTCTATCTTAACTACATCTCTTTCTCTTTGTCATCTAATTCCTCATGTTCCAAGGAGTGCATTAAAGTCAAATTCAATGAATCTTTCATGAACACCTCCTTCCTAGTTTTCCTTTACACATTCGTGCATTCTATCTATAAAGTAAATGGACTCCTCTAGATCACTTGATGGATATTTTTGTGCCTTATTCATATCTACAACCATTTCTTTGTTGTTGAATCGTAAGGTGACTTTTTGACCATGAATATCAATTAAGGCTTTTGTCATGTTTAGGAATGGTCTCCCTAAAATGAGTGGTACCTTTCGGCCCTCTTCTATCTCTATGACAACAAAATCCATAGGAAAAATAAACTTCTCCACCTTTAATAGTAGGTATTCAATTACTCCCTTTGGCTTCCTTAATGACCTATCGGCTAGTTGAAGCCTTATACCTGTTTCCTTAAGATCCCCTAAGTTTAACTTCTTGCACATAGAATAGGGCATTAAATTTATATTGGCTCCAAGATCACACAAAGCATTACTAATAAAAGTTTTGCTAATCTCACAAGGTAAAGTGAAACTATCTAGATATTCCAATTTTTCTGGAATCTTGTTTATGATAATAGCACTACAATCTTTTGTTAGTTGCATAGTTCCGCACCCTTTCAATTTCTTTTTATTAGAATAAAGATCTTTTACAAATTTAGCATAGTTAGGCATGTAAGCTAAGGCTTCAGCAAAAGGCAAGTTAATATGTAATTTCTTGAACATTTCTAATAACCTAGCTAATTGCTCATTTTTCTTCTATTTCCTAGCTACAGCAAGAAATGGCCACCTAACTATATTAAGATCCTCTACATTAGTGTTCACTATGTTCTTACCCTTATCAATGCTAGGAGTAGCTACATTTTCCTCTACCCTAGAGTTAGAGTTACTTACCCTCCATGTCGGCTCCTACTTACTTAATGATAATGATGGCGAAGACTTTTTACCTTTTTCTTCCTCTTGCATTACTTCCTTCCCACTCCTTAGAGTGATTGCCTTGGCTTTCTCTTTTGGATTCTGATCTATGTTAGATGGAAAAGCCCCAGTTGGTCTTATAGATAATGAATTTGCCAATTGCTTGATTTGTGTTTCCAAGTTCCTCGTAGAGGCATCTTGATTTCTATTCCATTTCTATTAAGACTTTTATCTTATTTATTGTCCTGACATGAATTATTATTGGCTATTTATAAAGCTAGCAAACATATCCTTCAAATTTGGCTTCTTTTCTTGAATATGTGGCCTTGATTGGAAACCCAATGGATGGTAGGCTTGATTGATATTTGGATTTTGGCTATGACCTTGGTGTCGATTTGGATTTGGCCTTTAGTTTTGGTGGTGGTGGGATGGATATGGTGCTTGGTGATGGGTGGTCACTTGTGGTTAATAAGATTGATTATGATGGATAACACTTTTGTTGAAAGGAGCTCTTGTTTGGGGTTGAGATGTCGAAGCATTTTGATGTCCATCTCTCTAAGCAAAATTTGGGTGGTTCCTTTAACCCAAATTATATGTATTGCTGTAAGGATCATTTCTCCTATAATCTCCTAATGCATTGACATCTCCTATAACTCCATTGTCTTATCCATACGGTCCACTTTTATATGTCACAAAATCTTAAGAGATAGTAGCCACATTTTGCATTTTTTACCTGCTCAATTCCTTCTTCATTAGCTCTAATTGTGCTTTTAGCATTGCCATTTCATCAACATTGTGCACCCCTGCCTTTTCAAAACTACTTTTGGTGTAGCCTATTGTGAATCATTTGCTGCCATCTCATCCAATAGATGAAAAGCTTCTTCTGGCAATTTACTCATGAATAACCCACTCGATGCTGCGTTTAGGAGAGAACGTGTAGGTGGGTTCACTCCTGCACAAAAGATGGTCATCAACTGGTAAACCACCACTTCATGATGTGGACAACTTCTTAATAACCTCCTAAACCTTTCCCAAACCTCGTGAAAAAGCTCTTTATTCATCTGATGAAAGCTTATTATGTTATTGTGAATGCTGGCTATTTTTGCTGGAGGAAAGAATCTCATCAGAAATTTCTCTTCTAACTGCTCTTATGTCCAAATAGACTACCTTGGTAACATCTAAAGCCAATCCCTTGCTTTGCCAATCAATTTAAATGGAAACAACTTCAAACAAATTGCATCTATTGAAACAACTAAGATTTGCACTATGTCACTTACTTCTAAAAATATGTCGATATGTTGAGAAGGATCTTCCAAGTCTGATCTTGAGAACTAGTTCCTTTGTACCATAGTAATAGTTGGTGGTTTAAGCTCAAATTCTACTCCTTTAGGCAACACAATTGTCCTTTGATCTTTATTCTATTTAGGGACTGCATAATCTCGTATTATCCTTTGCCTAGGCATTGCCTCTCTTTGTCTACCAGGGATTTCATCTTGTGCCCTTAACACTTCTTCATCCTTGGAAGGAGCTTCACTAATAAGATGATCTAGATTCATGTTATTTTCTCTATTGGCTCTTTTTTTGTGTAGAGTCCTCTCAATTTCAAGGTCGTAGGGTATAAGTTGTTCTTATCCTTGTCTATGCATACACTATGAGACACTTGAAAAGAATTAAAAGAATGAATTAAGAAACAGAATAACACATAAAATTAACAAGCAAAACTCACAAATACACCAATCCTCAACAATGGCACAAAAAACTTGATTTGTGTTCAGCAAGCACACTAAATCATCAAGTAATAAAATGGGGTATAGTTGGGACCCACGAATATCGTACCCAAGGGATTGAGAATGTATGTAGTGAAAATTAATTATATGGTAAAGAATTCCTAAATTTTTGTTTGTGTATAATCTATCAACTAAATGGCATTTAGAAAGAATAATAATAAAATAATTTGTTACAACAATTTTCTATGGAATAAACAAGAATGAAAATGAACAAGTATAAACTTCAATGATATAACAGAGTTGCATGGGTTCACTTATCCTCCCCTAATCAAATGTGAACTCAATTAACATAAAGATACATATAAATGAATTTGGGATAACCCTCTTAACCCAAACATCCCATTCCAGAGCAAGCTACTCTAATTATAAGGCATCCCATTTTAGAGCAGGCCCTACAATTAGCCTAAGCATGAGTGTAAAATCCTAAGTCTAGGTTGCTTTCCTAGTTTGAAGCCATACAACCCAAAACTTATTTATTTCACTCTACACTATAATCCTAAAATCACTAATTCTTACATATTAAAAGTCTTATTTTGGAGCAATCCAAATCCACAACAATCATGATTAAAGAAAAAGAAATAAATTTATTCATAGCAATTAACTATCCAAACATGAAATCCAACAATAATAAGTGATAGCTCATTCATCAAATTTAGAAATTTACTCAAGATAATAAAAACTGATGAAAGAATAAATGAATCAACAGTGAAATAAACCATTCATCTATAATAATAATATTCAAGTATTGTTTAAGATTCACATTAGATAGGGGATTCAAATATTCCCCAGACAACTATGGACTACTCCCTACCCATTACAAAAATAAGGATGAGAAAGAGGAAAAAATAAACCCAGAATTTTCATGGAAAAAGAACACCAAGCCGAAACCCAAGCTTTTTTAATCTCTTTCTCTAATTCTTCAGTGTAAATGAGCTTTCAAATGTGAAAGAATGAAGATCTAAGCTAAGATCTGTGTTTAACCTAAGTATTTTGCTGTAAATTTATCAATCTTTAAGTGTAATATAAGTATATATATATATATATATATATATATATATATATATATATATATAAATGAAAGAAAGAATAAAAGAACGAAAATGGAAAACCTAGATCTAAAAAGGAAGAAGAACTCTCAACCTTTACAGAAAAATCCACTTTAAATAGGCCAAATAGGATCGCGGTCAATAAAATTCATATTGATCTTGTCTTATTAAAATTTCCATGACTAACTGCTATGGGTCATGGTCAACACCATAAACCTATTGACCATGAGGTAATGTTTCACTAGCTTCTGGATAGGGGTCATGATTAACACCAAAAATATATTGACCGTGTCATAGCTCTCCCTTGCTTTCTAAACTGAACTTGACTACCTCACGATCAACACCAAATATCTGTTAACCGTGAGGTCCTTCTTTTCTTGGTTCTATACTAAAGAGTTTTCTAGGTCATAGTAAACACTTTTTTAAGAGTAATGGCATTAATGACCATGAAACTCCTTCAAACAATGTATTTTGGCAGAAAGGGTAAGTCACGGTCAACAGAAAAACCTCTAACCGTGAGGTACCTACAAAATTTCCAATTCAGCATAAAATTCATCAAAAGCTCTTCAAAATTCATAAAAGCTAGGATTAACTAAATTTATCCATAAATTATCAAACTAAAGCAAAAACAAAGTAAAAGACACTAAACCTATATTGAAAGGGGATTAAAAATAGACATTGAATTGGGGTTATCATTTAACATTTTTACTTTAGCCTTATTTGGATGATAGATGGACTTTATTTTATTTTCCTTATGTTATTTATTTGCACACGTGTATGCTAATTTCACCATGAATACTTATATGACATTAAAAAAATAAAAAAAATAAAAATAAAATAATAATAATAATGATAGTGATGAATGATAACGTGACAAAAAATACAAAGATAAAATGAATAAAAAAACAAAACATGATGAGTGATAGGAAAAATTTCTTGTATGAATCTTCACAAATTCAATAAGATTGGGGTTTTAAATCAATAAATAGGAAAATTAATTAAACAACATATATCTCAAACTAATTTATTATATCTTGATTAAAAATAGGGGACATTCCAAGAATTTTACATCAACCAAACCCCAATGTTGTAAATGTTATACAATTACATCAAAATAAAGTTCATAACACCCAAGTTGCATAAGTGTCAGAAGTATGCCTAACACGCTCCTCAGAAGGATGGGTTCCTTATTTCAAAATTAAACATGCATGGAGACAATCATAAAAACCCATAAAAAGGAGTAAGTAACATTCCTTTGTTGTATTAGAGTTCTGATGTCTGACACCTCTACAGGTACTGGTATTCGCTCAAGAAGTGATACATCATTCAAAAGTAAAAGTCCTCTCAAGAGGAATTTAATCATTTTCCTTGATCTTATATGCCTAAAAGTTGGCACTAGTCAAATGATATGATTAATTTAAAATGTCGACAAGCTGACGGTAAGTACCCAATCAATACCAAATTAACACATCAACAAGCTAATGGTAATTACCCTTATTCGATTAAGACTTGAAATGTCGACAAGCTGATGGTAATTACTCATTTGGCCCAATGTTAAAACATTAACAAGCTGACAATAAATATCAAATGTGGAGTTAAAATATCGACAAGCTGACGGCAACTACTCTAACAAAAGTTAAAGCACTAACAAACTAACGGTAATCACCCAATCTAAAGTTAAAATGCCGACAAGCCGGCAGTAATCACTCAACCAAAAATTTACTACCTCGAATGGTACATATCTACACTTTAAGATTTGCTGCCTTAGGCACGTTTCTTTTATCAATTTGCTTTAAACTTTGGCAAACCTAGACACTAGTGTGCTAGATGTCCCAAACTTAGGAGCAATTGTAGACACTAGGCTTAAGTCAGCCTCTATTAGGGTTATCTAATGAGGATAATGCCCATGGCCGAGAAGTAGTAAGTGCTCTCTCTTCTCCTGCACCGGCATTTATGTCGAGAAAATATTTTATTAAATTTTAGGCGAAAATGGTCTTTGAAAAAGTGTATTATGGTCTTTGAAAAAGTGTATTTTCATTTCCTTTGGCAAATTGGGTAAAATGGTCTTCATTAAGGACCATTGGTTAACTCAAGAATGAGTCACGAGCTCCACTCATGGGTCAAGCTCGTGACTCACCTCTGAGTCATAGCCTTGAGTAGATGACTCACTTCCCTTTTTAGCCTAAAACTCGCTAGCGAGTCACAAGCCAAGCCTGTGACTCACTAGTTTTTTTGTTTAAAATGGTTTTTAGGCCCTACTCTCTTTTGCCCGTGAGTCACTAATCGTGACTCGTCAGTCATGCCTTTGACTAGGTTTTTTTAGCCAAATTTCTAGATTTTTACCCTACAAAATAGGGGATAATTTCAAAAATAAAAATATCTAATGTCCTTTGATATTAATCCAAAGTAATTAAGGAGGGATGGGATAGTTTTTGGGGATTAATAATAATCATTTTTTGGCTAACAAATAAGAGAGAGAAAAAACTATTTTTGTTGGGTTTTGCTCTGGTTTTTTAAAAGAAAATGTAAAAAGCAGGAAGAAGAAGAAGAAGAAGCACACTCATTGGTTCTACAAAAATAACATTATTGAAGGTAATGTAAGAGGCAAAACTCCAGCTCTTATCTAGATCTAGGACTTTAATTCTTGCAAAGTCTATTTTTTATTTCTTTTATTTTCTTAGTTGCTCTGTTCTTGCTTGTTTCTCTATAAATATTTTGTGAATATTGATTTTACATTTTATTTGTGTAAATAATGTATAATTGGTATGTTTGTGTGCATTTTGATGAGTTAAGTATGAATCTATATTTTGTTTGTGAAATTGAATAAGTTTTATGCATTTAATTGCCATTTTCTCTCTTTAGAACTCACTTTCTCTCACTTGATAAATCGATACAAATTGTGTTGTTTGATGTTTTTAAACATTATTTCAAGTTTATATGTTATTTTTAGGAAGTTTAGGGGTGTTATTTTTCATGATTTTTGAGCCTTAAAATGGGTTTTAAAGGTTTGAGTTTCAACAATGGCAATGTTTTAGCAACATTGGACTATTTATAATTGATTCATGAGCTTTACCATTGACTCGCTCCTGACTTAAGGTCGTGACTTGCTTTGGAGAGGCCAGTGATTTGGTCCCTTTAGATCGTGACTTGGCCTCTTTATGGCTGTGACTCACTCTCTCTGAATGGGCCTATGACTCAATTATTTCCCCTTTTAGGCCTTTCTTTCCTTTGTTTTCTATCTATTTCCCTTTTTGTCTTTTGTGTATTATGTGGTTAATGTTACATAAATTAATACATGTTTTATTTTCCACTTTACTATTTCATTGAATTATATAATTTTATCATTTATTTTTATTTAATTAATCCATTATATTTCCTATTTTTTTGGTGTATGAAAATTCATGATTTATTCCTGGACCTCGGAAAAAGCAAAGGGATCCTATTGGTCTTGAGAAATTTAATTTACTTAAATATTTTCTTTATTTAAATTATTTGTATTTTTGACCTATATTATTATTTGAGTGGTAATAATTAGTAAAAAGGGTATTTTAGCATGAAAACCAAGGAAATTTACATTAAATATTTTTATTTAATTAATTAGCCTTTTATTAATAAAACAGACGAATGTCTTAGTTTAGTCCAAAATCACACAAAAATAATTTTTGTAAATATGTATGCGGGAATTAATATTCCCAAATACATTGAATATCTCGATTTATGTTTGGTTATTCATTTATTATTTTGATTTCTTGCAAAATGTTTTACTTGAGCGATAAATTAAAATGAACTAAATAATCATCCACAGCAAGGCCAATGTCTTTAAATTCCTACTATTTATGTATGTCTTTATCGCTTTGTACATGTTGTTGTGTTTATTTTATTTCTTTATCTCATAATGCATGAGAAGAAGATTGAGATAATCGACAATAAGCAATCAATTATATTGCTATCAACTGAGTATACGAGTAGGGGTAGGATTCAAACTATCTATGGTTTTTGATTTCACAAGGTAGTAAAATCACTTTCCCAATGTCCTATTTAGTGGCGACTCTATAATGCACACCTTGTGATGCTCAGCAGATGCCTTGTAGGTTGATCGTTAGTGAATAGATAAGGATACTCTAATACATTATCTCATGCCTTTTATAAGGCTCGACGGCATTGTGAGTTAAGTTGAATCCTTATCTATTATGAAGCAATTGTCTTTCATTAGTTAAATGAACCTTAATCCAATCTTATACCCTAAAAGCGAGTTTTGAGAACAAATCGAGTGTCTATAGGGTTCGACGCACATCACATACCTAAGATCGAATGAGGATTCATTTAACTTATGAAGGCTAGTTACTTCACAGTGGATAGGGATTAAACCCAATTCACCAAGTCTTAAGCCTCAAAAAGGTATGAGGCAGCATCTCGAAGTACCTTTATTCCATTGTTGGTGATTAACCTATCTGTTAGTGTAAGCCCTAGCCCCAATACATTGTAACGAAACACTTGAAATTAATAAAATGAGGCATTTGTTTTATCCTTTGTATTCCTGTGCATATCAATTGATAAAACTATCCAAGAATGTCGTTTCTATTTAAGTTATCATGTGTGAGGCACATGGATTGTAAGACCTTGAAACAAATGGGACATCATTCTAAATATCCCTAGTCAGTCATTGTTATGGGAATAACAAATGAATTAAGACTAGTATGCTCTCTCTGATCTTATGAGTTCTGTCTTACGGATCATTAGGACAAGAGTGTCAATCAGAGATCATAGATACATGTTAAAGAACATGGTATCTGGATTCGATCCGCTCATGAGAATACTACATGGTACAAGTCATAAGTATTTCTCATATGCAAGTTTTGTATCAGAGTTCTTAGACCTGAAATCTCTATGAAACTCTTAATGAATTACTGTGTACTTTGACATACACCTAACGTGCTCGTAACAGAGTGACAAGTACGGGTATGATTGGGTATGCACTGATTCATGTTAGAGAGCATGAGAGAAGTGAAGGGATTACCCCTCTTGATAAGAGAGAAAAATATCACCGGCCACTTGATCAGTGAACTGAGAAGTGTATGGCCATACCGAGATGAAATAATGAGTAATCATTATTTATCTGAGAGTTCAGTGTCACTGGAATATCAAGAAAGGAATTAATATATATAAGGATGACTAGTTCCATGCCTTATATTAATTCTGATATTTATGGGTAAGGGACTATGCAAAATTGCATTAGGTCACTAAATGCCATATGCATTTTCATTTAATTTGGAATGCTATAATATCTTGCTAGAGAATATATATTAAAACTAGCTTTTTCCTTAGAATAATAAATAAGTGGCACTCAATAATTTAATTTTAAAATAGCACTTCTTTCCTAAATTTGCAATAACAACATGACAACATCCTTATTCTTATACTATCTTTAATGAAACTACACCGACTTAGATACCCTTTAAATGATGATCAATCTCATTCCTAGAGTGGCCAATTCTTAGAAGGGAACAATAAAGGCTTTTGGCTATATTGTACTAAGATGTGTGCAAAAATAAAATTAATCATAGCACACATTAAGCATGTTAAATAATGCTCAAAGGGGCTAACAAGGGATAGAGTGTGTAAAAGATAGGATAAAAGTCCTTTGAAGTGATTAAATAAGAAAAATTTGCCTAAATTATGTCTTATATTTGTTTGAGTTATTCTTTTGCTTCGAAGGATGATGAGGAAGATTTTAGCTCTCTAGAATTCCTTACTTGACTACTTTTATGCACTAGTTTTTTCTTGATTTTAAAAATAGGTTTTTGTGTACAATAATTGGAAACTAACAAATATACTTAAGTTAAACACTTAATTGGTTAAGATTGCATCAAACAACATAACTGTCCTAATGCTAACAAAAATCTTGAACGTTATAAGCTTCTAAGTTGAAGTTCAAAAAGTTCAAAATTTGGAAATAAATTAATGCAAACTAAACTAAATGTAGACCACATGATCTACCAAACTATACCCTACACAACTAACACACAAACTACAAAAACTAAAAGGCAACAAACTAAATTGGAGAACAAAATAAAACATAAGTAAAACAAAACTAGAAATAGAAATGCATAACGCACAACTAAAACAAAATATTAAATAATTTAAGGAAATTAAAGTACTATAAATTAAACATCAAATATAAAACAAACTAAAATAAAAATAAAAAATAAATGTTAATTCATGAGAAAATTGGGGTTAGCAATGTTTGTCCAAAAACATTCTCAAATAAATCTCCATTAAGGCTTAAATAGGATTCGCTCCCTTTTAAGTCTTGTTGTCCTCAGTAAGAAGGAATCATAATCAGATTACTTAGGTGGTGGGAACCACTCCCAAAAGTGCTTGAAGAAATGTTACTGTGTGCTAGCAATTTTTTCTTGATTTACATTGAGGGCATCGATGCTCTACTGCAATTTATCAATTTGACCCTTGGGGATGTCCAATCATATTTGAACTCCATTGATGAAATCCACCATCTATGGTGTCAGATGTGGAATAGGTGCTTGTGTAGGAGCCTTCTCCGGCTGCTCCTAGTTATCATCATCATATATGTCAGCTGGTGCATCTCGAGGTAATTGAGTGCGGCCTTCAGTCACCTCATAAATATATTCATCTCTTATTGTCCATCACTAGTTAAAACCTTGATTATCCTTTAAGATTTTCATGTTCTTGAACATTTTGTAGTCCATATATGCCATGGTACTAAGAGAGTGACCAAGTGAGTCATGATGCACAACCCTAGCTAAAACTATAACCATGCCTCCTAAAGAAATCTTTTTCGATATTCCCAGCCTCTATTGGAGGTCTTCAATCTTTCTCTATAGATAATAGGCTATATTAATCTTAATTCCTTCAATCATACACCAGAGAATGATCACTTCTAAAGAATTTTCATTACCTGCACCCTCAATGTGTCCATAGAAGGATAAGGCGAGAAATCTATGGAGGATGCAACAAGCATGATTTTTAAGACGGTAGGCCTTAGTTTTCCTAGTCATGTACATGGTTGGCTCAACTTTGTCTCAAACCATAACCCAATTTTGCTGAGGTGTGGCATTTGGGAGTTCTCGCACACCATCAAATGGGAAGCCTAAGTACTCCATAAATTGCTTGAAGGTAATCCTGTACTTTTTATGTTGTAGCTTAAATCTCACAATACCATCATCATCCGTATCGAACTCAAACATAAACTGAAAGGTAATGAGAAAATCCCTAGTAATCTCTAGGTATACTTCCTTTCTTTTATTGAAAAACTCCATCCATCCTATATTCACAATTAGCCTGTTTACCTCTTCTTTTATATTTCCATCCATAGTACCTAGATAAATGTCACATAAGTGGACTAGATTCATATATTCAATCATCGAGATATACTTGTTTGTTTTGTGAAAACTCATGTATATATAGCTTGGCATATGAATGCCTAAAGAGCTAGAGCTTGCCTCAGTGCATGCATGCTTGGGAGCCACTACAAAATAATCATACCATTAGCATATATATTATAAAATAAGGCTCAATTGAAATGAATAAACAAGAAAATGAAAAGTACAATGGCTGTTAGCAAAATAATTAAGGCAATACTAAAGTAGCAAATCTAGGATGAATGCCAATAAAGCACAAAAATTATGTACTAATGTGAGACGAAAAGAAATACATTGGTGTGATGCACGCTAGAGCCCACTCGATTTCGATTGGCCACTTCACAATAGACAGGGCTTTGGGCCTAATTTATTATTAATGGTCAACCCATAAAGGCATTTAATTTGGGCTCAAAGAGGGAGGTATCATAAAGTTGGCACCCAATAGAACGTTGGAAAATGAATCTCAACCTTTTGATGCCCAAACAAAGATTGATGTTTGGAACATCACTCTTACTTAGCACCTCAACTAGGTGTTCCTTATAATTAGGTTTTTATTATTAATCCACTAACTCCCTTCTCACACGATGTTATACAATTTAAAGTAAATAAACACGAAAAGAATTTTGGAAAGCGATAAATAAAAGCTATAAATAAAAAAAATGATCTTAATTAAATTATTATAGAGGCAAATTATCCAACTAAAAGAGATGAAAATCGTTTATAAATTGATCTATTTATTGGATTCGGCAACATTGGTTCCCTCATGCATATTTACAAAACTAATCTTTTCTCATTTTGTGATTTTAGTGTAATAAACTAGACATTGGTCCATTTTATATAAGAAAACCAATTAATTAAATATAAAACATTTTAAGTGATTTTTTAATTACTCAACGAGCTAAAAACATTCTTTTTTTTACTACCTATTACATTCCAAAAATAAAATGCATCCAAAATAATAAATAAAGTATAAAAAAGAAATAAATGAATAAAATAAACCAAACATAAAGCATAATTGAATAATATAAGAATTAAATGGTTTAAAAAATGTAATAAAAAATAAAAAGGAAGAAAGAAAGAGGAATCATTTGAAGGGCAGCCTCTAAACCATGACTATCTCCCAAAATACTCTATAAATGCATAAAAATAGTGGCTGAAAGGAACACATAAAAGGTAAATTAATTAGCATGTAAGCCTAAAACAAATCAAATGATAAAACAAAATGTTCATAAAAATAACACTAAAATTAAAATAAAAGAACATAATACAAATCATGTAGAATAGAGGTTAAAAATAACATTTAAATACATCTAAGCATGTAAAACATATAAACACATGCAAAATAACTCAAAATACACTAAAAAGGGGCCAAAACAGGGGAAAAGGACAAATGGCCTAAAGGAGGGGGAGAGATGGAATAAGGAAAAGGCACCAAGACGTTCCATCAATCTCTATGACCGACAATCGTTTGTTGGACCTTCTTCCCATGTATCACTTGAAAGCAAAGGTAAAATGCAAAAATCTAAGCCAAAAATGGGAAACTCAATCTAAGCTCCTAGACATACATTTTATATGATCTTAAAACATGCCAAACCTAATTATAACACTAAATAAACATATAAATCATGCCAAATTTATAAGAAAACATGCCAAAACAAGGATTAAGTGAAGATATCTTCATACTTTAATGAAGGCTTATCAATCCCAACATGCCATTCTAATCATATTAATCAATTTTAAATCATCATGGCATTATAAAGAATATGAATGATAGATTAAGTAACACAAGAACATACATCATGGCATTATAATTAATGAAAATGCATATTTAACCATGTGAACATGATATAAATTTATAGAGAGAAATGGATTAGAACCTAGAATATTACCTTAATCAGGAATTGATGTTCTGTAACTTTGAAAAGCAGCAGTCCTAATCTTGATCCTTGATCCCACATTTGGTGAAAGTATGTGTATGAGTTTTATATGTGAGAAAAACAGTTTAAAGAACCCTCCAAGAATAGAGAATTATTTTCCCTCTCTAAAAAGGTCTACTCTTTTTCCAAAAAAATTCTCTCTCCTTTTGGAAACCCTAGTTTTTTTGTTCAAATACCCAGAGAAGAGTTAGAATTGAATCTAACTCTAATCTCAAAAAATTGGAATTTTTAATCCTTTAAAATCCATCCCATAACAGATTTCTCAAATGTAATCTTTATCTCTAGCTTTTAAAACTAGAAAACATGGGAAAATTGGAAATAATCCCACATATGGGCATCTATCACTAACAGACGGCTGTACCTTATATGATTTCCTAAAATTTACAAAAATACCCTTTAAATCTAAGTTGGACCTATTTGGCCATTACCCGCTGATAAACAACTATCTGTCACTAGCCACGGGACAGTCCTGGGTGGCCTGGTGAAGAAAATAGCCACAAACAGCTGTCTTTTCATGATAGATTGCCATCTGTCACTAACAGAGGCCAAAATTCAAGTTTTTGACTTATATTCAAAACTTTAAGAAAAATAATGTTTAAATCCACAAAAATACTTTATAAACATATGGAAATTAAGGCCAAAACTCAAGATTTGTGTTTTCTATTAGAAATATAAGTGGTTATTCATCATCAGATAACCCTAATTTAGGCTACCTTAGGTTATGGTGTCTGCAATAAGATGTAACATAACAAGAAGAATAACAAAATGGAAGTGAGGCATAGGTATAAACACTAAAAAAGGATACAGGGCAAGCCTTTTCCATGATAATGGATAACCATTGCATTGGATCACATAATTAATTACCAATTAGATTTCTCTCAACATCAAAAAATAGCAAAAACTAGGGGTAATAAACACAAATGAAGTAAGAGAGTTGAGGAAATAATGTAAAACTTATATGCTAAACATCATTGTGGCATTGTGTTAAATAGTTGGTGTGTATTATTGATGAAGCCTATATGCATACCAATTGAGACAACGAATATGCCCTAATGACAACAACACAAGTATAGTGTATGTAAACATCAAAATGCTATCCTAGTTTCTTAATTCATGGAAAAAATAAAAAGAAAATATGGCATGGTGAACCCTAGTTAATCATAACCAAATTTAGTTAATAGGCAAATTAAATCAAGAGTGGGGTAATGAAGATGAAAAGAAAATATAAACATATATAAAAATTAAAAAAAAATGAGGAGAACACTTACTTGGCCAATGAATGCTAGAGAGGAGAAAAATTTAAAGTACGAGAGAAATAAGAGGAGACAATTAAGAGAGTAACGGTCAAAAAAGAACACGCAGGGATTTTAACAATTCAAGTGACCCAGCCAAGACACCTAATGTCCCAGCTGGGTTGAATGCCTCTAGACTCATTGTGCTTAAGTGACCCGACTAAGACACCTAATGTCCCAACCGGGTTGATGCCTTCTGTTATAAATTCATCAAGTGACCCGATCAAGAAAGAAGTGTCCCAGTTAGATTGATTTTCCAACAAAAATTTTAGATGAACCATTTTCTCAATATGTTTTGCTTTTCACTTCAAAACTCATAGTCCCAACATAAAATTAAGCACTTTAACACTCGAAAAAACTCATGACATTCACCATAAGAACCACACTGACCTAAATACACCAAAAGTATCAATTGAGGTACATCTAAAACTAGATTATTTCTCATATTAAGTCCCATATTTCAACAAACCAATTGAATACACTAACACCTTAAAAACTCATGAATTGCACTATAAAAACACATTGAAGCTAAAAACACAAAGAAATACAAACTAACCTATATAAATCTACGAAAATCAAACCAAGAAAAGAATAGAAATAGTAGTTTTAAATTTTTAAAGTCTTTAGCTAGATTGTGGAATTGCCTTACTTGTTAAGAAGAACTAAGGTTGTGTTAGCAATCTTAACCTGTGAAGCATTGTAATGCTTGAGGCCGTGCCCATTCACCTTATACTCCCAACCATCCTTTAAACTTCTCACCTTCATTGTTCCAAAATTGATACTATTAACCACTTTAAAAGGTCTAAGCCATCTGGATTTCAATTTTCCAAGAAATAAATGTAAGAAACTATTATAGAGCATAACTAACATGCTGGGATGAATTCCTTCTAAAGCAACTTATTATCATACCAAAGTTTGGTTTTTCTCCTTGTAAGTTACAGCATTGTTGTATGACCAAAGCCAAAACTTATTAAGTTCTTTAGGCTATAAAAGTCTCGTCTCACTTAGACTTCTCAAATCAAAATTAAGAAACTTTGCGGCCTAATATACCTTATGTTCAAGTTCAATCGATAAGTGACATGACTTCCTAAAGACTAGCCTAAATAGGGATATGCTAGTTGGGGTTTTAAAAATAGTTCGATATGCCTATAAAGCTTCATATAATCTCTATAACCAATCCTTCCTAGAGTTATTAACAATCCTTTCAAGGATGGCCCTTAACTCCTTATTGGATATCTCAACCTACCTATTTGCTTGGGGATGATATGGGGTAGTGATCTTCTGTTTAACACCATATGGGGTAGTGATCTTATGTGATAAATTCTAAAGAAATATGTAAACCCATGTAACTATCTAGTTTATATAATTTTTCATAAATGAAAACATGTATTAATGAGTGATTTGAAAATACTAATTTTAATTAAACATAATGGAGGATGGGATGATGATAACAAATTTTAAAATTTTTAAGTTAAAAGATCATTAATTCCAAATGCTTGGGTTGCTTTATAATTATATCTATTTAAGTAAATGAGTACTTAAATGTTGCCTTTTTTGTTAGGTCAAAAGAGTATGTGTAGAACTCATTCCAATTCTTTATGCCATAATCGATGATTGGATGAACTAAAAAATGACACTTGAATTTTACTATAAATATATATAACTAAAGCAAATAACAAAATAATTTTGATTTAAATGTAGTATATTAAATTACAAAATTGGAATATATTCTCTAAATACAAATTAATAATGTTGAGTATAAAGACCGTGACCTGAGGCAATCTAGATTAAGGTTACCCGATGATGAGGAAACAATATATCTCTGATATGAGCCGTATAGCTCATATTAATGTAGTGTTTTATGTTTATAATTGTTGTGTTTGTATTTAATTTTTAGTTATTTATCTGTGAAATGCGGTATCTTTTATGTTTTTATGTGTTTTGTGTTTGTTTAGGAGTAAAGTGAAGAAATAATGAAGAAAAGGTAGCAATTGAGTAAACAAATAAATAAGATCTATCGCGGGCATGGTAGAGTCGCGAGCGCAAAAAAGCAAGAAAGAAGAAAGGAGAAGTTAAACCAGAAGAAAGTCAACATTTGAAGCTTTGTGCCTTGTTACTGGCATGACAGGAGTCACAGACACGACAGAGAAAGACGTTGGGTAGCTATTTTTCAAAAGGCACTTCAAAGGGACATGATTCTTCACCAAATGATGTGTACTTCTAGAGGGGTACTTGAAGAGTTGTGTTGCTTTGGAAGGATACTTGAAAGGTCACAATGCTTGACAAGGAAGTTATAAATACAAATGGTGGATTATGCAATACAAATTTCAAATCAAATTTTAAAGAGGCATGACTTTTCACCAAGGATTATATACCTCTATAAGGATGTTTGAAGAGATATAATGTTTTGAAAGGAGCTTATAAATGCAATGACGATAAGAGAGGAAAAAAGGAGAGAGTTAGGAAATAATTCTTGATGATGGATGAGAGATAGAGAGTGATTAATTTTATCTTTTGAAGGGAAGAAAAAGATCAAATAAGGAGAAGAAATCATTTATGAGTAAAAGGACTGAGATCATCTTTTTATTTATCTTTCAATTATCTATTCCTTTTTGCAAGTTTTTGAATGATGTCTTTTAGAATCTTAAACAACTTTGTTAATATATGCTTATTCTTATTATTACAAGTAATCTTTAGTGCAAAATTTCTTAATTGTATCATTTGCATTTAAGTAATTGAATGTTCATTATAAGTAAAAGTATAGATCGATAGATTGATTCTTATTTACATCTATTAGGAATTCATTATCGAAACTTTACTATAAAGATTAGGATGTTAAGATAGTTGCTATAGGTTGGTGTTTATTCTTAAAATTTGTAAGTATGATAGCCTAATTCATTAATGAGAGTTAAGGGTTAGAAGTTATATTTGCATGTTTTAGGCATTCTATTTCAATTCAAGAGAATGATTTAGAACCTTATTCCAACTTGGCTTGCATTATAAAGGTTGCCTTTCAATCAAAATAATAATATTAAGTTTTATATTGTCAATTTTTACATCGTTATTTGTATTTGTCTTCTTTGACCATCATTAACTTAGGATTAATTAATAGTTTAGTATAACATTATTAGTTTAATTTAACAATAAAATTAATGATTTATTGTAAACAAGATTAAAATCAAGTAGTAGTGTGTGATAACCAATCTGATCCTTGTGGGAATGATATTTTAAGTACTATAATAAGTTGACCGTGCGTTTGCGAATTTAGCACTACAGAGAGCATGGATCTCAAAGGCTTTAATCTAGATTTTTCATATTTTTCATGAAAATTTGATGAATTTTCAAGTGTTTTGGAGGCTTTGACAAAAGAGCACTAAAAAACCTTGATTTTGGCTTTTAATCATGATAGACAAATCGTCTGTCATATGAGGGACAGTTGTCTATGGTCACTTCCTTCCTATCCAGGTCAGATTAATAGCATTCTTATAAATTCAAGGCTTTTGTTCAAAAGACGGCCATATGTCCATGAGTGATGCCCGTTTGTGGATGCATTTTCAAATTTCCCATGGTTTTGGTTTTCAAAAATGGAAAGATAGGATTTTTGGGGTATTTGGCCTGGATTTTAAGGGATTAATCCCTCTATATTTAGAGAGTTAGAGTTGAAATGTAATTCCAACTCCTCCCTAGGTATAAAAAACAAAAATTATGATTTTTCAAAAAAAAAAGGGGTGAATCATCTTTGAAAAAAGCAAGAACGGGTTCTTAGAGAAGAAGAAATCAATTTCTCTCTCTAAGACTGAAAGTTCTACACATATTTTTTTGATCCAACAAAAAACGCACACCAAATCATTTTACTTTCTTAAACATAAAACTAAGGTTGGAGCAGAGATCTGGACTTCAAGGCATATAGGGTCAGAATATCTCCAAAGGATAATATTTTAGGCTTCCTTCCCTCTTTCGTTTTTTAGGTTCATTACATTGGTATATACTATTAAATGAAGAAAATAATATGTTATTGTGTGTTATTTATTCAGTCAAATGTGATATTAATTTAAATATGTGTATGTGTTAAAGTATTACTTAAATACTACTTCCTCTATGAACGCATGTTTACTTTTTTTACACCTTGTGTTAAAATGTTGTTTTAGGAATTAATCTTGTTGTTATCGAACAAAAATGTGATTTAGGGTTAGTATTTTAGTTTTTGCATGTTTTAGATCCATATGATCATTTATCTAGGGTTCATTTAAGATTGTTAGTGACCTTGTGTTGAGTTTTTAGCTTTCTGTATCTATCCCTCGAGTGAAAAACGAGAAGAAAGCACCACAGATGGCCGTCTATCGATGCAACAGATGGGACATTATGGTGTTTTTTCTCGTCCCATCCTTCCTTAGTCAAAGGTGTCCATCACTTATCCAAAGGCATTTGTGGCCAAATTTAGGTGCATTTTGATGTATTTTTTTTTACTTTTTATTATTGTTAATGCTACTCTATGGATATTTGATGTTTAATTCATTTTTTATGTCTTTTAATAAATGTTGTGTTTCTATCTACATGTTTTTTGATGATATCATTTTGTATGTTATTTTAATTTGCCCTTTTTTTATTTGTTTTACCATGCTAATACATTGATTTTGTGGTTTGTGTGAACAATTGATTCGATGACATATAGAGTTATCTGTGAGATGATCACGTGTTGGGAGTCATGCCCCTAGTCAGTTTAATTCACTCTTTGTTTATTTTTTTCGTGTTTCTTTTATTCATCATTTTGCTTTATTTGACTTTATCTTATTTTCTTTATTTATTTTGGATGTATTTTTTTAGAATGTAATAGTTAGTAAAAATGGTTTTTCTGCACGTTAATGGAAAAGACACTTAAAATCATTTCTATTAATCAATTTGGCCTTTTTTCTTAAAATATGGACCAATGTCCAATTTTCAACCCAAAAATCATGCAGTGAGAAAAAGAGTTTTGTTTTGTAAAATATGTATGAGGGAACCAATATTCCTAACCATATTGAATGCCCCAATTTATGTATGTATTTTATCCTTTGTTAGACGACTTGCATTTGTAATAAGTAAGTAGGATTATTTTTACTTTATTTATCATGTTTGAGATGATTGATGTGTTAAATTTATCACAATTGCATCATGTGAGAGAGAGGAGTGGATTAATGTTTAAAACATAACTAAGGTGCCAAGTAAAAGTTATATCCCAAACACCAATCTTTATTTGGGCATCAAAAGGTTAAAAATCATTTTCCAACATTCTGTTAGGTGGCGACTCCATGATACCTGCCTCTTTGAGCCCATGGTAGACACCTTCAAGAGTTGACCACTAATAATAGATTGGGCCTAAATCCCTTTCTGTTGTAAAGTGGCCAATTTTTGAGTTATAAGGAGTCTTTTCCAGTCTTGGACCCCAAAAGCAGGCCTCTAAGAATCTAACTGGATACAAGCATGGCTCCATCATGCATCACAGTGGCAACTTTACTGGAGACTAAAGAGACCTTGCTCCTAAAAGTGCTTTGGTTAAGTTATTTATAATTAGGTTTTTTCTATTAATCCTATCTCTTTTCAAAATTTCATACATCTTAGAGCCTTAGTATAACGATCCAAAACAGGCCCTAGTAGAATTCAAGGGCAATTACATGTTATTAAAGCTTAATTGAGTATTATTAGATGAATTATTAACAGTTAAGATATTAATTGGGGCAAAAATGTTATTAGGTTATAAATAATTATGTGATTAACATGTAAATTATATGATATGAATTTTATAAGGGCATAATTAAATTATTATATGGGTATATTAATATTTAAGGTTGTAATTGAAGTATGAAGTATTGGTTAAGGGGTCAATTTTTTATACAATGGGATGCAATTAAAAGAAGATAGAAAGGTAAGGGTCAATGTGGAAGAAAATGTTTAAGTGGGGGTCAATGTATAACATACATTTAGTTGGAGGATTAAAAGAGGAATTGTGAAGGACCAAGCTGATGTCACTTTCCACTTAAATTAACATGCAAGATAAGTATAAAAGGGGCATTAAGAGAGAGTGATGCCAAGCAATAGGGAGATCAGATTTTTGCATTCTCTCTTCCTTTCTCTCAAAAACTCTAGTGATCTCTTTACACTTCCTCTCACTCTAAAAGCTGTAAATCTTCTTTTTCTTTCTCTTATAAATCCATCCACCAAAAATGAATAGATCCACCTTATTTTCAGTTGCATGCATGGATGAAAGGAAAAACTAAAGAAGATTACAAGGGTAAAAGGGATCTAGAAGATTGGAGAAGAAAGAAGAGAAATAAATATGAGGATTTTGAAGAAGATTTGAGTTGCATGTTCAGGTTTGGGAACTTACTTTTCATGCATGTGTTTCCCTTGAGTGAATTATGTGATTACAATATGAGATGGATGCATTTTGATATAGTGTTATAGCTACGAAAGAGGAGATGTAGAGATTTACCTCTTGCATGTGTTATTTGATATAGTTAGGATAAATAAATTGTTAAAAGCTTGATTTGAGACTATTTTAAAGTGATGTTATTATAGAAAGGTTATAATACAATGTGAAATTATATTTAATGAGTAACTTGAAATAAACATCAATCTTTGATGTTTAAAATGGCATGCATGTAAGTCTTAAAATTTTGGGTTTGGGTTCACTAGACCTAGTTGTATTCTTTTGGTAATATCTTAAGTTTGAGAATAGATAATTAGTTGATTCTAATTGGTTTTTATAATAGACTACTAGACAAAGATTTCACAAGAATAAATCACATTTTAATTTTGCTTCTAAATAGGTCATAACCTAGCTTGAAAATCAGACAAGTGTGAAATCTCATATTCATGAACAGTCTACAATATTTGGACGATAGCTTTCAATTTAGAACTAATATTAAGATGAGGTTTGATGTTATAGAAAATAAAAATGTATATATACAACTTTATAGAAGTAACCTAGCTATAAATCTGCCTCTAAATTTGCTTAAAATTTACTTAAAAACCAAAATTTTGTGTTGCCTATCCTAATGAACAGTCTTTAGTAAATTCTATTTATCTTGAGTTATAGAAATTATATTGCAAATATTCTTAATGTTTTGGAAACTAAAAACATAGGGGAACAAAGTTGTAGAAGACCAATTTTACTGAAAATGATGTTTGGGAGGTCTAAAATGATGTGCATTTTGCTTTAGAAAAACTGTCTGCAGAATTTTTCGTAGGGCATTTTTAGAAGGCACAGCCGAGAACATTTTATCTCAGCCGTGCACACCTTCTGATCTCAATTTCATCCTTTAGTCTCAGTTGGGACCAATTGGTCTCAACCATGGCCATTTCCTTTTGTAGTCATACACGATTTTTAGCCTCATCAAATATCAACACTTACTCTAACATTTTGAAACACATCTAAAGCATGTTAAAACATGTAATTTAACTTAAAATATGACATTAATATGTGAGTTTAGAACATTTTAAAATATAAATATTAGAGTATTATGTAACATCAAAATATGAGATTAATATAATGACTTATAGAAACAAAGTTGTAAAGATATATTGTTACCATATAGATGAACCTTCATTGAAGTAGATTAATATATGGAAGTATGAAGTTATGAAATCATCATTAATCCTATATGTATGATAATATGATTGTGATATGATGTGTTGCCTAAAGATCATATGTTCAAGTATAAGTTCACAATGAGAGGTATGTTTAATTATCGGTATCTGAATTACTATATGAATGTATGAATGCATGTTTATACACTAGAAAATTGTGTATTATAATATGATCATTTGCATGTGCAAGGAGTATGATTAGTACAAGCATGATATTTTAAATGAATATGATGCTGGAGTATATGAATCAAGAAAATGAAAACATGTCATGTTATATATATATATGTATATGTAGTATGATCTTACATGATTGGGTTTGAAGCTTGAAAGATGTTTAAGAGTAATGATTCAAAGAATATGTTTAAAGTGAAATGTATGAATATGTCTTTACTTAATTGAAATGACATGATTAAACATATGTGTTGTCACATGTTAGCATGCTAAAATACAGATCTACAGTGTTATAGACTCAATTATAGAAATCTTATTAAAGCATATAATGGCAATGTTATATGAGGCTATATATACAAGTGTATGCATTAGAGAGGGAGTATCTTGTCATGTGATTGTTACATGATTGAATAGGATTTTAAGTATTAAATAGTAATACCCAACAGTGAACATGTTCACAGGTTTACAGAAAGTTACACATGAGCATGTATATGAGTAAATTGTTCATGGTTATACAAGACTATACATGTGCATATAAGAATATGAATGAACAACGAAAAGATAAAGTAAATAGATTTTACTGCCTACGTTGAGTCTAGGAAGTGGATAGATAGGCATGCTAATAAGGGTACGTTACAGCTGTTTTTGAACAGTTTTGACCTGATTAGTTCCACCCGATATTAAAAGTTATAGTGACCCTGTTTGGATTTAAAAGTTAGAGTTGATTTGAACAACCCCATTTGGGTTGTAGCCGATCTCGCTTGGGTCCGCTTGACAGGTCCATGTTATTTGTTTGACCACGTTTGGGTCCACCGATTTATCATACAGTTTTATTCCTACAAGGGATCATCGTTTAATAGCTCCGGGTATCTTATTTATACCTTCGGGTGCAACCATTATAATCAATAGTTTTGTACCTTCGGGTACTACCGTATAACCCGATATCCACCTCTTTAGAATAGTGCAAGCTTTATTATCAAAGGTTAACAAAAGTTTAATAAGGTATGCAAATTCTTAATTGACTTTATACTATTCTACATATGAAATTCTTTTTGTTGCACATAAAACCCACATCTTAAAGAATGCCATATAGTATATGTATCTATACTACTAATATCATAAATACATGCTAATTGTTAAATTGATGATATATATATGTCCTTTATTTCTATATGTTTGGCAACGTATGATTTATGAAGAAACTTATATTAGGATATAGGGTATTATCTTATTGAATGAACGCAATAATAATCATAATAGCATAGCATATTCCATACTAAAGGTTATAAGAATTATGCTATAATACCCATTGTTTTTGAAATATTTTTCGTATGATTTTATATGTGTTTTCCTATGCTTATATATGTGTTCACATTGTTGCATATACACATTCTTTAACGTGTATTTGTTATTTATGATAAAGATATATAAATGTTATGTTTGGTTGATAGGCTTATTTTTTTATAATACATCTAATATGTATTAACATGAATAACTTATGGAATATAAAGTAAGCCTATAGTAATATAATAATCTCATGGTAATTGGAAGTATTGTTTTGTTATATAATTCTAACGTGTATATATCCAAGACATATACTTCTATGTACTCCGTTTCATTCTCTAACAATGGCCTTAGAACTTATCCTGGATAATAATAAGGTAAATTCTTTGTTGACTTATGCATACTCCCTTGCAAGTTGCAGTCATTTTGGGAAACTCTTTTGGCTTCCCCTGAAGTTCGGATAGGCAATTCACCGCTTTTTAATGCACATTTTGTTTCTCGTTTTGATCTTCTAGGATCTTCTGCACATGAGAAATTTTTTTCAAAGTAATTGCAGAATTACAGTAGAAGAGAAGCAGCTTTCAGTTAGTGGCCGCAACTGGGGAGAGGTTGATTTAAATGGTCGGTAAACTCATGCCATATGAGTTTTGGGGGCTAATCTAGATGGTTTCTTTTTTAGTTTCTTAAAGCCATTGCTCTTTGTTATGTTTAGCTAGCATCTATGGTTGGCAGAACCTCTTCTTTTACATTTATATTATTGTGTTTGTAATCCTTTCTTGGTAACTTCTTTTATTTCCAATTTTCAGGATCTATGCTTACCTTTATGACTGGTTCAAAGCAAGTATTTGAGTTATCTTTAACAGATGTTGCACAAACGCAACTGCAAGGGAAAAATGATGTTATCTTGGAGTTCCATGTGGATGATACCACAGGAGCTAATGAGGTCTGTCTTTATCATTTACTCACAGGATATTTTGCACATGTGTGTATGTGTCTCCAAGCAGTCCCTTTATTTTGCTTGATTCACCATAAATTTTCATGTGGCTAGTGGGAAATACTGTCAATTTCAGTTTTCTCATCTAGGAGTGAGGTTATTTGATAAGTTAAATTAGTCTAATGTTTACAGAAAGATTCATTGATGAAGATGAGTTTTCATATACCCAGTAACAACACGCAATTTGTTGGTGATGAAAATCTTCCTTCTGCCCAGGTGACCATTTCTTTTATAAAATTCTGCATTTTTTTTTCTTTGTTGCTCTAATGAAATAAGTAGAGATATAAACAATAAGCTTGTGTTTATCTTTATCTATTCACTGATTCATTGTCTTTTAACTTTGTTTTAGGTTTTCCAAGAAAGCATAATAGCTAAGGCAGATATTGATTTGATTGACGATGCTGTTGTTGTTGCATAATAGAAATTATGGAATGAGCATTTTCTAGAACACAATTATAATATTGCCCCAAGATTTCTTTTGAGTTTTGTGTTTCTGTATATTTTTACCCTACATATGAATATTTTTTGCTTTATCTCTCATAGGCTTTTCTTTTTTTTTTTTTTCCCTTCTTTGAAAGGATTTGGGTTTTTTCATGCTAAGTCTAGATATTGCACCTGCCACTGTGTAAACACGCACAATAATATCCGTGGCTGCTTTGAAGATAATCATAATACATCCACTTCTTTCTTTTGTTCCATTTCAATTTCTAACACTGATACTCTGGCATTATTTTATTCTTTTTGGTGACTGAAGCTTTTTCTTTTTGCAGGGGTCGGTACAATGTTGAACTCCATGTGTCATTCTTGCGTCTCCTAGGACAGGCCAATGATTTCAAAATTCAGTACAGCAGTGTTGTTCGCCTTTTTTTGCTTCCTAAGGTGTTCTCTCCATCTTTAAGGGAAATGGTTGTTTCTATGTCAACCTGGAATTTGCTGATTACTAATTTCTGACATCTGCCTGTTCTCCATTTCTGAAATTCTTGTATCTCATTGAAAAACCTTATGAGCTTCTTTTTTTTTTTCCTACAGTCGAACCAACCTCATACCTTTGTTATTGTCACTCTTGATCCACCTATACGTAAGGGGCAGACTTTATATCCACACATTGTCTTGCAGGTATTGCTTGCTATGTTTGATTTAGTTGCCTGTTTGTTTTGTTATAGTTGTTGTTCTTTCATTCACTTAGTAGTTGCTTCCTCTTATTTTTTTTGTAGTTTGATACAGACAATGTGATCCAGGGTACTTTGCAAATGAATGAACAGACATTGAGTACAAAGTACAAGGACAGGTTACAGCATACTTATAAAGTAATGGCTGAAAAATGTTAATTATTTTTATTTAACTTCTTTTGGTCTTGAGAAGATGCAGTTGCAATCTTGTTCATGCCCAAATTGATTTCTCAAACAATTTATATGCCTTGCCATCATTGGTTCCTTTTTTTTTTCTCCCTGTTGAGCAGGGACTTATCCATGAAGTGTTCACAACAATATTACGTGGATTGTCTGGTGCTAAAGTAACTAAGCCAGGAAAATTCCGTAGCTGTCAAGATGGTTATGCTGTGAAGTCATCATTGAAAGCTGAAGACGGTCTCTTATATCCACTTGAAAAAAGTTTCTTTTTCTTACCTAAGCCTCCAACCCTAATTCTTCATGAGGAGGTTTCATTTTTTTTTTTCTTGTTTTAAGTTTAATCTTACATCCAGTGCAATATTTCCATTTTGGTGCTTTTAAATGAATAGAAGATATATTTTTGGAGCTGAGCCTGCTCTAATTTTTTTTTTTCTCTCAATTTCCTTGTACAAGATTGATTATGTTGAGTTTGAGAGGCATGCGGCTGGTGGTTCAAACATGCACTACTTTGATCTTCTAATAAAACTAAAAACTGAGCAAGAACATCTGTTTCGAAACATCCAGAGAAACGAGTACCACAGTCTCTTTGATTTTATAAGGTCTTTTGTTGTCTTATCTCCCGTGCATAGAACAGGTTGTGTTTTAATTGTTTTATAGCTTTATTTTTCTTCTGTCTATACAGTGAGAAGGGTCTGAAAATTATGAACCTTGGTGATATGCAAACTCCTAATGGAGTGGCTGCTGTTCTCCAGAATGATGATGATGATGATGCTGTTGACCCACATCTTGAACGCATTAAGAATGAAGCTGGAGATGAGAGTGATGAAGAGGTGTGATTTTTCTCAATATTTGATGTTTGGAACATATCTTCTTTCAAGCTTAAGAGTCATTGATCTATGATTGTTACATTCATTTCATTTTCACGAGATGTAGTCTGCACATATATATATATTAAACATGGGCTCAACCATTGACTTGTTTCATCATGTGGAAGTCATAATTTACTTGAGATTTTAATGTCTTTTAGATGCTCATAGCATGAATCTAATAATTGCAGGATGAAGATTTTGTTGCTGATAAGGATGATGGAGGTTCTCCTACTGATGACTCTGGGGAGGAAGATTCCGATGCTAGTGACAGTGGAGATGAGAAAGAGGCAAGTTGTTTCTTATCCATTTCTCTTCACGCTTGAAAATAAAAAGATAATAAGGATTCTTTGATGCCCAGTTCAAAAGTAGTTGTATCTTATATGACATTGATGGTTAATTTCAGAAACAACATGCAAAGAAGGAATCTGCAAAGGAGTCCTCATCTCACAAGGCAGCAAGCAAAAAGAAGGTTAAAGAGGGAAATGAGGATGCATCTAAGAAGAAAAAACCAAAAAAGAAGAAGGATCCAAATGCACCAAAAAAAGCCATGTCTGGCTTCATGTTCTTCTCGCAGATGGAAAGAGAGGTAGGCATAATGGTCTTGCTCTGAAATTGAATTGGAAAAAATTATATTACGATTATGTGGAAATGATGCTAATATTTGGCATTGTTTGATAACTGAATGTGAAGAAAAGTCATCCAGGCATTGCTTTTGGTGATGTAGGAAAAGTACTTTGAGATAGATGGAAAAAGATGTCAGGTTGTGTTTTGCTTAAATTGTGTTTTAACACAGAGAACGTGATTCATTAATTGTATATCTTTTTTATAACTTGTTGCTTGAAATTTTTTGCTTAGTATATTTTGTGGTATGAAATACAGCGGAGGAGAGAGAACCATATGAAGCGAAGGCCCGAGCAGACAAGAAGCGTTATGAAGCAGAAGTGAGTGGCTACAAGAACCCACAACCGATGAATGTAGACTCTGGGAATGAATCTGACAGTGAATAGATACGATTTAATCCTATGATACAATTTTCTCAATTCTGCTTGGAATTAAGCCCTGTTGATGTGCTTTTATGTATATTAAGCCTCGACTTATTTGGCATCAGCCGCCTCATCGAAACTGCTTAATCAGCATCAGTCGCATCATCGAACTGCCGTTTTTTCCAAGATGCTCCTACATGCCTAAGACGTATTGGCCTGAAATGGAGCTCTGGCCTGAAATGGAGCTCGCGAAAAAGAATTACTGGAATATTCAAGCGCCTTTGCAACTGAACAAATATTTGAACGATTTCTAATCTTAGTTCTTTTTGTCCTCATTTTGTTGTTCTTTCTCTTTGGAAGGCTTTAAAGTCCCAAATGGTTCTGATCAGAATTTGATTTTTGAATATGGGTAGTTATGGAAGGCTACGAACCCTTCGCTTTGAGGGTACAGCTTGTTGGTCCCGAAAGATACTCAAGAGGGGGGTGAATTGGGTGTCTTAAAATTTTCTGGCCAAATTTCTAAACAAACAGAATTGTATGCAAGTGTAGATTTCTAACGACTTTTCTAACAGAGAATATAAAAAATGCAAGATAACAATAATGATAGATTTTGCAAGTTCTTTTTAACCTTCAAATATATTTCTGAAAGAGTATATTAAATTTGTTAGCAGTGGCTCAGAAATTCGTTTTACAGAATTTTGAATAAAACAAATTTTCAGAATGAAAAACAGAATTGTAGAAGATAGAAAATAGAGCAGAAAAGTAAAGCACACACAGAATTTATAGTGGTTCGGTCAACCTGCCTACCTCCACTCCTCAAGAATCTCTCTTGAGAATTCTCTCCACTCTTAACTCTTTTAAGGGCAAGAGTCAAAGCCAATATACAATCTATGTATATCTACCCACAATATTTTTCCCAAGTAAAATATTGAAACACTTACTAGAATTTCACTTAGGTTCTAGCCAACCCAAACTCACAATCTTTCACAATAGAAATTCCTCACTAATTAATTACAACAAAAGCTATAATCAATTGAGGATGATTAGTAAAGATGAAGTGCAAGATGGAAAGTGAGATTTAAAACAAGTAGGCTTTCTCTTAAGAGTTAGAAAATCTTTCCAATATTTTCTCTAACATTCTAAATGTTCTCACAACTCATATTTATACCCAAAAACATGGTTTGAAGTGAGAAAATAGAAAACTAGTCGTTTATGAACGTTAGAAAATGGAACAGACAAATATGTCCCTTACTAGCCATTTTATTACCGTTATTTTGTCTTTTAGCGCAAGGCAGATTTTCGATCAGAAATTTATTCAGATTTCTAATCCAATTTCTAATGTAAAATTCTGACAGACCAATTTCTAAAGCATTTTCTAAAAGAAACCAATTTTAACTAAAAACGAGATTTATGACTTAAAATCATTTTTATGTAATTTTAAAACTTAGAATATGTATGTATGAATGTCAATTTGATCCTCAAATTGATCTTACATTTTTATAACTTAATTTTTCTTAGACTAAAATATTCTTCAACTTTGATCTTCAAGAATCCATTCTTTAATCTTTATTTTTGATAATTTCATCAGAAGCATAAGTAGAAATGCCTGCAAAACATGCTTAGAACATATTTTTTAATAGAGTTTATTTAAGATTTGATTATCATCAAAACTTGGATATGGCCTTGGGCCAACAATCTCCCCCTTTTTGATGATGACAAAACCTTAATAAACTCCACTTAGAAGTCTATATAAGTTAGTGTAAAAACTCCCCCTGAATATATGCATGGGGTATTTACAGAAAAAATAAAATCTGTAAAGTAAGTGTAAATCCATGTAAAACTTCAGATTTTATCAAAATATAAGCATGCCAATGAATTCCGTAAAAATTTAACTTGATTTTTTTCAAGAAATATTTTTAAAGAAGTCATGCATCACAATGAATCAAATAGCATTAATACATTAGCATATTAAATTTCCGATAAATAATTAATTTTTCATCAACAAGGAAATTTTTAGAATTCATTCCAAAATATCATATAACCATATAGCAAATCATTTAGCCATTTTTCTCCATTTTTAATTTTTAAATTTTCTCCAAAACTTTATCTATTTTCTTCCATTTTTATCCCCCTTTGTAATTATCGTTATTCATCAACATTTCTCCATTATTCTCCCCCTTTTTGTCATCAATCAAAAAGGAAAAAGATAACATAATATGCACAAGAGATTTAAACAAACCCAAAAATAATTTACGTCACAAAATAATCATTCAAAATATCCAAAATATACCAACAAAAATTCAAAGAGAAAAACCTATCAATCTTTGATTTTTACTGTGACATGATTAACCGAATGAGATGGAGCCTTGAAAAATTATTTTGAAATTTTCTTTCTCGATTTTAAATCGAGAGATGTAGAATTTCTTAAACCAGATATAGATATAGCCTGCTGCTTCAATGCTTGGCAACCATTTTTTTTTTAATTGACCCATTTGCAGTAATGATTTGAATTAAGAAGAAATAAAAGAAAAAATAAGAGAGGCTGAGTTCTTTGAAGAAACGACTATTTGGGTTTTAGAGGAACACAAAGTATTTAACCCAACTAATAATTGAAAGAAAATGACGTGAAGAGGAGCTTGTGAACTATGAAAGGTGGGATTGTAAAAGGTAAAAATGAATGGCACGTTTTTTCCAAGAGAAGAAGTAAGATTTGTATGAAGAAAACACAAAGACTTGTTATTTTAACAAGTTTGAAAGCAAGTTACGTAAGGTGTGTGAAGTGTGAAAGAAGAAATTTGTAAAGGATAAAATGTGTAAAGTGGAAAGCACATATTTCAAAGTTAAAATGTTAACTTGTTGGAATAAACAAATATTACAATTTTCAAGGTCAAAAAGTTAACTTTCCAAAAGTAAGGCATAATTTTTAAAGACAAAAAGTTAACTTTTTAAAAGTAACACAATTTTCAAAACAAAAAATCACTTTTTCTTATTTCATTTAACCAAGTCCATACGTTTCATATATTGTAAAAAAGTGACTTTTGGTTTTGTTTTATAATAACACAAGATAAAATTGAAAAGGCTTACAAACCTTTTTTAAAGTAAAAAGGAAGACTAACATTCAAATTTCCTTTTTGTTACGTGAAAAGCAAAAAATTCCTTTCTTTTCCTTTTTTTTTTTTTAGTGAAAGCAAATTTTTTTTTTTTTAACGAGAAACCAACCTTTTTTTTTTAATGTTAATTTTTTTTTAACGTGAAAGTTTTTCTTTCTTTTTTTTTTTTTGAAAAGCAAACTTTAAAATTATGATTATTTATTTAAATGTGAAAATCACAACTTTCAAAGATAAAAATTTCATTTGTAAAGTAAATCACGTTTTAGCATAAAATTGTGAATTTGTCTTTTGTGAGTTTTTCTTTAAACAAATAATTTGTTGAAAAATCTTTGACTTGAGATTTGCAAAAAGTGGCACACATTTTTTAGCTGGTAAAAGCAACTTTTTGAATTTTAAATTCAAAGTTAAAATAATCAAAAAACTTGTTTGACCATTGAAAAATTATTAAACTTGGGAACTTGTAATTTTGCAATTTTGCAATTACCCAACACGTGAACCACAAATAAAATGAAATGTCAAGGTTGTTCCTATACAATTTTAAAACAACACATATCATTCTTAGGGGTAACAAAGACAGTTTGCATAAATCTTAATTTTTTCTTCATCTTTTCAACTTCAACACGCAAACAGCCCTTCAAAATTAACTTCAAGCAAACCAAAGATGAAAAAACTCCTCTCAAAGAATTAAAATTTTCTCTTTGAAATTTAAAGAAGACGCACCTGTTTTAGAGAGAATTAATGCTCATTTCAATTCTTCTTTGCTAATAAGGTTTGTCTTTCTTCTTCTTCTTCTTCTTCTTCTTTTTTGTGGCCTTGAGCCAACAATTCAAGTTTTCTTGCTCATCCAATTTTCTTTTAAAACAACTCACAAGACTAACGCATGAATCTTTCTGTCACCAATTTTTTTTTTTGCCAGATACTTGTGACATATTCAATCTTTCAACAATTTTATTGATTGCACAACTTGCTGTTCTACCTGAATTTTTTGTTACGTTTTCTGTCATTTTTTTTAATTGAATTTCGAAATTATTTTCTAAGTTGACATATCTTGCATACATGATTTTTATCAATATTCATTTTTGGCATTCCCTTCACCAAATAATTAATTTTTTTTTAAATGCATGAAATCTTACATGTCGTAATTTTCTTGTAGAAATATTTAGATCTTTACCCTTATATAATATATTTTTTCATTTCAACATCTTCTACACTTTTCTATTATCATAAAAATTGACAAAATTACTTCCAGATTTTCAGTTTAGAAAATTTAACTTTGTCCCACGTCGTATGCCTAGAGTAGCCACTATATATATATACCATCTTTCTGTTTTGGCACTCTTGAGGCAAATCTGCAAAGAAATCAAGTTTTTCTAGGTACCCAACCTTTCTTGGGTCCTTCATAGTTAGTTACAATATTTGTAGAATTTTTAACAACCCATTTATATTTAGTAGAATTAGCATTTTTCTTATAATAACAAAATTTCGAAATATGTCCTTTTCTACAACAATAAAAGCATGTAGCAGAAGTGCTAATTATCATTTTATCAGATGAGTATTTTTTATACCTTTTCTGGGTGTATTTTTTGTTATAATTTTTTGATGTAGTTGCATGAGAATTATGAACAGATTTTGCATTCAAATTTTCAACAAAATTCTCATTACACACACAAACATGTTTTTCTTTTATATTGCATTTTTCTTGAAAAGCAATAAATTTACCTTCCAAAATAGAATATTCATTTTTTATTTTAATTTCTGTTTCTTTTGCATTTTCTTGTTCCACAAGTAATTCATCATAATTTTTCTTTACCTCAATATAAGTCTTTTTGAGCATAAGATATTTATTATGCAAATCTTCAAAGCATTCAAGCATTTTTTCATATTCATTGCCATTTTCATTTGAATCAGAATTCGAGTCAGAATCACTAACCTCAGAATTTTCTGAATTATTTTCAGGTGAACTTCTGTCATTAGCATCTGAGTTAGAATTTTGGTCTTTACGATCAAAAATTGCCATCAGACCAATATCATCAAAATTTGCAAATTCTGCTTCACTTGTGCTTGAATCTTCACTGTCGCTCCATGTAGCTTTCATAGCTTTCTTTCTAAACTTTTTCTTCTTTCTTTTTAGATTAGGACAATTAGGTTTGATGTGACCAGGTTTGTTGCATTCATAGCAAATCACATCTCCACCAGAATTTGATGAATTTTCTGCTTTGTGATGAGAGAATTTTTGATGTTGCTTTCTGTACGATTTTTTGCCATTTCTGTACAACTTTTTGAACTTCTTTGTAATTAAAGCCATCTCATCATCACCTGTAGAATAATCACTTCCAAATTCTGCTTTGAGAGCAACAGCTTTCAATTTTCTATCTTTTTCTTTTTCTGCATCTTGAGACTTAATGTAAAGCTCATGAGAAATAAGAGATCCACAAACATTATCAAAATTTAAAGTACTAAGATCTTTATCTAACAGAATTGATGCTTTTGCTTCCCATCTAGGTGTGAGACCTCTAACAAGTTTAGCAATTTTATTATGTTCATCAAGTTTTTTACCAAGAGCTTTAATTTCATTCGTTAATTTAACATACCTATTGATTACCTCAGAAATTGACTCTTCTGACTTCATTTTGAATGCTTCATAATCTACCATAAGAACATGAAGTCTAGTATCTTTAACTTGATTCGTACCTTCATATGTTGCTTGTAGCTTATCCCAGATTTCTTTTGCTGTATCACATCCAGAAACTCTGTTGAATTCATTTGTGTGCAATGAACAGAAAAGTATACTCATTGCTTTAGAATTTAGCTGCACTTTTCTCTTCTCAGCTTCTGTGAACTCTTTTCTGGTCTTTAAAATAGTAGCAGTTTCTGATGCTCCTGCTTCATCAGAAATCTTTCGTGGATGCTCATATCCATCTTCAATAATATCCCAACAATCCATATTTTGAGATTGAATAAAATGCCTCATGACAACCTTCCAGAAAGGATAGTTTTCACCACTAAACATTGGAGGACGATGGACAGAATGTCCCTCTTTGAATGGAGTAGCATTAGAAGAACTACTTGATTCGGCCATTTTTAGGATCACTCAAGGATGTTAAGCCTTAGGGAATAGAGAACCGCTCTGATACCAAATGTTGGTCCCGAAAGACACTCAAGAGGGGGGTGAATTGGGTGTCTTAAAATTTTCTGGCCAAATTTCTAAGGAACAGAATTGTATGCAAGTGCAGATTTCTAACGACTTTTCTAACAGAGAATATAAAAAATGCAAGATAACAATAATGATAGATTTTGCAAGTTCTTTTTAACCTTCAAATATATTTCTGAAAGAGTATATTAAATTTGTTAGCAGTGGCTCAGAAATTCGTTTTACAGAATTTTGAATAAAACAAATTTTCAGAATGAAAAACAGAATTGTAGAAGATAGAAAATAGAGCAGAAAAGTAAATCACACACAGAATTTATAGTGGTTCGGCCAACCTGCCTACCTCCACTCCTCAAGAATCTCTCTTGAGAATTCTCTCCACTCTTAACTCTTTTAAGGGCAAGAGTCAAAGCCAATATACAATCTATGTATATCTACCCATAATATTTTTCCCAAGTAAAATATTGAAACACTTACTAGAATTTCACTTAGGTTCTAGCCAACCCAAACTCACAATCTTTCACAATAGAAATTCCTCACTAATTAATTACAACAAAAGCTATAATCAATTGAGGATGATTAGTAAAGATGAAGTGCAAGATGGAAAGTGAGATTTAAAACAAGTAGGCTTTCTCTTAAGAGTTAGAAAATCTTTCCAATATTTTCTCTAACATTCTAAATGTTCTCACAACTCATATTTATACCCAAAAACATGGTTTGAAGTGAGAAAATAGAAAACTAGTCGTTTATGAACGTTAGAAAACGGAACAGACAAATCTGTCCCTTACTAGCCGTTTTATTACCGTTATTTTGTATTTTAGCGCAAGGCAGATTTTCGATCAGAAATTTGTTCAGATTTCTAATCCAATTTCTAATGTAAAATTCTGACAGACCAATTTCTAAAGCATTTTCTAAAAGAAACCAGTTTTAACTAAAAACGAGATTTATGACTTAAAATCATTTTTATGTAATTTTAAAACTTAGAATATGTATGTATGAATGTCAATTTGATCCTCAAATTGATCTTACATTTTTATAACTTAATTTTCCTTAGACTAAAATATTCTTCAACTTTGATCTTTAAGAATTCATTCTTTAATCTTCATTTTTGATAATTTCATCAGAAGCATAAGTAGAAATGCCTGCAAAACATGCTTAGAACATATTTTTTAATAGAGTTTATTTAAGGTTTGATTATTATCAAAACTTGGATATGGCCTTGGGCCAACACAGCTACTCATGCACAAGGCAATTAGGTATGTCCCTGTTCCTATATGGAAAACTTCTTGGCTGTTAATTCTTGAGAAACGGTGTCTAGGGCCTGATTTTGACAAAATCTTAACAAGTGCTCATGAGGTCAATTTTCGGCTATAACCGAATTGAAATAATAAAAAAACTGAATCGATGTAAAAGCTATAAACCGGTTCTAATTTTTTCCTTTTCATCAATTGAAAATGAACTGATTTTAAATTTAAAAAATTAAGTAAAATAATGTTTGAAGAAATTTCGGTTATTCTGAAATATAGGTATTTTAGTTATTAATTGAATTCGTCCCTAGCAGATGCAGCTGTTGATATGGAATAGAATGTTTGTATAGTTGCTGTTGCTAATGTCGATGGAGTTGATATAGCTGCTGCTGTTGCCAAACATCGAAAATTGGTGCACGGACTGTAACCACTTCATTCAATGGTCATGAATTGTTATATAAGATTATAAAAAATAAAGATTTATTTTCAGCTGTTGGACGCGAATGGCATCAATCGCACAACATGGACGGTAAAAAGGATCCAAACATTCTAGTCGCAGGGCTATTTTGTGGAAAGTGCAAAGATTTGTGCATCGGCCCAATCCTTAGATTCTTCTAGTTGCTCATGAGAAGCAGTGGCTTCTGATGCAATTTTTTTTTGTGCCGTTAGCTGCAAAGTGGTTCCTCTTCTCCTGATCCCTTTCAATTGAACCATTCTCTAGATTTCAATTCATTATTAGATGGAAATTTGATTTGGAAATGATTCTAAAAATCCACTTTTCAAAAGTCATATTACTAATAGTCTAAATACTCAAACATATTGCCGATGCTGTGATTTCCATTCAAGAGCGAACAAAAATTTTAGATGAATTAAAAAGAAAGTAACTATATAGTTGAACTAGATTGCAAGGGACTTTTAACAGAGCCATTCCCTCTGCTTCCAGTTTGTGATTTACTGCTGAAAAAGGGAGTTGATGTTTTACCTCTCTATCCTTCTGTGGCTCAAATGATCAAACCATTTTTCATGTTTTTGTGATTTGCCCATTTGCAAAAGATGTTTGGCTAAAATCTAACTTTAATTCATGGTTTGCTTTCATTGTTAAAAATCTGTCTCCATCTCCTTGTAGCTCTGTGGTCTGTATTTGCTGGGGGATTTGGAAGAGTAAATGAGTTAGTTTGGAAGGGCAATTATGTTTCTCCTAATTCAGTCATCTGCTTATCTGTAAATACTCTTGGTACTTGGCTGGCTGTTAATAAGGAAGAGCATCCTATTGTTAATGCAAATTCCTCTTTCTTCTCTGACTTGTTGGACTCCACCTTCTGCTGGCTCTATCAAGGTGAATACCGATGCAGCTATTTTTACCGATCTCAACAGGACAGGTGTTGCATTTATAGCTCGGGATCATCTTGAAAACTTTGTTGCTGCTGGACACAAATCTTTTCCTGATATTTTGAATCCTTGTGCTGCTGAAACTGTTAGTATTCGAAAAGCTCTTAGTTGGCTCCGTAACAAAACTCTCTAATATAACGATTGAATTGGATTCTTTCTTGGTGATTAAAGCTATTAACAGTAGAACTTGTTTGAATTCTGATATTCATTTAGTTATCCAAGATTGTTTAACTCTTTTAAATGCAAGTCAATTCTTTAATTTTGTTAAAAGATCTGAAAATTAGTGCATTCATTTGCTTACTCGTGCTTCAGATTTTGTATCTGACATTTTAATTTGGGTCACATCTCCACCTGTATTTTTGTATCCAGTTTTACAAGTTGATTTTTTAATGAAGTTTCTTTTGTGCCAAAAAAATTTCGCTAATTTTCTGTCACCATTTTTTGAAAAGCTGTCTTTTTTTTTTCCAGATTATACTTCACTAAATTTGTACACCTATTTTTATTTAATATAGCTGTAGTATTCTATATTTACAAATATAATATATTTTATAGCTATTAAATTTTATGAACGAGAAAAATACCATTCCTCTGTCACATCAGAAATTTATACTCTTTAAATTTCTATTTTCTGCTGATTTTTACCACCTATTATATATAAAAAGCTTATTGAATTCTGAAAAATATGCCTTTATATTAATCCAATTATTGCAATGGACGAATTATTCTCAAAAACAGTATCTATGTACGCTACAAATTTTGCACCATCACAATTTCTGCCAAAAAGAAAAGAGAGCTCAAATAATGGAATTCTCTACTATCTACCCCCACACTTAAAGAAATGGGAAGAGAAACATATCATAAAAATAAATAAATAAATAAATAAATAAAATGCATTAAGTCCTTTTTTTCTTTTTAGTTAAATAACTATTGGAGTTAGCAATAGGGGAAGCTTGAACGTTTTTCGTTTATATACTCTTGCATAATTCCCACCGATTGCATCAACCGCAAATTATTCGCTGCTCATTCACCATCAAAAGCAAGTGCTCCCTCTTAAATTCTGACGCAAATATCTCTTCTTTACATCTTTTGACAACATATATATACCGGCATAGGTAAATCAACTCATGAAATTACTCATCAGAAAAAATGTTCCTACAAAAAGAGATTCTTTTCCTACCCAACTCATCCCTCCATAGAGTATCTTCTGACCGTTAATCCTTCTTGTTTCAAGAAGTGGACACTTTTTATCTTATTTTGAAAAAATAAGTTGACTAGGACAATTAATAAATGGTCATGAACCATTTGATATCTAGCCATACGGATCAAGAAGATCAGGCAGTTGCTTCCTTCAGATAGGCAATGAGATCTGCCCGCTCCTGTGGCTTCTTCAATCCAGGGAAGACCATCTTAGTTCCAGGGATATACTGCATAGAAGAAAATTTAAACAAAGCATTAATTTGAGAACAACGCAATCAAATAATTGTATTTGAGGGCAAAAGGAACAATCAAGCTACAAATTTGATCATTTAACATTTTAGTTAATCCCTAGCAATTATTAGCATAGCAAGGCACAACTATGCTATCTTAGACGATACTTACTATTTTTGAATGATAAAAAGTACATATGAAAAAAACCATTTCCTTGCTACAACTAGAAACCATCTAATGCTTACACTAACAGCTTATTTGGATGAGATAGTTCGTTGCTTGATATGGCATGGGATGGTATGGTTTTATTTATTAGTATGTCCGAAAAGATGGTGCAATATGATAGGGTTTAATAGATTTTTGATACGATGAAAAACCCAAAAAAATAAAAACAATTTTGATAAAAAGAGATAAAAGATTAGGGTTATACCAAAATATAAATTTTATTAGAATATAAATTGAGTTATCAAAATTAATGGAGGTGGTAAGAGAAAAAAATATAAAAACCATCCGAAACCACCAATTTGATGGTTTAAAAATTTGGACAAAATGAAACCAATGGGTTAACAATAGAAAACCATAACCATGGAAAGCCCATCATTCCAAACAACATACTAAATCATACCACCCTATACTATCCCATTGCAAATCATGAGCCAAACAAGGCTAAATAATCAAGGAGCTAATCAATTAAGGCTATGACTAAACAATTGAGCCTCAGCCCCTTATAAGTTCGACAAACACTGAATTCTTGAACATGTCTTCCTCTATTGCATTTGTACCAAACAAGTTACCAAACATACCCATCATCAACTAAGAATTACACCAAATTTCTCTAATTTATCATCAACTAAAACATTATCCCTCGTTGCTCTTGGAAAAAACAAGTTATATAGCAAACCTATCATCCATTAATATTCCACCAACCAAGAATAAAAACTAATTACAATCCAAATCAAATCTTTTTTTGTGCCTTATAACTCCAGTTCAAAAATCTAACTAGTTGCAGAAAAAGCAAGACAGGTTGATCACATACCTTCTTAGGGTTGAGCAAGTAGTCGTACAACGTATTCTCTCCCCAAATCACAGCCCTATTCTTGTTACCAGCAGAGTAGGAATAACCAGGAGTGGTCCCAGATTGCCTACCAAAAAGGCCATTCAGATTAGGTCCTGCAGATTCAGAAAAAGGTGAATAATTGATTCATTAAAAGAATACCAAGAAATTGCTCGATCAAAGTGAGGGGAAAAAATAAAAAATAAAAAAAATAAAAGAGGAAGCAGCTCTAGAATAGGAAAATAACAATAATCAAAGATACCTTGTTTGTGCCCAGCACCCTTATCAACGGTGTGGCACTGGGCGCACTTAGTCTTGAAGATTTTCTCTCCAGCCTTAGGATTGCCAGGTGGTGCTTGCTCAAATGATGCCATTTCTTATTTCTAAAGCTGCTTCTACACACAAAATCAAAAGAGATAAACACTTGGGTTTTGGGATTTGATAATCTGTATGCGTAAAACAAAAACAAAACTGGAGGCCAATTTAAAAATTATTGGGGAAGAGAGAAGGCCACAGCTTTCTCATTGACCACACATCAGCTAACACAACGAGTAGCCATAGCATGGGATAAGATACTGATGAAAAATGCCCTACCCATTCCTGAATCAGTTTAAAACTACCTGAATTCAGTTTAAATTACCCTTACAATACCAACAGCTTCTCACATTCAATTAGCATTACTCATATACTACGGGCACCTGTATAAATACTTTTTTAACACTTCTCTCTCAATGAGGAACAAAAACATAACAAGAGTAAATAATAATTTGAGGTCATATAACCCACTATCAAACCACTATCTCAAAAAAATATAACACATTCTAAATCTGTCAAAACAGACCCAAACTAAAATATAAACAAGGAATCAAGGGAGGAATATTGATTCTTTGCACTAACATAATCTTTTAAACCACATAATCGAAAAATTAAAAAAAAAATTAAAAAACAGAGAAAGAGAGTCAATGATTCTACACTTCTACAAAATATTCCACACAGCAAGAATATAATTTAGCATTTTAAAACACTACTTTACTTCTAGTATCATTGTCTGATTTGTCCTAATAGATGCACAAAGGCATATTAAAACTTAGACTTTTTCAATGAAATGGCAGCAGTATCATGAAGTAAGACCACGAGATTTACCACTAAAACCAGGTGATCATATCAGTTAGGCTTAAAACCCAACTGAAAACCAAAACCCTCCGTATTTTAAAACCAACCTCAACCAAATATAGGAGGAGAACTAACCAAATAATTCATTTGGGTTCGTTTCAATTTTATTGGTTTTGGACCTACAGGTTTAGTTAATTCTCGATTAGATAATTTACTTACCAAATCAAATGAAAAGCATCCTGACAAAACAGGAGAAGCACAATGACAGCAGATATGATTTGACTAACATTCACATCTAAGAATCTGATGGACTAAAAGCTTATAATATTTCAATTGAAAGCCAGATTGCCATGGAATTTAGAAATTCTAAAACCAAGGCACACTGCGAAGTAAAATTTTTCACCTCACTGCTTATACAAGGCCATAAAAATTTAAAAACATTCTCAAATGGCAGAAATCTGAACTTTATAGAAGATTCTAAATATCTTTCCTTTCAATATATTTGTCTCATAGACCATCAAATTTAGAGTCTCGGAAAATCAAAATCAATTAATTATTCACATGGTTGAGATAATAATATCTGTTAGAATGCTTTATCATCTTTCTTTACAAAATTTTAGATGAAGCGACGAAATGAGGTATGAAACCCTAGCCGAGAGAACCAAAATTCCCTACACTACCAGATTAGACTCATCGCCAATTGACTATGCAAATTAGCTAAATAAACTTAAAATTCAATCAAAGGTAGATTGTCCAGTAAAGAAACACAGAGAAAAAGAGAAACAAGAAGCACCTTGAAAATGAACTGCTCAGCTGCCTGAGAAGATGGAGAGCTGAGTAGAGCAAATGAGGTGGCCGCGAAGTTAAGAGGATTCCAGAAGCTACCTTTAAACCCATCTAAACGACGTAGTACCTATGTCGGTCTTTTTTGTCCCGGTTTTACGAAACAATGGATGAGAGGAATGATACAGCGTGTGGAATTCACGGACCAATTTTTGGATTTTGGTTAATTTTTATTTTTCTTGACGAATAAACTTCAGTGATTTTGTCTATTGAGCTTTCAAATATTATCGGTCGTTGGTTTATAATTCTTGATAACAATTCGGTATCATCCTCAAAAGATATCCCAACGCTAGATATTGTTGACTCAAAAGATTTCATATTTAATTTTAATTTTAATAGATAATAATATAGGTTGCAAATAAATTGAGCTGGATGGATTTAGATTATATCATAAATGGACGGTTCATAAATGCACTATTATCCAAAAAAGTTAGATGGATTTGAGTTAACGTATGAGTTTGCTATATGTTAATCCAAATGAATTGTATAGTGGCCCAAATAGATTGTATGGTAATCTAAGTGGATCTTATGGTAGCCCTAATGAGTGAAAATGTGAATTAATCCATTTAATTATTTTTTCTAATGAAAATTCACTCTTACTATAATTAGAAAATGCTAAATGGAATGGGTCAAGTTCGAGTAGAATAAAAATTGGTGGGGCTCGAGCAGAGCCTAACCAAAATTTGAATTTTTTTTTCTATACAAGCCTATATAAATAAAATACAAACTTGTTTCGGACTGGACTCGGTTAGGTTTGGTTCGGCCGAATCGGGATGGTTTGAGCCTAACAATAATTTGAAAGTTCTGTTTCTATACAAACCTACATAAATAATATTTACAGCTACTTTGGGCTAGCCAGGCTCAATCGAGTTCGAGCCGAATCAGAACGGATCGAATTGGGCCTAACTTAAATTTAAGATTTTGTTTTGCACAAACCTACATAAATAACATATAAGCCTACTTCAACCTAGATTGGGTTAAGTGTGGTTCGGGTCGAACTAGAATGGACCAGGTTCATGCCAAGCCAAGACAAGTCGGGCCTAATCGACATTTGAAGATTCTTTTTGCACAAACTTGCATAAATAAAATACATGACTACTTTAGACTGGACTTGGTTGGATTTGGTATGGGCCAAGTTCAAGTTGAGCCAAAATGGATTAGGTTTGGTTCAAATTGGGATGGGTCAAATTTTGCTAGGCCTAACTGAAATTGGAATATTTTTTTGCACAAGTTTGCATAAATAAAATTTAAGCCTACTTTGAGATGGGCTAGATTTGTTTCGAGATGACTCGAGTTTGGGCTGAGCCTGCTTAACTAGAATTTAAACATTTTTTTCTACATAAGCTTGCATAAATAAAATATAGTACTACTTTGAATTGAGTTGGATTGGATTCGAATCTAATCAAAATTTGAAAATTTTCTTGCGCAAGCTTGCATAAATAAAATCCAAACCTATTTCAGGTTAAGTTCAAGTTAGGCTCAATCGAGTTCGGACTGAACCGAGATGGCATGGGTTTAACTGAAATTTGAAAATTTTTTTATATATAAGACTGCATAAATAAAATAAAATCCTATTATGAATTGGATTGTAATACCCTATACTTAACATTGGTCGAGTATCAATATGTCACACATGCGAAATTGTTAATTTTCTTATCTTTGCTTATAAAATGAAATTGGTGACTAATATCTCTTTTATTTTCTTATTAAACCTTACTTGCATTATCTAACTCATCATTTTCAAATATACTATTTATTTGGTCTAAAAATCACTATTCATATGGTAAAATTTTCAATAGTATAACGGTTACATCGATTACTAATCCTACTGAAAATTTGAACAATTTACACTTTCAATATTGGTCACAGTCCAATCTCATCTTCATCACCACAATTCAACCTCCACAAATATAAATCAGTACAATTTCCATAATTAACACAATAATTATGCTTATAATAACAACCACAGTTTCTTTCTCATACACACATACAAATATATATAAATTTTTTCACTACCCGTATAGCTTATCATATCATAGAATTTATACATATTAAAGTCTTTATAATTTACATAATATTCTACAACTATCTCCTACATATACATGCCAATCAAAAATAAAATTTCTTCTCTAAGTGCTCCAATTCGACCTTTATCCACCGGTCCCTTTGACCTGCACTAATCTTCTTCTTTGCACTTGTACGTAGTAAATATCATGCTCTAAGCATATACATGCCTAGTGTTGGATATACAACCAATACATTTCAACATATAACCATGCATATTTATTTTGTTAAATTTTCTAATTCATATCGTTATTAATTCCTATATCTTAGTTTCCATACTTTTTATTAAGTCCCGAAAATTATTCTTTAATCAAGATTTATCATAATGTCCTTAATTTCACATATTTTAACATAAATTACAATTTTACTTTTACTATACAAATTTGTATTCAATAATTACAATTTTCCCTTTAAACTTATTTTAATCATATTTTTACCATTTCACTCTTAGTGCCCATCTAACTACCAATTTACCCTTACTATTCATCTAATCATTAAAATTATAATTATACCCTTAAATTGTTCATTTCTTCAACTTATTTATAATTTTACCACTAAAAGTCAATTTAATTGCTTATTTACTATTTTGCCACTAATTCCTCTGTTTTATTTACAAATTACCATTTTACCACTAATTCAACTTTCTTATTCATTTTATTCTTATTTTTCACTATTCTTTATTTTATCTCTAAATTCTACAATTTTCTCTATTTTAACCAATTTACTTTCAGTTTTACCCTTAGTTTTTTCAGTGAAAACCACATAGATGAATTGGATGCACAAAATTTGGACCTCAAAAGTCCAAATCTATACTATTTCACATTTTCTCTCTTTTTTTTAACAACTCTGTTCTTTTATTTTTACTAAAAGTCATTTTAATTGCTTATTTACTATTTTCTCACTAATTTTTTTGTCTTATTACAAATTACTGTTTTACCCTTAATTCAACTTTCTTATTTATTTTATTCTTATTTTTCCAATTTTCTCTATTTTAACAAATTTATTTTTGGTTTTGCCCTTCGTATTTTCAATGGAAATCGTACATATAAATTGGATGCACGAGACTTGGACCCTAAAGATCCAAATGTACATTATTTCACATTTTTTCTTTTTTTAACAACTCTCTTATTTTATTTTTCTTTTTGGTGTGGAATCGCCATTGGTCCATTTTTGCAAGTCACCATAACTCATTACCGCGATCGGTATCTTTATGGCTAGCAAATTACATCACACACTTTCAATTTTTCTATTAAATACTAAGGGCAAAACAACTCTCATAATTTCAATCCAAAAATTTATATCATTTCCACATTTCCTTCACATTACTATGTTATGTAACATATGGATTCATACATAATGCATTGTCCTCCTTATTTTTTCTACTTTCCATCACATATATTATCATTTGCACATTAAATCTACATGCATCACCTTCAACCATACTGTATGTATTACCATTCATAGTCTTTTTCTTGCCATAAATTATTTCTACCATATTTTTAAGGCATATTTTGTGCATATTTTCCATTTGTATTTTTGTTGTATAGTTGATTTTTCTTCTCATCAGGTTGTCACAAACCACAGTGTCCAAAATCGAATACCTCCAATGAGTAATCCACACTAGAGAAGGAATGAATGAACCAACAAAGGAAGAGAATAAGGGCTGGCCGAAATTTTCTAGATGCTATCAAGGGGAGTGATGGCTAGGGTTGAGAGAAAAGAGAGAAAATGTTTTCTCTTAATTGTTCACACTTAACCCTAAAATCCTATCACTTAAATTTTTATAGTTAGGTTAAAAATTCAACTTTATAATAGGATTGGGCTCTTAAAATTGCTGGAAAATTATTAATTGGGCTTCTGAAATTATTAATAATTTATTTGGGCTCAATTAAATCCAATTTAAGCCCTTTCACAAAACCAACAAACTAGACCCTTTGTGCATATACTTGGATTTAATTACCCAAATGAATTCCAAATTCAACCAAATTAAATATGTAGGCTCTATAACACTTATAAAATATATTTAATTTATTTTATTCTAAGAATTAAGCCTCTAAAGCCTTCTATTTATAGTTGGCGTGTAACCCTTCCTTTAGAGGGTTTCTGCGTTAACTTCACTTTTTTGGGCCTCTTTAATTCCTCCAATGGATCTATTAATTATTATATCAACCCTATAACACTTATAGTCCCATAATGATTAATTATAAAATATATTATTTCAATTAGATCTATTTTACAAAATATTTCTAAAAAGTTCTGCAAATAATTTTACTTGATTATAATTAATTAAGCGCTTTAATTAATTATTCTCTTATTCACTTCTCTATCCCCATAATAATATCAAATATTATTATCCTTGTCATTTTATCATTTTATCCTTTTCTCTATATGTGTGTGACCTATTGGGTTCCTGTCCATATTGACAGTATAATATGTAATTGTGAGTTCTATTCAAAACTCACTTGATTTAAACTTTTTTAAATCATTTTATCAATCCCTATTGATATTTATGATACATTATTATACAAATCATGAACGGCCTCTAACTAGACATCATGACTACCCAAATGTCAGGAAAGTTAAGTATGACTATACCCTTCCAAAGAAACAGTTACCGTGCAATTACTCCTTTTACCACTCTTATCTCAATTAGATTATGAGTATGGATTTCTGTCAACTCATATAAATCTAATTATGTATGTTCTATTAATTTAACCATTGTTCCAAAAATGCCCTTCATGGATCTCTATCCATCTTGGCATATTACTCTGGCCAGAGATTCTCTGAATAAGGTAATTATAGAATCATGCGAGATAACTTACCTTAATAAATCTGGGATGGGGAATCATTTGTCGATCACTCAACTATCTTCAAGTAGGTCATGATATACCCAATCTCCTAACTATGTTCACCCCTTATTGAAAGTAATTAGTTATGGAGTCAAAATATACCACTTGCTACTTAAGATAACTTTGGTGATCTCAAGTCTAAGGATACTTGCACAATCGCTATGAAGAGATTCCTCACTAACATAGATTTAATATCCATGTGAGGATTCTCTTTGCAGGTCTCCAATGAACTTGTTCTTTTAACAAGCATCCACATGTTAGTTTTAATTATCTTCCATAATCGCAATTATGAGAACCACTGTTTGAACCATTCAAGAAGCATAACATGTGCTAGTCTGTCTGAATTAACAATGTCCTATCTTGTTAATTCTATGATTAGGGATATTTAGATATTAACACATTTGCATGCAATAGACACCTCATATCATGAACACTTTCATGATTGCCTTTGCACTGTGTTTATAATATCAAGGACTTCATTTATTAATTTAAGATTTACAAACTCATGTATTTAAACATAGCATTAATAAATGAATGATGCCTTTTATTAAGAATATGAATTGATACATATGAAATACATCCCTTTTACATGGGCTTTAGGGCATACTCTCTAACAATCTCCCACTTGCACTAGAGCCAATCACTCATATGTTCATATATATATGTATGCATTAATTAGGACTTTAATTAATCCATTTGCTCCCACTATTTTATTGCGAATTAATAGCCCTCACTATATAATCCGAGAAAACCCGATGATTTTCTTAGTGGACTAATATCCAAATCTTGATATGTAATTTGACCTTGACCGTGGTCAACAAGCCAAACTCCATACCCTTGAAAGGTAGGTATCTCTGTACTAATTGTGTCTCTAAACAACTATTGGATCATTAGGTTATCAACTATTGATACATGCATATCATATATATATTCCCTAATCTTACCTTTAGAACCATTAGCCTTGACTGTGGTCAATAAGTTAATGGGCTAGCTAAGATGACCCATTTAATTAGATTCAAACATATTCGATATAATGTGAGCTTGACTGTGGTTAACAAACCACACTATAAAGAACTCTTGTTCTCCTCAAATTAATGGAAGGCTTATATACCTTAGTATTTGTTTGAGGGTTTGAGTTAATTAAGTCTCATCATACATGGTTGGCATACATTGGTATTCATCCTATATCTATCACATAAATATAAGCATGCAAATATTGTATAGTTAAGGACTTTACTACATTGATTTCCCCGAGCCAAAAGGAAAATCAAAAGGTCACACCTAGGTAGCATGCATGATTCAAACAAGTAAAAATAATTACATTATCTTCAAACTTGTTGGATCTGCTTCCGACCCATCTTGCTCCTTGATAGTGGTCTCCATCTCTATCTCTAATTCTAATTTAAGTAATCTAATTACATATTACAATTTGAAAAGAAATACACACCAAAAATAAGTGGTCGGGACATGAAAGTCCTCATTAGGCCGAAACATGCATGATGCTCAATTACATTAGGTTTTATCCATAACTATCCATCATGCCAATCATACACCCTTATATGCATTTCTAATACATAAAGTAAAACATATAATTAATTACTAACTTTGTTTCAACTCTTGAAACTTACTTTGGAGTTATTTTAATAATGTGATCAAATTAGGAAAGTTTTTTCATTTTGAAAACTTTCATTTTAGGAAACCTTTTTGCATGCATGTGTTCTTGCCTTAATATATTGGGAATTATTGGTTACATGCATCTCATACATAAGCGAAATTTAAAATTTTTAACCAATATATCTGATCTTGCCATGAATTTAGAATATATATATGAATGAGAATAAAAAAAAATCACCTTTGATTTTTGTTGAACAGTTGATTTTATTTCTCATCGGATTGTTGCAAATCACAGTGTCCAAAATCGAACACCTTCAATGAGTAATCCACACTAGAGAAGAACTGAAAGAACCAACAATTAGGAGGAACAAGGGCTAGTCGGAATTCCCAAATGCTAGCTAGGGAAGGTGGTGGCTAGGGTTGAGAGAAAAGAGATAGTGTTTTCTTAATTGTTCACACTTACTTAACCCTAATTCCACATCTCTTGGATTTTTATAGTTAGGTTAAAAAAATCCAACTTCAAAATGGGATTGGGCTTTATAAATTGCTGGAGAATTATTAATTGGGCTTCTAAAATTATAATAATTATTTGGACTTAATTAAATCCAATTTAAGCTCTTTCACAAAAGACTATGCATAAAACTCACAAACTAGGCCCTTTGTACATATAATTAGATTTAATTACTCAAATGAATTCCAAATCCAACCAAATTAAATATGTAGGCTCCACAACACTTATGTAACATATTTAATTTATTTTGATCTAAGAAGTAGGCCTCTAAGGCCTTCTGTTTTGGAGTTGGTGTGTGGCCCTTCTTTTGGAGGGCTTTTGTGCCAACTTCACTTCTTTAGGCCTTTATAATTCCTCCAATGGACCTATTGATTATTATATCAGCCCTATAATATTTATAGTTCAATAATAATCAATTATAAAATATATTATTTCAATTAGATCCAATTTTACGGAACATTTCAAAAAAGTTCTGCGAACAATTTTACTTGATCATAATTAATTAAACTCATTAATTAATTATTATCTTATTCACTTCTCTATCCCCATAATAATATCAAATATTATTATCCTTGTCATTTTACTATTTTATCCTTTTTCTCTATGTGTGAGTGACCCATTGGTTTCCTATCCATATTGGTAGTATAATATGTAATTGTGAGTTCTATTCAAAACTCATATGATGTAAGCTTTTTTAAATTATTTTATCAATCCCTATTGATATTCTTGATACACTATTATACAAATCATGATTAGCCTCTATCTAGGCATCATAACTACCTAAATATCAGGAAAGTCAAGTGGTTTGACTATACCCTTCCATAGAAACAGTTACCGTGCAATTACTCCTTTCACCACTCTTATCTCAATTAGATTATGAGTATGGATTTCTGTCAACTCATATAAATCTAATTATGTATGCTCTATTAATTTAACCATTGTTCCCAAAATGCCCTCCATGGATCTCTATCCATCTTGGCATATTACTCTGGCCAAAGATTCTCTGAACAAGGCAATTATAGAATCATGCGAGATAACTTCCCTTATTAAATCTGGGATTGTGAATCCTTTGTCAATCACTCAACTATCTTTAAGTAGGTTATGATATACCCAATCTCCTAACTATGTTCACTCTCAGTTGGAAGTAATCAGTTGTGGAGTCAAAATATACAACTTGCTACTTAAGATAACTTTGGTGATCTCAAGTCTAAGGATACTTGCACAACTACTATAAAGATATTCCTCACTGACATAGATTTAATATCCATGGGAGGATTATGAACTTGTTCTTCTAACATGCATCCACATGTTAGCTTTGATTATCTTCCATAATCATAGTTATGAGAACCACTGCTTGAACCATTCAGAAAGCATAACATGTGCTAGTCTGTCCGAATTAACAATGTCATATCTTGTTAATTCTATGACTAGGGATATTTAGATGTTAACACATTTGCATGCAATAGACACCTCATATCATGAACACTTTTATGATTGCCTTTGCACTGTGTTTATAATATCAAGGACTTCATTTATTAATTTAAGATTTACAAACTCATGTATTTAAACATAGCATTAATAAATGAATAATGCCTTTTATTAAAAATATAAATTTATACATATGAAATTCATCCCTTTTACATGGGCTCTAGGGCATACTCTTTAACAATCTCCCACTTGCACTAGAGCCAATCACTCATATGTCTCAGACCTATCCAATTTATATGGTGATCGTGCTTTATTTGGGAAAGTGCTTTAGTGAGGGGATCTGCCACATTATCAATTGTAGGGACCCTTTCTATTTTCACATCATTTCTAGCTATTATTTCCTTTATAAGATGGTAGCATCTGAGAACATGTTTAGATCGCTGATGAGATCGTGGTTCCTTTGCTTGTGCAATGGCTCTATTGTTGTCACAATATAAAGGAATAAGATCAACAATGCTAGGAACCACTCCTAGTTCAGATATGAACTTTTTGATCCAGACTGCTTCTTTGGCTGCTTTTGAAGAAGCAATGTACTCAACTTCTATCGTGGAATCAGTAGTTGTTTCTTGTTTGGAACTATTCCAACTAACTGTTCCTCCTCCCATTATGAACACATAACCAGACTGTGATTTACAATCATCTTTGTCAGATTAGAAGCTGACATCTGTATACCTATTTACTTCCAAGCTGCCCTCTCCATATACCAAGAATATATCCTTAGTCCTTCTCAAGTACTTAAGGATATTCTTGACAGCTGCCCAGTGTTCCTCTCCAAAATTGGATTGGAATCTGCTTGTGACACTCAAAGCAAATGCTACATTTAGATGTGTACATAACATAGCATACATGATAGAACTAATTGTAGATACATGTGGTATTGTATTCATGTTCTCTCTATCCTCTAGTGTCTGCGGACACATAGACTTAGAAAGGTGTTTTCCATGTACCATCGGTATAAACCCTTTCTTAGAGAGATCCATATTGAACCTCTTCAATACTTTATCTATACATGTACTTTGAGAAAGACATAGCAACCTATTGGATCTATCTCTATAGATCCTTATTCCCAGAATATAGGATGCTTCTCTAAGGTCTTTCATGGAGAATTTCTTGGATAACCATATTTTAATAGATTGGAGAAGAGAAATGTCGTTTCCCATGATCAATATGTCACCTACATATAAAACTAGGAAGACAATTGCACTCCCACTGACCCTTTTATACACACAAGGTTCATATTCATTCTGTGAGAAACCAAACTCTTTGATTGTCTTATTGAATCGTATGTTCCAGCTCCTAGAGGCTTGCTTTAATCCATAAATGGATCTTTGAAGCTTGCATACCTTTTCACAATTTCCAGATGTGAACCCTTTTGGTTGTGTCATATACACATCCTCAATCAGATTTCCATTTAGAAAAGCTGTCTTCACATTCATTTGCCAAATCTCATAATTATAATGAGCTATAATGGCTAAAATTATTCTTATAAACTTAAGCATCACTACAGGAGAAAAAGTTTCATCATAGTTAATACCTTCTTTTTTATGATAGCCCTTTGCTACTAAGCGAGCTTTATAGGTAACTATATTACCTTCCATGTCGGTCTTCTTTTTGAAGACCCATTTGCACCCTATGTGTTTTATCCCTTCAGGTGGTTGAGTTAAAGTCCATACTTTATTCTCATACATGGAGTCCATTTCAGACTGCATAGCCTTAAGCCATAAATCACGTTATGAACTGTTCAAAACTTCTTGATTGTTTGTAGGCTCATTGTCCTCTACTACAGTTATGCCTCTATCCAAATCAATGTGAAATCCATATCTCACAAGGATAGAACGCATCCTAGTAGATCTTCTAGGATTTTGTGTATAATCAGGTTCAACTGTAATCTCATCATTATGAAATTCAGTCTCGGGTTTAATCGGTTGATCCACTTCTATTTGTGGATTGTGAACTTCACCAAGTTTAATTTTACTCCCACTGTCCTCTTGTAGGAGAAACTCTCTTTCCAAGAAGACAACATGCCTTGAAACAAATACCTTTTGTTCTAAGGGATGATAGAAATAATATCCAAATGTTTCTTTTGGATATCTCATAAATAAACATTTGTCAGACTTAACATCTAGTTTGTCTGACATTTTCCTCTTCACATAAGCAGGACAACCCCATACTTTCATATGAGAAAGCGTGGGTTTCTTTTTATTCCACATCTCATATGGAGTAACATCAACCGATTTACTAGGAACTTTATTTAACATATAAACAATAGTTTCTAGTGCATATCCCCAAAAAGATTTAGGCAAGTCTGCTCGGCTCATCATTTATCGAACCATATCTAACAGTGTTCGATTTCTCCTTTTAGATACACCATTGTATTGTGGTGTATATGCTGGAGTCCATTGAGATAAAATCCCATTATCTCTAAGATATTCTTGAAATTCTTAGCTTAAGTATTCTCCACCTCGATCTGATCTAAGTGTTTTAATACTCTTGCCAAGTTGTTTCTCTACTTCATTTCTGAATTCTTTGAACTTTTCAAATGCTTCTGATTTATATTTCATTAGATAGATGTATCCAAACTTGCTATAATCATCTATGAAAGTAATGAAGTAGGAGTAACCTCCTCTGGCATGTGTAGTCATTGGACCACATGCATCTGAATTTATTAAGTCCAAAACCATTTTAGCTCATTCTCCTTTACCAATACAGGGAGCTTTTGTCATTTTTCCTAATAAACAAGATTCACATGTATCAAATGATTCATAATCAAATGATCCCAAATCACCTGACTTGTGTAATTTGGTCATGCATTTCTCATTTATATGGCCTATACGACAATGCCATAAGTATGCGATATTTAGATTATCATGTTTCATTCTCTTGGTATCCACATTATGGACTTCTTTAATTAAATCAAGAACAAATATACCATTCTCAATGATAGCTTTTGCATAAAACATATTGTTCTTAAAAATGTAACAACTCTTGTCCTTTAAAGAAATGTCATAATTGTTTAATAAACAACTAAAAGAAATAATACTCTTAGATAAAGCTGGAACATAATAACAATTATTTAATTCCAGTACTAATCCACTTGGAAGAGGCAAATGGTAAGTCCCCACAACCATTGTAGAGATGTTATGTCCAGTAGCTGACTGCAAACATATCTCTGCCTTTCCAACTTTCTAAAGCATCTAAGCCCTTATAGATCATTACAGAAGTGAGATCCACATCCGGCATCTAATACCCAAGATTATTTTGAAGCAATAGAATAAGTATTAATTTCAATCATACGAATACCTGAAGTAGAAGCATCAGCTTGCTTCTTCTCCTTGAGAGAATATAAATAGGCCTTGCAGTTACGCTTCCAATGACCATCCTTTCCACAATGGAAGCAAGTTCCTTTGGGATTCTCTTTCTTGGCAACCTTCTTCTTGGAGATCCCACCATTCTTTGGCTGCACCTTGGTTATCTTCTTCTTCTACTTCTTCTTCTTCTTCTTCTGCTTCTTACCTTTAGCAGAAGTGACAACCATGACACTTTTTGGATCATTCTTAAAGGATCCATCAGCTATTTTGAGCATGTTGATTAACTCAGGAATGGTAACTTGGATCTTGTTCATGTTGAAGTTAAGCACGAAAGGTGCATAGCTTGGAGCCAACGAGTACAAGATTAAATCTATGTATAGATCATTATCCATTACATAGCCAAGTCTACTCAAATTCTTAATATACCCATACATCTTCAATGCATGAGTAGTAGCTGAAGTGCCTTCCACCATTTTGCAGCTAAATAGAGCTCGAGCAATCTCATATTGCTTAGTTCTAGCTTGAGAAGAATAAAGCTCCTCAAGATGCAAAATAATGGTTCTTGCATCCATCATCTCATGCTGCTTCTGAAGCTCCGAGGACATAGCACCCAGCATCGGACATGCTGCCGCTTCACTATCCTCCATGTATTTTCAATAAGTGCCTTTGATCTCATCAGTGGCATCATCTGATGAAAGTGGTGGTGGATCTTTATCCAAGACATAATGGATCTTTTCAGCTTTGAGAACAATTCTCACTTGCCTGATCCAGTCAGAATAGTTGCTGCCAACCTGCTTGTTATCCAAGATTGATATTAATGTTTGATGTGCTCATGATGATGACCTATATGTGAAAAAGAAAACATATGAGAGTATGTTCATATATATGTATGCATTAATAAGGTCTTTAATTAATCCATTTACTCCCACTATTTTATTGCGAATTAATAGCCCTCACTATTTAATCCGAGAAAACCCGATGGTTTTCCTAGTGGGCCAATATCCAATCCTTGTTATGTAATTTGACCTTGACTATGGTCAACAAGCCAAACTCCATACCCTTGAAAGGTAGGTATCTCTATACCAATTTTGTCTCTACATAACTATTGGATCATTAGGTTATCAACTCTTGATACATGCATATCATATATGCATTCCCTAATCTTACCTCTAGAACCATTAGCCTTGACTGTGATCAACAAACTAATGGGCTAGCTAAGATGACCCATTTAATTAGATTTGAACATATTAAATATAATGTGAGCTTGACTGTGGTCAATAACCCACACTATAAAGAACTCTGGTTCTCCTCAAATTAAAGGAAGACTTATATACCTTAGTATTTGTTTGAGGGTTTGAGTTAATTAAGTCTCATCATACATGGGTGGCATACATTGGTATGCATCCTATATCCATCACATAAATATAAGCATACAAATATGGTATAGTTATGGGCTTTACTACATTGATTTCCCTAGCCAAAATGGAAATTAAAAGGTCATACCTAGGTAGTATGCATGATTCAAACAAATAAAAAATAATTACATTATCTTCAAGCTTGTTGGATCTCCATCTGGCCCATCTTGCTCCTTGATAATGGTCTCCATCTCTATCTCTAATTCTAATCTAAGTAATCTAATTACATATTACAATTTAAAAAAGAAATACTAACCAAAAACAAGTGGCCGGGACATGAAAGTCTTCATTGGGCCAAAACATGCATAATGCTCAATCACATTGGACCTTATCCATAACTATCCATGATGCCAATCATACACCCTTATATGCATTTCTAATGCATAAAGTAAAACATATAATGGATTACTAACTTTGTTTCAACTCTTGAAACAAATTTTTGAGTTATTTAAATAATGTGATCAAATTAGGAAACTTTTTCCATTTTGGAAACTTTCATTTTAGGAAACCTTTTTGCATGTATGTGTTCTTGCCTTAATTATCAATCCAATTGACTATTAATTAATTATCAATTAATTATTTAATTAATTAATCATTTTAAATAATTAAAAAATTAATTTTGGGCTTATAACAAGGGTAGGCCAAAACCCACACAACAAAACCCTAAAGTGTGTTCACACACAAACTAGTTTTGTGTCTATTGGACCATTTGGGCCTTTTAGAATGAGCCAAGTCCACTCCATCCCTTAAAACCCATTAATAAACTTAATTATAGTTTATAATATTTAATTTAAATTAGCTCCTTGGGCCCACCAAGTCATTCACTAATTTAAACCAAGTTCGTAAACATAATTAAGCCCATTAAGTAGTTTTAATGAATTAAAATTAATCCAATTAATTTAAGGCCCATTTTAATTAATCCAATTAATTATAAAAACTTTAATATATCAGATATATCAGATTTAGAAGATTAAAAATCGTTCTAGACAAGAACACAACAAGAACACACCAAGAACAACAATTTATCGAACTTTTCGACTAAACTAGTTTTCATGCAAAACTTGTTCGATTTTAATTTCGTTTAATCCTATGGCTTAATATCACATGTTAAACACATAAATTATCATCAAAATGATCTTAGAGTGGATCTATAAAAAATTAATTTAGAACCGCCCCTAAAATTAAAAGCCATTCATTCCAAAATCATGATCCCTTTCTCAAAAGAATCGTTTTTGTTTTCGTTTTATTTATTTGATCACACATATATCCATAAATAAATATTTCTCATTCATGAAAAATAAAATAGGATATTTTAAAGTTCATGAAATAAATAACTCAAAAATAAAACTTATTCTGCAGAAAAATATAGAATTGTATATTCATGGCAAAATCGAGGCTCTGATATCATATTGGGAATTATAGGTTATATGCATCTCATACATAAGTGGAATTTAAAAATTGTAACCAATATATCTAATCTTGCCATGAATTTACAATATACATATTAATGAGAATAAGAAAAATCACCTTTGAGTTTTGTTGAACAGTTGATTTTACTTCTCACCGGGTTGTCGCAAACCACAATATCTAAAATCGAACACCTCCAATGAGTAATCCACACTAGAGAAGGATTGAAAGAACCAACAATTGGGAGGAAAAAGGGCTAGCCAAAATTCCTAGATGCTAGCTAGGGAAGGTAGCAGCTAGGGTTGAGACAAAAGAGAGAGAGAGTGTTTTCTTAATTGTTCACTCTTACTTAACCTTAATTTCACATCTCTTGGATTTTTATAGTTAGGTTAAAAAAATCCATTTTCATAAAGGGATTGGGCTCTTTAAAATTGATGGAGAATTATTAATTGTACTTTTAGAATTATTTATAATTATTTGGGCTCAATTAAATCTAATTTAAGACCTTTCACAAAAGACTATGAACAAAACCCACAAACTAGGTCCTGTGTACACATACTTGGATTTAATTACCCAAATGAATTCCAAATCCAACCAAATTAAATATGTAGGTTTCACAACACTTATGTAACATATTTAATTTTGGTCCAAGAAGTAGGCCTCTAAGGCCTTCTATTTTGAGTTGGCGTGTGGCCCTTCTTCTAGAGGGCTTCTGTGCCAACTTCACTTCTTTGGGCCTTTATAATTCCTCCAATGGACCTATTAATTATTATATCATCCCTATAACATTTATAGTTCAATAATAATCAATTATGAAATACATTATTTCAATTAGGTTCAATTTTACAGAACATTTCAAAAAAGTTCTGCGAACAATTTTACTTGATCATAATTAATTAAACTCTTTAATTAATTATTATCTTATTCACTTCTCTATCCCCATAATAATATCAAATATTATTATCCTTGTCATTTTACCATTTTATCCTTTTTCTCTATATGTGTGTGACCTATTGGGTTCCTATCCATATTGGTAGTATAATATGTAATTGTGAGTTCTATTCAAAACTCACATGATTTAAACTTCTTTAAATCATTTTATCAATCCCTATTGACATTCTTGATACACTATTATATAAATCATGATTGGCCTCTAGATAGGCATCATGACTACCCAAATGTCAGGAAAGTTAAGTGGTTTGACTATACCCTTCCATAGAAACAATTACCGTGCAATTACTCCTTCCACCACTCTTATCTCAATTAGAGTTTGAGTATGGATTTCTGTCAACTCATATAAATATAATTATGTATGTTCTATTAATTTAACAATTGTTCCAAAAATGCCCTCCATGGATCTCTATCCATCTTGGCATATTACTTTGGCCAGAGATTCTCTGTACAAGGCAATTATAGAATCATGCGAGATAACTTCACTTATTAAATCTAGGATGGTGAATCCTTTGTCAATCACTCGAATATCTTCAAGTAGGTCATGATATATCCAATCTCCTAACTATGTTCACTCCCAGTTGGAAGTAATCAGTTATGGAATCAAAACATACCACTTGATACTTAAGATAACTTTGGTGATCTCAAGTCCAAGGATACTTGCACAACTACTATAAAGAGATTCCTCACTAACATATATTCAATATCCATGTGAGGATTCTCTTTGCAGGTCTCCAATGAACTTGTTCTTCGAACAAGCATCCACATGTTAGCTTTGATTATCTTCCATAATCATATTTATGAGAACCACTGCTTGAACCATTCAGGAAGCATAACATGTGTTAGTCTGTCCAAATTAACAATGTCCTATCTTGTTAAATCGATGACTAGGGATATTTAGATATTAACACATTTGCATGTGATAGACACCTCATATCATGAACACTTTTATGATTGCCATTGCATTGTGTTTATAATATCAAGGACTTCATTTATTAATTTAAGATTTACAAACTCATGTATTTAATTATAGCATTAATAAATAAATAATGCCTTTTATTAAAAATATAAATTCATATATATGAAATTAATCCCTTTACATAGGCTCTAGGGCATACTCTCTAACATAATAATCAATCCAATTAATTATTAATTGATTATTTAATTAATTAATCATATTAAATAATTAAAATTATCAATTTTGGGCTTTAGATAAAGGATAGGCCAAAATCCACCAAACTAAACCCTAAATGTGTTCACATACAAACTAGTTTTGTGTCTATTGGACCATTTGGGCCTTTTGGAATGAGCCAAACCCACTCCAGCCCTTAAAATCCATTAATAAACTTAATTATAGTTTATAATATTTAATTTAAATCAACTTCTTGGGCCCACCAAGTCATTCACTAATTTAAACCAATTCCGTAAACACAATTAAGCGTATTAAGTAGTTTTAATGAATAAAAATTAATCCAATTAATTTAAGACCCATTTTGATTAATCCAATTAATTAAAAACATATTAATATATCAGATATATCAGATTTAGAAGATTAAAAAATCATTCTAAATATGAACGCACCGAGAACATACCAAGAACACACGAAGAACACCAACTTATCGAACTTTTCGACTAAACTAGTTTTCATGCAAAACTTGTTCGATTTTAATTTTGTTTGATCCTATGGCTTAATATCACTTATTAAACACATAAATTATCATCAAAATAATCTTAGAGTGGATCAATAAAAAATTAATTTAGAACAGCCCCTAAACATTATTGAAAAATAAAAGCAATTGACGCCATTCTCAATGGTTGTTTTCTCAAAAGAATCATTTTTATTTTTTGTTTTATATATTTGATCACATACACCCAGAAATAAGTATTTCTCATTCAAGAACAATCAAATCTAATATTTTAAAGTTCATGAAATAAATAACTCAAAAATAAAACTTATTCCGCAGAAAAATATAGAATTGTAAATTCATGGCAAAAACTGTCTCTAATACCATATTGGAATTTATCGGTTACATGCATCTCATACATAAGCAGAATTTAAAAATTTTTAAACAATAGATCTGATTTTGCCATGAATTTACAATATACATTTAATAAGAAAAAGAAAAATCACCTTTGATTTTTGTTGTACAATTAATTTTCCTTCTCACCGGATTGTCGCAAACCACAGTGTCCAAAATTGAACACCTCCAATGAGTAATCCACACTAGAGAAGGATTGAATGAACCAACAAAGGAAGAGAACAAGGACTGGCCGAAATTCCCTAGATGCTAGCAAGGGAAGTGGCGGCTAAGGTTGAGAGAAAAGAGAGAAAATGTTTTCTCTTAATTGTTCACACTTAAACGTAAAACCCTATCACTTGGATTTTTATAGTTAGGTTAAAAATCCAACTTCATAATAGGATTGGGCTCTTACAATTGCTGTAGAATTATTAATTGGGCTTCTGAAATTATTAATAATTTATTTGGGCTCAATTAAATCCAATTTAAACCATTTCACAAAAGACTATGCACAAAACCCACAAACTAGATCCTTTATGCATATACTTGGATTTAATTACCCAAATGAATTTCAAATCCAACCAAATTAAATATCTAGGCTCCATAACACTTATGAAATATATTTAATTTATTTTGGTCCAAGAATTAGGTCTCTAAGGCCTTCTGTTTGTAGTTGGCGTGTAACCCTTCCTCTAGAGGGTTTCTGCTCCAACTTCATTTCTTTAGGCCTCTTTAATTTCTCTAATGGATCTATTAATTATTATAATAGCCCTATAACACTTATAGTCCCATAATAATTAATTATTAAATACATTATTTCAATTAGGTCCATTTTACAAAAAATTTCTAAAAAGTTATGCGAATAATTTTACTTGATCATAATTAATTAAACTCTTTAATTAATTATTCTCTTATTCACTTCTCTATCCCAATAATAATATCAAATATTATTATCCTTGTCATTTTACCATTTTCTCTATATGTGATGCCTTATTAGGTTCTTGTCCATATTGACAACATAATATGTAATTGTGAGTTCTATTCAAAACTCACTTGATTTAAACTTCTTTAAATCATTTTATCAATCCCGATTGATATTTATGATACACTATTATACAAATTATGAGCGACCTCTAGCTAGACATCATGACTACCCAAATGTCAGGAAAGTCAAGTGGTTTGACTATACCCTTCCATAGAAACTGTTACCGTACAATTACTCCTTTCACCACTCTTATCTTAATTAGATTCTGAGTGTGGATTTCTTTCAACTCATATAAATCTAATTATTTATATTCTATTAATTTAATCATTGTTCCCGAAATGCCCTTCATGGATCTCTATCCATCTTGGCATATTACTCTGGCCAGAGATTCTCTGAACAAGGCAATTATAGAATCATACTAGATAACTTCCTTTAATAAATCAGGGATGGTGAATCCTTTGTCGATCACTCAACTGTCTTCAAGTAGGTTATGATATTCCCAATCTCCTAACTATGTTTACCCCCAATTGAAAGTAATCAGTTATGGAGTCAAAATATACCACTTGCAACTTAAGATAACTTTGGTGATCTCAAGTCTAAGGATACTTGTACTACCGTTATGAAGAGATTCCTTACTAACATAGTTTTAATGAATAAAAAATAATCCAATTAATTTAAGGCCCATTTTAATTAATCCAATTAATTAAAAACTTATTGATATATCAGATATATCAGATTTAGAAGATCAAAAATCATTCTAAATATGAACGCACCGAGAAAATACCAAGAACACACGAAGAACACCAATTTATCGAACTTTTCGACTAAACTAGTTTTCATGCAAAACTTGTTCGATTTTAATTTTGTTTGATACTATGGCTTAATATCACTTATTAAACACATAAATTATCATCAAAATAATCTTAAAGTTGATCAATAAAGAATTAATTTAGAACAGCCCCTAAACATTATTGAAAAATAAAAGCAATTCACGCCATTCTCAATGGTTGTTTTCTCAAAAGAATCATTTTTATTTTTTGTGTTATATATTTGATCACATACACCCAGAAATAAGTATTTCTCATTCATGAACACTCAAATATGATATTTTAAAGTTCATGAAATAAATAACTAAAAAATAAAACTTATTTCGCAGAAAAATATAGAATTATAGATTCATGGTAAAACCTGTCTCTGATATCATATTGGAATTTATCGGTTACATGCATCTTATACATAAGCATAATTTGAAAATTTTTAACCAATAGATCTGATCTTGCCATGAATTTACAATATACATTTAATGAGAATAAGTAAAATCACCTTTGATTTTTGTTGTACAGTTAATTTTCCTTCTCACCAGATTGTCGCAAACCATAGTGTCCAAAATCGAACACCTCCAATGAGTAATCCACACTAGAGAAGGATTGAATGAAACAACAAAGGAAGAGAACAAGGACTGGCCGAAATTCCCTAGATGCTAGCAAGGGAAGTGGCGGCTAAGGTTGAGAGAAAAGAGAGAAAACGTTTTCTCTTAATTGTTCACACTTAACCCTAAAACCCTATCACTTGGATTTTTATAGTTAGGTTAAAAATCCAACTTCATAATAGGATTGGGCTCTTACAATTGCTGTAGAATTATTAATTGGGCTTCTGAAATTATTAATAATTTATTTGGGCTCAATTAAATCCAATTTAAACCATTTCACAAAAGACTATGCACAAAACCCACAAACTAGACCCTTTGTGCATAAACTTGGATTTAATTACCCAAATGAATTCCAATTCCAACCAAATTAAATATCTAGGCTCCATAACACTTATGAAATATATTTAATTTATTTTGATCCAAGAATTAGGTCTCTAAGGCCTTCTGTTTGTAGTTGGTGTGTAACACTTCCTCTAGAGGGTTTCTGCTCCAACTTCACTTCTTTAGGCCTCTTTAATTTCTCTAATGGATCTATTAATTATTATAATAGCCCTATAACACTTATAGTCCCATAATAATTAATTATTAAATATATTATTTCAATTAGGTCCATTTTACAAAATATTTCTAAAAAGTTACGCGAATAATTTTACTTGATCATAATTAATTAAACTCTTTAATTAATTATTCTCTTATTCACTTCTCTATCCCAATAATAATATCAAATATTATTATCCTTGTCATTTTATCATTTTCTCTATATGTGATGACCTATTAGGTTCCTGTCCATATTGACAACATAATATGTAATTGTGAGTTCTATTCAAAACTCACTTGATTTAAACTTCTTTAAATCATTTTATCAATCCTGATTGATATTTTTGATACACTATTATACAAATCCTGAGCGACCTCTAGCTAGATATCATGACTATCCAAATGTCAGAAAAGTCAAGTGGTTTGACTATACCCTTTCATAGAACCAGTTACCGTACAATTACTCCTTTCACCACTCTTATCTTAATTAGATTTTGAGTATGGATTTCTTTCAACTCATATAAATCTAATTATTTATTTTTTATTAATTTAATCATTATTCCTGAAATGCCCTTCATGGATCTCTATCCATCTTGGCATATTACTCTGGCCAGAGATTCTCTGAACAAAGCAATTATAAAATCATACTAGATAACTTTCTTTAATAAATCTGAGATGGTGAATCCTTTGTCGATCACTCAACTATCTTCAAGTAGGTTATGATATACCCAATCTCCTAACTATTTTTACCCCCAGTTGGAAGTAATCAGTTATGGAGTCAAAATATACCACTTGCTACTTAAAATAACTTTGGTGATCTTAAGTTTAAGGATACTTGCACTACCGCTATGAAGGGATTCCTTGCTAACATAGATTTAATATCCATGTGAGGATTCTTTTTGCAGGTCTCCAATGAACTTGTTCTTCTAAGAAGCATCCACATGTTAGCTTTGATTATCTTTCATAATCACAATTATGAGAACCACTGCTTGAACCATTCAAGAAGCATAACATGTACTAGTCTGTCCGAATTAACAATATCCTGTCTTGTTAATTCTATGACTAGGGATATTTAGATATTAACACATTTGCATGCAATAGACACCTCATATCATGAACACTTTCATGATTGCCTTTGCACTGTGTTTATAATATCATGGACTTCATTTATTTATTTAAGATTTACAAACTCATGTATTTAAGCATAGCGTTAATAAATGAATGATGCCATTTATTAAGAATATGAATTCATACATATGATATACATCCCTTTTACATGGGCTATAGGGCATACTCTTTAACATTGTTTGCTTAAATTATGCATATACAGACATATATCTTTACTTACATAATAGGAGTACATTAGAATTTTTCCATTTGATACTTGTTTTCATCAATCTAACCTAATATTTTCATTTAATTATCATGCATAACAACTTCTTTAACAATTATTTGAATTATACAAGTCTAAAACACAACTATGTAACACTTATATAATAAAAAATTAGATGAAATGTCAGAGTTTGGGTATCCACTAAACTTATATGCCTTGTTTCCAACTAGTTCTCCTTTTATTTTCTTTTCTCCTTCCTTTCTCTTCTTTCTTCTTCCAATTTTTCATCTATGCCAAAATATACATGATAAATTTTTCATAATTTTCTTTGAAATTTCAATAGAATTTGCATGTAAATAACCTAATTTCATCAATTCGTAACTAATTCTACCCAAAATTCTAACTTATCACTTGATGATTTTTCTCTTTTAGAAATCTTCCAATTTCCAACTTTTCCTTTCTTCAAAAACTCAATTATGGTAGGGAGGATGATGAGTATAAAATTTAAGTGAAATTTAGGATATAACTAGGTAGAATTCAAGCTTAAATGGAAGAAAAATGGTGGAAGAATGAAGAAATTGTGGTTCGGCCAAGTAGGTGGAGAAGATGGTTGAATTTGCTGAAAATTCTACATACTTAGCTTATTTTTGTATGCCTTAAATGGATGGCTAGGATTAAGTCAATCACTATTTGATACAATGATTAATTTTTTGCCACTTTTTAGGCTCATATTAATTTCAACATTATCTTTGTCAAATTTTCATAAAAGGTAGTCTTAAACATGAAAAAATTTTCTTAGGGTGTACATAAATTTTTAGATCAAAATTAGGTCGCTTCGGCAAATTTTTTAGTCTGTAGGGTAATTACTAGTCAGGTAATTCATTTTTTATGTCAAATTTATTTTATTTTTTCATTTTCAAATTTTCATTTATATTATTTCTGATGATCTCTCATGGTCAATAATTTTTTATTAGTCCCGAAAATTTTTTTTATGCTTGGTTAACCTTCTGGTACACTATTCACGTTGAACCCTAACTTATTTTTATATTTGACTTTTGAGACTCTATTGGACCTTAATTTCATACCAAACTACATCATTAGGCTTCTCATAAATTGTACTTTCTAGTGCTCATGAAAAGTACTCGTCAATCTCGGATGGTACTATTCACCTTGGTGGCACTATTCACAGCTTAAAATGTATTATTCACGTAGTTAGAATTTTTGGGCACTATATGGGCTAGGTTAAATTTCATACAGGAGAAGTTAGACCAAACTAATATGGTTTAGGTTCAAATCGAGTTTGGACAAGTCTAAATGAAATTTGAGAATTTTTCCTATAAAATTTTGCATATATAAAATCTAGACCTATTTTAGGTTGGAATAAATTTGGTTCGAGATGGACAGAGTTAGGGTCAAATTGAAATGGGTCAATAGTGTCTAACCAAGTTCGGGTTAGGTCAGTTTTGGATCTGAATGGAAGTGGATTGGACTGGTATGCTTGGTATGAAAAAATTATAATTGGTGTAACTTTGGTTTGGTGTAGTTGATGCTCATTGGGCCACATGAAACATGTTCATATGGGTCATAATTTAATAGGGTCATTTGAGTTAGACCAGATGGGCATACTTCTAGGTAGGATTAGACATCACTACAAAAAAACTGCTGATTAGCGACGGAAAATTCCGTCGCTAATTAGCTGTTTTCCGTCGCTAATTAAAATTAGCGACGCCGCGACGAACAGTCGCTAATAGGCCAGTCGCTAATATATTAGCGACGGAATCCAAAATCAGTCGCTAAATTAGCGACGAAAAAATTCGTCGCTAAATTATTTTCGGCGTCGCTAATTTATGTTTCATAATTAATCGCCGTATTATAATAATAATTTTTAGCGACTAAAAATTCCGTCGCTAATTTAGTCGCTAAATAAATTCTTAAATTAGTCTAGACAAATATAATAATTATTATTAGCGACAAACTTTTCGTCACTAAATCCGTCGCTAATAAATATTCCTAAATTGCAAATAAAATGAAAATTAACTACTCAGTCGCAATTCATTTATAATATTTTATTATTATTATTATAACATTCAGAATTTAATTTATATAAATAAAATTTCTCAAATATTATTAAATTAAAAAATATAATATCATAAAAGTAAATTAAATTGTGCAGTATTTTACAAATAATTAAAAAAAATTCAAACTAAATAATACTACTAACAAATTTTTATACAATATGCTACAAAAAAAAGAAAGAACTCCGCAGTCTTCATCATTCTGGCACAAGGCAGCAACCAAGCACTTCTTGTTCGAATAGACCTGAATGCATTATAAAAAATTAAAGACAGGAATTTTCGCCAATCATTAGAAGCTCCAGAGATCGCAATTATGAATTACTAGCTTTAGAACTGTATCTATCAAATTGTATGCCAAGAGACCGCTCATTACAACAAAGTAGATCATCCTTAATCCTACATTAAAATTGCAGTCATAAGCCAAGGAAGCTGATCCTTACCAACTCATACCAAAAGCCTTATTTGAAGCATTCAAGAGTAATAATGGATTTTTTTTAGTGCTGTCAATTCTTTTAATCTTTGAGATTAAAAAGTCTCTATTGGTTGAAAACCAAGCAATTATCTCTTAAGTCATTGATCAAAGAATGACGATACTAGGATCAATATACAGGGATTGGCATGCACACACACACTAATCACAAAATCAACAAAGACAAACAAAAAATTAAACAAATATAGAATGATGTGAAATACTTTTAAAGTAAATTAAATTAAACCTTTAAAATCTAGCATTATATTCTCAAAAACAGATAATGTAATAAAAAGCAATGTCTAATGAGCACATTGGGCTTCGCATTTTTCTGAAGCAATAAGTCTAACCTTGTCTAGTGTTTGGTGGTAAGAACATAAAGTGGGGGAGCAACCAGTTTTATTTTCACAGGACAGTCTTTATTGCCAGCAGCCTCTGCTTTTTTCATTGCATCCTGTCACGAAACACATAAAAAGTCTGTAAAACACCACAGCTTCTCAAGTAGAGGATATGTCCTATGATACACATAATCTGACATTCAATTAAAAAAATTAAAAAAAAGGAACTAAAGGCAAATAAAAGGGAAAGAAGGAAAGTGAATTAACCTTAATGTGAAGAACCCCATCAAACTGGAAACACTTTATTTCAATATCAGCCCGAATCTTCAGTGGTTGGGGGGTCATTCCTTGACTTCACGGGTGAGGGAATTCAAAACTGAATCAGGATCATTCACGATGACTTTGAATGCCTGCACATCGATAACTTTAGTCCCAGTGAACTATTTAAAAAGATTAACAAAAGCTTGAGATAGAGCAGGGTAATCATCACCTCATCACAGATCCGCACCAGTAATTAGCTTAAAAGTTTACCATCTCTAAGCAAACGAGTTATTGCATTGCAAATTCCAGGCAGTATGTCTATGTGAATGATAACAAGCTTAAAAGCACACAAGAAATGAACATCAAACTAAGGAGCATTCCTTTTGGTATCCGTAGAGAAAAAGTCAGGAAGTCGACAAATTAAGAGCCCCAGCTGAGAGCATTTTATTAAACTAGAGAAAGAATTAGTAATTGTTATACTATACAGATGTAAAATGAAGAAAGCAACAATTTTGGGGGCATGATATACAAAATTGTTTGAGTTTACCGCATAAAGGGCCGTCATAAAACTCTATTTAGTTACTGCTGTAAACCCTTTAATTTTTCTAAAAATAAATTAACAGCAAATATAGATTGATTTTTTAGATGTTACTTAGTATCACCATATGCTTAATTTAATAGTAACCAATATTTACAAACCTCAACATTGGTAGAATTCGAGTACTTTCCTTTGGACACTGTCTGTTGGCATTTCAAAGCTAAATCCTCGTATATAAACCCAGTTCCATCTGTATTAAAACCTATCAAAGGCAAGGAACCTAATTTCTTAGCTAATAGTACAACAGAAGTTCATAGACTCTATGACACACCTAATTCAAAGACAAACTGAGAAACAGTTAATTAAAATGCCCCTACCATTTGCCTCATTCTATGTTGAAAACATTATGTACAGGCACTCAAGGATAAACCAGATCGCAGCATAAACTAAAACCAACCCTTAAAACACCCAGTAGCATATGACAAAAAAAAATAAAAACCACCGCCCAGCAGCACGTGAAGCAGAAACAAATGAACACCGCCCAACAATTGAAGCAAAAACAAATATGTACCACCCATAATGAAGGTTAACAAGGAAGCAGCAACAGATAAAACAAATATGCATGGCCAAACAAATCGGACTCAAAAAAAATTGGGAATTAAAAAGACAAATAGAATACAGCTGCAGATGAAGAGAGAAAAAGCGACATATTTGAGAATGAGGGATACCTTGCAAGAGTTTTAGGCTAGAACCTCCGCTGCCGCCGCTGATTTTAGGGATTCGATTTCCTTTCTCATTTGTCTTCCTCCAACTTCGTCTTCTGATTTTAGGGTTTGAAGCATGAAACGAGAGAATGTCGCCGGAGGAAACAATGTCGCCGACGATGCACCGCTACTGTCGATGTTGAGTTCACAGCACCAAGGACCCGTAGCAGGTAGTCACACGCTCAGATGCCATCAATTTTAGTGGGAATCCTCCCTGAAAAATCTCGGCATACCCATCCCCGATCTCCTTATCGTCGGCAAGTGAGGACGATCGGTGGGCATGGAGAGGAGCGCTCGATCACAGGGGATCCAACGGCGGTGCTGTGAAACAGTGGAGAGAAGGGGTGAGGGAAAATGTTCTATTTATACCTAGGGTAAAATTATAAAATTACTAAAATACCCCTACCAAATTTATCATTTTATCCTTACATTTAAGGATAATTTTGTAAATATATATAACTAAAATTTTTAATAATTTAAAATTTACTCAATATTTTAACAAAATAAAAATAAATTATAAATTTTTCATAACCATTTTAAATAAAATAATAATTTTTATTATATTATTATAAAAAAATTTATATTTATTATTTTTCATAATATGACTATATAAAAATTATAACAATTACTTTATTATTATTATTAAAAATATAAATTTTTAAAATAAATAAATTTAAATTTGGGAATAATTGATAAAAAAATCATTAAAATTTCTAATAATTTAATATTTAATTTAAATTTTATAAAATAAAAGATATACCATTGTTACTTACAGTAATAGTTATTATCTAATTAATAAATAAAAGATAGAAAATAAAAAGAGAAAATAAGAGAAAAATCTGAAATGTAAGGAGAAACGATATTTAAACGACATTTCAACAAAGAAGAACTTAAAATCCCAATAAATAAAACTTTAAAAGATAATAACCACAAATATAAAATAAAAGATATACCATTGTTACTTACAGATAATAAAAACTGAACTTACAGATCTTAAAAACTAATCGTCACGGTCCAAAATTAACAAAAAGGAGTTTTGAATGTACTCACCAAAACTCAGGCCAATCTAACGGTAAATGATTTTCCGATTGTTTTCGTATACAAAACTGGTCATTACGTAAATAATTCAGAAAACAACATATTTTTTGCAATTGAAATTAAACTTACAGATCTTAAAAACTAATCTTCGCCGTTCAAAATTAACAACAAGGAGTTTTGAACATACTCACAAAAAATCAGGCCAATCTAACGGCAAATGATTTTCTGATCGTTTTCGTATACAAAACTAGTCATTACGTAAAAAATCCAGAAAACAACCTCTTTTTTGCAACAAAAATTGAACTTACAGACCTTAAAAACTAATCTTTGCCGTTCAAAATTAACAACAAGGAGTTTCGAACGGACTCACCAAATATCAGGTCAATCTAACGGTAAATACTTAACCGTTGAATCTTTACTTACACTATTTCGTATAAAAGCTGTTCAATTTGTATTTGAAGATCCAGCCAAACCGTAAACATGCAGATTCAAATGGACTATATATTTGGATTTATCAGATAATATCTTAACTTATTTATTAATCTTGCCATGTTTAGAATTTCAAAGCCATTTCTTCATTTTCAAATCTGTAAGTTTTCTCAGTCTTCCATACCACTCAATTAGCTAACCGCGGTAGCGAAGTTAAATGGTAAGGATGAGTTTAGATGGAGCTTTGAATATTTTGAAAAATAGTAGAAATAAAATTGAAAAGTGTGTGTGTGTGTATATATATATATTAAAAAATTTATTCATTTAGAAAAATAATAGAAATTAAATTGAAGAAATTAAATTAAAAAATTTATTCATTTTGACTTGTATGAGTTTAAGTTTTGGATTGAACTCTATTATCTTATTCAACTAAATAATTTTTCATAATCATTTTAAATGAAATAATAAACTTTATATTATTATTATATAAATATTTATATTTATTATTTTTCATAATATGACTATTTAATACTTATAACAATTACTTTATTATTATTATTATTATTATTAAAATGTAATTTTTTTTAAATAAATAAGTTTATATTTGGGGATAATTGATAAAAAAATCAATAGAATTTCTAATAATTTAATATTTGATTTAAATTTTAGAAAATAAAAATTAATTACAAATTTTTTTATTATTATTTTAAATGAAATAATAAATTTTATAAATATTTATTTTTATTAATCTTGAACACGCAAATATATAATAATCATAACAATTAGTTTATTATTATGATTAAAAATGTAAATTTTCTAAATAAATAACATTAGATTTTGGTATAATTGGTAAAAAATTATTACCAACTTATAAAATAATTTATAATTTTCTGTTACAAAAGAAATAATTTATTTTATATGGTCTATATTAAAATTACTTGAAATTATACATAAATCATGGGAGTGAAATTTAAAAACTTATTTTTTAATTTATTTGCGACGGATTAGCGACTAAATTTTTCCGTCGCTAATCGTATTACAGAAACAAAATACTAATTAGCGACAGTTATTTCCGTCGCTAAACCGTCGCAAAAAAAGGCGCTAAATATTCCCGCCAACATTAGCGACTAAAAGTTTAGTCGCTAAAATTTCTGGAACTAATTTCCTGAATAAAAAATTATAAAATTTAGCGACGGAAAAATTTGTCGCTAATTCCGTCGCAAAACAGGGCGCGTACACTTCCCGCCAATAATTAGCGACTGTTTATTAATTCTGTCGCTATTTCGTCGCAAAAAAATAGCAAATATCATTATCGCGACGGAAATATAAAACAGTCGCTAATCCGTCGCAAAATTAGCGACGGAAATTGGACCGTCGCTAATTTTAGTCGCTAATTGGCAATTTTTTTGTTGTGCATGGGTTAATATTTTTGGGTAGGTTTGGGCAAGATTTTTAGATTAGGCTAAATTTGCCAACTCTAGATAACAAAACATTTAAAGCGTAAATTAGTTTTTGGGCCTAAACTAATCATTTTGCAGGTCTAAGCATATAAGCCTTGAATTTGTGTCTACTTATAGCAAAGCAAATCTAACATATGCTCTACTTGCTAGATATAATTAGATCAACATTTTTTTTTTAAGATTTGAAGGTCAAGATTAAATAGAAAATTATTGTAAAATCTGTTTGATGATTCGCACACATCACTTTATCATTTATTCATGCATTTTCATAGATTAAAACATGATTTCTCTTAACAAGAAGAAAAAGATTGATTATATAGAAGGAAAGACTTAAAAGGGAGATTTTCTCATTTAGCATGTTTGATTGAGAATTTTTTCTAAGATTATCAAATTAGTTTTCTAATCTATTTAAGATGGAAACATTTTTGAAAGTCATTAACACATAATGGTTAAATCTTTTAAAGGCTATAAAATGGTTTTTGAAGTGACAAAACAAAAGTTTGAAAACACATTTTATTTTGAGTATCATTTAGTAATAAGTTTTCATCTTATTTTATCATACGCGATCACATTCCCTCAAGTTAATTATAGATTTATTTGTAATCATACAATATGATTTATTATTCTTCTGAGAATTATGGGGATTAGGTTGCTAAGATTTAAGGAAATAACTATCAAGTGTTTAGATTCTTTTGCTCAGAAAAAATGACTAAGTTTTGTAAGTTTTTACTTAGAAAAAAAGACTTACGTAGCTATAACACTGCAAACGTCTGGACTCTTACACTTGAAGTAAAGTCACAAGAAAGAGAGAAACTCTTAAAATTATTTATCTTAAGGAGATGATGTAGGCATATCAAACCTCTATAAATCATTTTGTCCATCTACTCTATATCTCTCTCATCTCTTCTTATGCTTTTTTATTTATATATGTTGCTGTGCTCTAATGATAATAATATTTTTTTTTCTATTACTTCTTTAACTAGTTGTTTTCAAAAAATAAAAAGAAAAGATTTTTAGTAAAACACCTAAACTAGTTTGAAATTTATATCTACTATCTTCACGTATTTCTTATTTAATCAAAGAATATTTAACTTGGACAATTTTTATTTCTAATAGCTAAGTAATATTGTGATAAATTCATTTTATCTATATAGAGGTTTCTGAAACAAATGTTAATTGTTCAGGTAATTAAATCAATTTTTGCTCTAGACTTGTTTCTACTCTACATTTGTTTCAACATATTAAGTTAAAAGAAAAATTTAGTATACTTAATTTAACACCCCCGTAAATAAATTTGTAACTCATCAATGTTGGTCTTAATGTATTAGGAGATTTCAAGTACGATAAAATAATAATAGAATTATTTTCACAAACAGAATAGATACAGGTATACAAATATATTGTACAAAAGCAAAAACACGTCAAATAATGCATAATTATTGTAAAAATGAATAAATGATGCAAAAATACATAAAGGCTTAAAATACATGCAAAAATGCCTCAAAATACACTTAGGGACGACCAAAAGGAGTAAAGGATGACCAAAAAAGGATCGAGGAAAGGATGGAGAGACATATTGATTACGTGCCATCCGTAAAATGACAGACAGCTATCCGTTAGTCTTTCTCTCCGTCCATCACCTCTAGACAGAACCAGAAATTACGAAAAAATCATGTAAAAAAATTTCTAGCCCCAAATATGTATTTATATAATCTAAATCATGCTAAAACATGTTATAACAACAAATCATACATAAAATGCAAAAAATGGCATATGTTTATAGGATTAAAAGAGCAAAATTGAAGCTTTATACATATAATAATTGAGAAATCTCAAAGGACCTATCATGCCTCTAACACATTTTATAGTCTAGCAACACATCACATATCAATAAGCATACATATCCTTCACATATGGCAATAAAAAAGTATTAAACTAATGTTAAATAATCACGTAAACACATAAATAAAATTATAGAGGGAAAAAGAGTGAATGGGCCTATAATATTACCCTTAGGAGATATTCTGACTCTATGATGATTGTAGCCTAGATCTCTACTCTGAATCACACTCCTTGATTCTAAAAAAAATATGAAATTTTTTTGTATGAGGTGTGTATTTTAACAAGAATTGATAGAGCTAAGAGTTTAAAGAGAGAAAGAAATTGGATTTTCTTCTTCTCTAAATGTGGCCCTCCAAAATAATGATTTCTTATTCTTTAAAAAACCTTAGATTTGAGTTTTTATACCTAAGGAAGAATTTGAGTTCAATTCAATTCAAACTCAAATCTCCTTAACACTGGAGATAAAATTCCCTAAATCCGACATAAATCTTAAGAGATAAACTTCCTCCTTTTGAAACCCAAAAAAAGTGGGAAAATCTAGGTTTCAAGCGAGGGACGGGCATCTCTGGATGAAGGGTGGCCGTCCCTCATTACTCAACCTTGGGTTCTTGAAATACCGCTGGTTTAGACTACAAAGGAAAGAAGGGCCCACAGATGGGCACCCCTCAGGTGACAAAAAGCTGTCTGGAAGTCCAAAATAAGGTTTTCTGCATATTTTGCTAAAACACTTGGCAATATTTGAGGATATTTAGAAAATTATAAAAATCCTTGAAAGAAGTGAGAAATGTGATGATCGGAGCTTTGAAATCCAAACCTTGCTGTTAGTAATATATTATTCCTCATCATCGGGTAACCTTGTTATAGGCTATCTTGGGTCATGGTATCTACAACTACCCCCAATTTTGGGGAGCTAGTGTACTAGTGCACTGGTGATAAAGTGAGCCAAAATTCATAATACAAGGAAAAAGTTGCATACCTGAGGTAGCGAATCTCTTGGCTGATTACAACACATACCTTTTGAGGCAGTGAGTCTCTTGATTAGGTAGTTATCATTATCTTGTCAATGCATTAACCCTAAATTTGAATATTTAAAATCAGTTTATCGATGCGTTAACCCTATATTGATTGTCCAATTAGTTCATTGGGCATACAGAACTAGGATAACTTGATTAACTCTTATTAGCATCTGGAGCATGTAGAATCACATTATTTTAAAGTTTCTGATTAGCACTTGGGGCATGTATAATTGAGATGGATTAAGACCAAATTCATTGAAGACGGCGAGTCTCCACTTGTCCAATTAGCGCTTGGGACATGCAGAATTATGATAAGAACAAAGGTCTTCACTGATTAGCACCTGGGGTATGCAGAATTAAATTGCTGAAACATGTCATGATTAGTGCCAATTTGTCAGCATGCAGAGTCAGAATAATATGTCACACTTGGTTGATATTAAAATCATTATGCAATATCAAATGAGATGATTAGGGCAATATTTGATTGGTGTCATTCATTAGCTGACCTGTTGGTTGTTCTTTTTGAGAGATTTAGTTGCTTCCTTCTAAAGTAATGCTTTGCTGGGGATATTTCTAGCAAATATATGTCTATCCACTAGGGAATCATTGAGATGCTTGAACCCATTCTATCAAATATGCACTTGGGATGAGTCATTGAGATGCTAGAATTTATTCTGGCATATTCTCTACTGCCTCTTATCCAACAGTTATTTGTTTTCAACATCAGTCTCGTGGCTTTTGATGTGTTTAGATCGAAACCTCTCCTTTTTTGATGGATGGTGATAGTTGCTCTGGTTTATGATGAATGGACCTTTGTTTGGGAAATTCTTTATGGTGAAGGTTGGTGCCTTTATTTTTTTGTTGTTGAAGGAGTAAATGTATGCCTCCTGGTGGGGTTTTGAGTACCTAATGTGAAAGATATTAAATATTAGTGTGCTACTTATTGAATCTAGCTTCTTTTATTATTATTATTATTATTATTATTATTATTATTATTATTATTATTATTATTATCTTTTCTTTTGTTTTGTTTTGTTTTGTCGTGGCATGGTTATTTATAAGTCATCTTGTTAATTACATGCCATTCACATTCATTTATTTTCTAAGCATAGAAAGAATAAATAAAATGAGACATACAATGATAAAATAAATTATATACAACTCCGCTTTTTATATACATAAAAAATTTTAATAAAGTAAACTCCCTGAATACAAAATAAATCACTATGAGGACCCTGGTCCTAATTTTTGGCGATAAGCTAACCCTAATAGTGGTCTAAATACTGGTGGCCTAGGAGGTCGAGCTTGAGCCATAACCTGAGGTACTGGAGGTGACTACTTTTTTTCTTGCTTAAATACAAACCTAAAGCCTGGCAGCACTGATGTCAAAGGCTGTAGGATATATGCTATCATATTTGCTAGTCTCTCTGACCCCTATCCGACTTGAAGGACTACTCGGGAATGGCTCTCTAAATACCTCATCAAATCTCTCCTTAGGTACCTAATGTACCTCTTCAACTCCTCGTTAGTCTCGACCACGGCCCGTCTGCCTTGGGAATCCCTATCTCGATGCGAATGCTTTGATCCCTAAGTTGAGTGAGAGATTTCATCAACCACCTATAGGGATTCACCAAATTTGTGGCTAACAGTCTCCATACTTGGTCTAACGCCCTATACCTCTGCCTGTAAGGTCTAAACATTAACCGGTAAGTCCTAGAGAGATTATACTACCGTAAGTAGAGTCTGTAATGTCTACTCCTAGCATCTGCTGGATACCTCCAATGCTACTAACCTCATGGAGAAATCATATGATAGAGTAGCTAAAAGTGCTTGGGCTAGAGATGGCAGAATAAAAGGTGGAGGTGCAGTCGAAGTAGATGCCCCCAAATGCCTATAAGGTGGAGAGTGGTAGAGGATGACACTTTTAGATATTTGTAAAGAGAAAACCTCATAGCTGGTGACATCTGGTGTCTGATAGGAGATATGGGCCGTATCACTGTCTATGGCTACCCATTCAAAAGGTCATGTAGGTTAATCTGTATGTCAAACACATAATCAAAGTTTGTCCCTACCTCCTGTGGCTTTTGTGACCCGTGGGGCTCATCCCTCTAGTCATCCTACTGAGGTGGCTACTCTAAAGGTACCTGAGACTCTACTGGTGCTTGACCTTAGTCGTCCTGCTCTGTCGTTGTATTTGGAATTATAGGATCAAGGCTACATCTCTGATGGGTCTCTAGCACCGTGAATAGTCTGTACTTTCCCTTACACCCCTCTATAGGCTCTACTATGCTTATCGTGATTACAGCCTGCAAGTCTATATGAATACTCTCTAGGACAGGGTCACAAAATCGAGCCTCATCAAACTCCAAAGATATTAGAAACTTGGTGATGACTTCACCTACACATACCTGGGTCCTTAGCATGGTGCCTACCCTGGTCAACGTCATGATGATCTCGTAATGATGTCTATATGGTGGCCCTCCTGCATCCCCCATAGGCTAGTGATATCCATTGAATTAACGTTCCTAGACTCCTCATGTGTCCAAGATATGAGATGGATAACACTTTCTGAAGGTATCTATATATCTGAAGAGCTAACATCATGCTCTTCAACTTTTCTAAATTGTCGATGGCACCTAGTAAAGTCATTGCCCTCCATTTATCCCTATCTATCAATTTAGGGGGTGTGACTGTGCCTAGTCCATTGGAAAGTCCTATGGCATCTGTAATTCTACACCTAGTGATGCTATAATGTATCCCTAAGGCTCTAAATCGTACAGCCCCCTCTCAGGTGTCTGACCACTAATATCCCCCATACTACAGGGTAGTAAGGACCTCTCGAGTGACGTTCTGATATGTCCTGTAGGCCAAGGCAAAGAAATCAGTGCAGCCTACATTGGCTAAAAGCCTGTTAGCCTCCTATAGTAATTCGAAGTCCTCAAGGAAATATCTGAATGTGATGTTCGATAACTGGTTATTGGTCCGAGTACCGGTGTCACTAAACATTGTGGTGATCCAAAAATTATTATTAAATTATCCATCTTTGTAATATCCAAATTCTTAACTATTAATTCATGGGTCCCACATTTTGAATATAAAATCATTAAATTTGCAGAAATTAGGGCAGCATAATGACTGAAACCCAAATTCTACCTTTCTTTAAATTTTAGAAAAAACACTTCCAAATAATCACACATATCCAACCCAACCTACAACAACAAATAAACTCCACAAAGTCTGCCAATAATGAACAACAGTCATTTCCATAGCAGTATATATATACATAAACATACACACATTCCATATAATACAACTTCTTTACTTTATCTCATCAAACTTATTTACAATATGAGATATACATATTACAAGTCCAAATATATATATATATATATATATATATATATATATCTCCAAAACTGGTTGTGCCGTTTTATTCGACAACTTCCTTATGTACATGCCAACCAATGAAAACACAAAATGCTGGATTTCTCTTCCATTGATTTCTTTCTAGTACAAGTTTAATCTCCGTGTCTTGCGAGTAGTATAAAACCATACACTAAGTACTAAAGTACTTAGTGGTGAACATAAAATCTTAAACCCTAAAATTTCCATTGTAGTTTATTAAGTATTTTTTATTTATTATAACTATATTTTATTATTCCTCTTTCATCATTTAATTCCATTATAATTATTTTGTTTTCACTAATTTCTTAATTTAAAATCCCAAATTTCACTTTTATCAATAAAATTACTATTTTACCGCTACTTGGAAAATTCTATCTCAATTATGACTTTTCAAGTTTTATTCTCAAATTGTAATCACTTTTCATTTTTGATTCGTATTATAGGGGTAAAATTTCACTTTGGTCTCTAAAGTTTTAAAAATGCACTTCTATCCTAATTTCATTCATTTTTCAGTTCTTTATATTATATATAATTTTTTTTCTTACATTTTGATATTTTACACTTTTACCCTAGTATACCATGAAAATATATCACTGAATAAGATGAGAGGAACGGTGGACCACATGGGCCCCAGAACTCCAGTATTATCAATTACACATATATTCTTCTTTTTTTTCTTTTTTTTTCTCCAAACACTTTAATACAGATGTCGAACCATATCGAGATTACCACTATTCAAGTTGCCATGACTTGCTACCGCGGTTACAGAAATGTCTGTATGGCTGTTGATAAGTGTGAATTATACTATATTCTTAGTATATTTTTAGGTGTTTATTTGAGTCAATTTAGTCTTAATTAGTTGGTTTTTGGTTTAATTATTTATTTTATGTGTTTTTAGGGCTAATTATTAATTTTGGTATTTTTAGGGCCAAATTGAAGAAAAAAGGGCCTAAAATGCAAAAAGGAGAAAATTAGGGGCAAAAGTGGAATTAAAAAGAAATGTGGCTTTTAATCAAGGGGAGCAGCCATGAAGCACTTGGTTGAGTGATTACCTCACTCGACTGAGTGATTTGGCACTCTCTAGAGTGAGATTTTCACCTCACCCAAGCAAGGTTCACGTAAAATGCAGTAGAATTCCACTCTCCCGAGCAAGAATTTCACTCTCCCGAGTGCAATGCTCACTCTCCTGAGTATCAACTTCACTCTCCTGAGTGCAAGGCTCACTCACCTGAGTAACTCTCCTATTTAGACGATTAAAGTCTTACTATTTCAATCAAATGCAAATTTTTCCAAGAAATGAAGTAAAAAGAGACGTACACTACTCTCGGGGAGGCTATATAAAGAGTCGAAGGCATCAAGATTAGGGAGACCTTTACCTTATGAATTTCTCCTTTCATCAAAATACTTTAGCTTAGGTTCAATTTTGTATCAACTTTATTTTGGTTTGTTTTAGCTTTTAATATGAAGTGTGAGTAGTTTTCTTTAACTTTTACTAAAGGATACCTGAATCCTTAACTCTTATTGTAATGATTTAGTTGTGCTTTCATGTTAATACAAGTTAATTATTTCTTAGTTCTTGAGAAATTTTGTATCTTTGGGTTGTATTGAGTCATTAATTAACATATTGAATAAATGTTTGATGATTGATTTCAATTACAATCTTTTATATGCATGTTCTTAGGTTAATTCATTAATATTGATGTATGGTTATGTTCTGAATAAGAGATAAATATGTGTTAGTAAAAATGGATTAAGATTAAGAAGAGTTAAACTAAGAATAGACCAAAATTAGATTTACTTGAAGAAGGAGTTTAATGGAATTTTAGGAGTCAAAACTAGATCTTTATGCTAAATGTTAAATCATTCTAAATAAGTGGATTTAATATTTAGAACGATAGTCTAAATAAGCTAACTGGGTTTATTTTTTCTAGTTTTCCATAGTCACTTGTATTCTTTTAGCTAAGTCATTGCAATATTAGTATAGGTGGATGGTCCTTTAGTAGAAGTTGCCTTTAATATTGAAATTTACCAACTTTAATTGATTGCTTTGTTTAATTTGTTTAAGTTTTATTTATTGAATCTTTCATCATCATCACAAACGTGGAATTTCTTTTATTCTTTGCACATGTTATTCACCTTAAAATCTGAAACAAGTTGCACTCATCATAGTTTCCCTTGGGTACAATACTCAAGGTTTTAATCTATATTTCCCTATATTACTAGCCGATCTAGTACACTTGCTAGACACCGATAAAATTTTTAGCGTTGTTGCCGAGGACACATTGGCATTTGTTTTTATATTTGAAAGTGAATTTTGTGTGTCTTTCTTCTTCTTTCTTCTTCTTCATTCTTTACTAATTTTATTCTTTTATTCTTTGTTGGTGTCATTAGTTTATGATAAGAGGCGAGCCAAGTTTGCCTATTGACCCTGAAATTGAGAGGATGTTTCATAGGATTAGGAGGTTAAGGCAAAGAGAGATGAATTTGGAGGAACAAGAGCAGAATAACCTTAACAACCATAATAATCATCCTCTCCATAACCCACCAATGGATGATCCACACCCTAGGATAGGAGGCCGGATTAACCAAGCTTAAGGGGATGGGTGTAGGCCTAGAACTATTAGAGATTATGCCATACCTGGGTGGAATGAGGATTATAGAACTATCAGGATACCTCACAACCAATATTTTGAGATGAAACCAGCCACTATAACCATGGTCTAAAAGAATCAGTTATCTGGATCAAAAATAAAGGACCCAGCTCAGCACTTAGACATTTTTCTAGAAATCAGTGATACAGTTGAAATACCCAATATGTCTATGAATGCCATTAGACTTAAGCTATTCTCATTTATTCTTATTGGTAAGGTAAGGGACTGGTTGCAAATGCTACCAAGCCAATCAATTCAGTCATGGCAACAAATGCAAAAAAATTCTTGTGCCATTTTTTCCCTCCTACCAAAACTACTAGTATTAGGAATAACATTCATAATTTCCATACACTATATGAGGAACCATTCCATGAAGCTTGGGAAAGATTTAAGAGACTCTTAAAAAGTTATCCACACCATGAAATTGTTATTCATCAACTAATGTCTATTTTTATGCAGGCGTGAATCAGTCTACAAGATCTCTCCTATATATAGCTTCAAATGAAAGTTTCATAAACAAGATCCTTGAAGAAGCTTTTCTATTGTTAGACGAGATGGCCACCAATGATGCTCAGTGGGCAAGTGTAAGGACCACACAGAAAAAGCAAGCTGTACATAGTATGGATGAGATAGCCATGTTAAGGGTGTAATTAGATGCATTAACGAAGCAGGTAAGTGGTTTACAAGTTAAAAATGTGTCATTTTTATCTTATGCTGGATCACATATAGCATCTGAGAATGAGGAGAATGTAGGAACATTAGTAGAGGAAGTAAATGCATTGAATCCTTATAGTAATACTTATAATTCTGGGTGGAACAATCACCTTAATTTTTCTTGGAGAGAAGGAAATAATGCATCTTCATCTAGTAATCAACCTAGGGCTCTATTTAATCATAATATAATCTCCCATAGTAATGGCCACCCATCTAACCAATTATCTACATATCAACCCCCAGGTTTTCAAGCTAGACCTTAACCCACACAGGATAGAAAGCCAAATTTAAAGGAAATGTTTGTCAATTTTATGAATGTTCAAACTAATTTCATGGCTAATCAGGATGCTAAATGAAAATCATAAGAAATTTTGATGAGAAAGCAAGATTCTTCTATTAGAAATTTAGAAAATCAAGTAGGGTAGCTTGCTAATTCTATCTCAAATAGAACACATGGAACTTTTCCATCTAACGTGGATAGGAATCGAAAGGAGGAAGCCAAGGCAATTACCTTAAGAAGTGGAAAAGAGGTGAAGAATGCTGAAAATGGTAAGCACTGTTTAGAATTGATGGAACTAACACTGGAGGTAAGTATTTCTGAACCAAATAATGAAAAATTACCTATTGTTGAGAAGAGAAAAGGTAAGAAAAAATTGGTTTCTATTGTGCTTGATGAGTCTAAATTACCTTACCCATCACTAGCTAGGAAAGAAAAGCATAATGAGCAATTAACTTAATTTTTAGACATGTTTAAAAATTTGCATGTGAATTTACTATTTACTGAAGCTTTATTACACATGCCTAAATATGCTAAGTTTATGAAAGAATTATGTTCTAATAAGAAAACTTGAAGGGTATAGAAACGATTCAATTATCTAAAAATTGTAGTGCAATTTAATGAACAAAATCCCTAAAAAACTAGAAGATCCTGGTAGCTTCACATTACCATGCGAGTTAGGAGGAAATTTTGTTAGACATGCATTATGTGATTTGGGTGCTAGTCTTAACTTAATGCCCTATTCAATTTGCATGAAATTGAATTTAGGTGACATTAAGGAAACTCAAATGATACTGCAATTCGCGGATAGATCGGTGAAAAGACCTAAGGGTATTATTGAGGATTTATTAGTGAAAGTGGGAAACTTTATATTCCCAATTGATTTTATAGTCATGGACATGGAGGAAGATCATAAGGTACCTTTGATTGTAGGAAGGCCATTCTTAAATACTACGAAGGCTTTAATAGATGTGCATGGATAGACAGTTACTTTAAGATTCAATGAGGAAGAAATAGTTTTTAATGTGAATAAAGTAATAAAGCATCCTTTCTATGATTTTAAAGAGTTTGTTTATTTCATAGATGGTATTCAAGAATGTGTATAAGAAAAGCAAGAGGAAATTTTACTAGATGATGAGCTTAAGAAATGTTTAATGAACCCAAGAGATGAAGAGGAGGCGAAAAAGACAGAAAAAGAACTAATAAAGGAGCTAGAAAAAGATCACGAAGAGGAAGGATTAAAAGAGGATGAACCATCCCCTCCTAAGGGATATTTTGAACTCACAACTCTTCCCTCTCATTTAAAATATGTATTTTTGGAAAATAATGCAAAACCAGTAATCGTATCTTCACTTTTGATAGGTTTTAAAGAAGACATGCTTATTGAAGTGTAGAAAAAGCATAAAGGAGCCATAGGTTGGGAGACAGCTGATTTGAAGGGAATTAGTCCCAGTTATTGTACACATCGAATTCCTATGGAAAATGATTTCAAACCGGTGGTACAACCATAAAGGAGACTAAATCTAGCTATGCAAGAAGTGGTGAAAAAGGTGTTACTAAAACTACTTGATGCAGGTATTATCTATCCCATTTATAATAGTAGTTGGGTTAGTCTGGTTCAATGTATACCTAAGAAGGGGGGATGACTATCGTAATCAATAAAAATAATGAACTTATCCCAACATGCACAGTGACAGGATAGAAAGTATGTATAGACTATAGGAGATTGAATAATGCCACAAGAAAGGATCAATTTCCTTTACCATTTATTGATAAAATGTTAGAAAGATTGGTAGGGAATATTGTTGGATTTTTTTTATGGTTACATGCATCATATACATGAGCGGAATTTTAAAATTTTTAACCATATGATCTGATCTTGCCATGAATACACAATATTACTATATGAGAATAAGAAAAATCACCTTTGATTTTTGTTGAACAGTTGATTTTACTTCGCACCGGGTTGTCGCAAACCACAGTGTCCAAAATCGAACACCTCCAATGAGTAATCCACACTAGAGAGGGGTAAATTGAACCAATAAATTGGTGTTCAACTAGGGCTGGCCGAAATTCCCAAGAGCTAGCTTGGGAAGTGGCGCAAAAGTGGAGAGAGAATTAAGAGAAAAAGACTTTCCTTTTGTTTTAATCACTTAACCCTAATTCTCATTAGTTGGCCTTTTATAGTTAGGTTAAAATTCCAACTCCTTAATGAGATTGGGCTCTTTAAAATTACTGGAGAATTATTAATTGGACTTCTGGAATTAATTATAATCATTTGGGCTTAATTAAATCCAAATTAAATCTTTTCATAAAAGACCATGCACAAAATCCACAAACTAGGCCCTTTGTGCATCTAATTGGATTTAAATGCCCAAATGGATTCCAAATCCAACCAAATTAAATATGTGAGTTCCATAACACTTATGTAACATATATAAATTAATTTGGTCCAAGAAAAAGCCCTCTAAGCCCTTCTGTATGGAGTTGGCGTGTAGCCCTCTTCTGGAGGGCTTCCTCCAACTTCTTTATTCCTTTGGCCCTCTATAATTTCTCCAATGGTCCTATTAATTATTATATCAGTCCTATAACACTTATAGTAGTCTTATAACACTTATAAGATAATAATAATTAATCATGAAATACATTATTTCATTTAGGTCCAATTTACAGAACATTTCTCAAAAGTTCCGCGGACAATTTTATTTGATCATAATTAATTAAACTCTTTAATTAATTATTATCATATTCTCCTCTCTACCTTTATAATAATATCAAATATTATTATCCTTGTCATTTTACCATTTTACCCTTTTCTCTATATGTGTGTGACCTATTGGGTTCCTGTCCATGTTGGCAGTATAATATGTAATTGTGAGTTCTATTCAAAACTCACATGATTTAAACTCCTTTAAATCATTTTATCAATCTCTATTGATATTTTGATACATCATTATACAAGTCATGATTGGCCTCTAGCTAGGCATCATGACTACCCAAATGTCAGGAAAGTCATGTGGTTTGACTGTACCCTTCCATAGAAACAGTTACCGTGCAATTACTCCTTTCACCACTCTTATCTCAATTAGATTCTGAGTATGGATTTCTATCAACTCATATAAATCTAATTATGTATGTTCTATTAATTTAACCATTGTTCCTAAAATGCCCTTCATGGATCTCCATCCATCTCGGCATATTACTCTGGCCAGAGATTTACTGAACAAGGTAATTATAGAATCATGTGAGATAACTTCCCTTGTTAAATCTGGGATGGTGAATCCTTTGTCAATCACTCAACTATCTTCAAGTAGGTCATGATATACCCAATCTCCTAACTATGTTCACTCCCAGTTGGAAGTAATCAGTTATAGAGTCAAAGTATACCACTTGCTACTTAAGATAACTTTGGTGATCTCAAGTCTAAGGATACTTGCACAACCGCTATGAAGAGATTCCTCACTGACATAGATTTAATATCCATATGAGGATTCTCTTTGCAGGTCTCCAATGAACTTGTTCCTCTAACAAGCATCCACATGTTAGCATTGATTATCATCCATAATCACAATTATGAGAACCATTGCTTGAACCATTCAAGAAGCATAACATGTGCTAGTCTGTCCGAATTAACAATGTCCTATCTTGTTAATTCTATGACTAGGGATATTTAGATATTAACACATTTGCATGCGATAGACATCTCACATCATGAACACTTTCATGATTGCCTTTGCACTGTGTTTATAATATCTAGGACTTCATTTATTAATTTAAGATTTACAAACTCATGTATTCAAACACAGCATTAATAAATGAATGATGCCTTTTATTAAGAATATAAATTTCATACATATGAAAAACATCCCTATTACATGGGCTCTAGGGCATACTCTCTAACAATCTCCCACTTGCACTAGAGCCAATCACTCATATGTCTCCGACCCATGCTATTTATATGGTGATCATGCTTTATCTGGGAAAGTGCTTTAGTGAGGGGATCCGCCACATTGTCATCTATGGGAACCCTTTCTATTTTCACATCATTTCTAGCTACTATTTCCCTTATGAGATGGTAGCGTCTGAGAACATGCTTGGATCGCTGATGAGACCGTGGTTCCTTTGCTTGCGTAATGGCTCCATTGTTGTCACAATATAAAGGAATCGGATCAACAATGCTAGGCACCACTCCTAGTTCGGTTATGAACTTTTTGATCCAGACTGCTTCTTTGGCTGCTTCTGAAGCAGCAATGTACTCAGCTTCTGTCGTGGAATCAGCAGTTGTTTCTTGTTTGGAACTTTTCCAACTAACTGCTCCTCCTCCCATTATGAACACATAACCAGATTGTGATTTACAATCATCTTTGTCAGATTGGAAGCTGGCATCTGTATACCCGTTTACTTCCAAACTGCCCTCTCCATATACCAAGAATACATCCTTAGTCCTTCTCAAGTACTTAAGAATATTCTTGACAGCTGCCCAATGTTCCTCTCCAAAATTAGATTGGAATCTGCTTGTGACACTCAAAGCAAATGCTACATCTGGACGTGTACATAACATAGCATACATGATAGAACCAATTGCATATGCATATGGTATTCTATTCATGCTCTCTCTATCCTCCAGTGTCTGTGGACACATAGACTTAGAAAGGTGTTTCCCATGCACCATGGGTATAAACCCTTTCTTAGAGAGATCCATATTGAACCTCTTCAATACTTTATCTATATATGTACTTTGAGAAAGACCTAGCAACCTATTGGATCTATCTCTATAGATCCTTATTCCCAGAATATAGGATGCTTCTCCAAGGTCTTTCATGGAGAATTGCTTGGATAACCATATTTTAACAGATTGGAGAAGAGAAATGTCATTTCCCATGATCAATATGTCATCTACATATAGAACTAGGAAGACAATTGCACTCCCACTGACCCTTTTATACACACAAGGTTCATCTTCATTCTGTGAGAAACCAAACTCTTTGATTGTCTCATTGAATCGTATGTTCCAACTCCTAGAGGCTTGCTTCAATCCATAAATGGATCTTTAAAGCTTGCATACCTTTTCGCCATTTCCTGATGTGAATCCTTCTGGTTGTGTCATATACACATCCTCGGTAAGATTTCCATTAAGGAAAGCTGTCTTCACATCCATCTGCCAAATCTCATAATCATAATGAGCTGCAATAGCTAAAAGTATTCTTATAGACTTAAGCATCGCTACAGGAGAAAAAGTTTCGTCATAGTCAATACCTTCTTTTTGACGATAACCTTTTGCTACTAAGCGAGCTTTATAGGTAACTATATTACCTTCCATGTCAGTCTTCTTTTTGAAGACCCATTTGCACCCTATGGGTTTTATCCCTTCAGGTGGTTGAGTTAAAGTCCATACTTTATTCTCATACATGGAGTCCATTTCGGACTGCATAGCCTTAAGCCATAAATCACGTTCTGAACTGTTCAAAACTTCTTGATAGCTTGTAGGCTCATTGTCCTCTACTACAGTTATGCCTCTATCCGAATCAATGTGAAATCCATATCTCACAGGGATAGAACGCATCCTAGTAGATCTTCTAGGATTTTGTGTATAATCAGGTTCAACTGTGATTTCATCATTATGAAATTCAGTTTCAGGTTCAATCGATTGATCATCTTCTATTTGTGGGTCTTGAACTTCACCAAGCTCAATTTTACTCCCACTGTCCTCTCGTAGGAGAAATTCTCTTTCTAAGAAGACAGCATGCCTTGAAACAAACACCTTTTGTTCTAAGGGATGATAGAAATAATATCCAAACGTTTCTTTTGGATATCCCACAAATAGACATTTGTCAGACTTAACATCCAGTTTGTCTGACATTGTCCTCTTCACATAAGCAGGACAACCCCATACTTTCATATGAGAAAGCGTGGGTTTCTGGTTATTCCACATCTCATATGGAGTAACATCAACCGATTTACTAGGAACTCTATTTAACACATAAACAGCAGTTTCTAGTGCATACCCCCAAAAGGACTTAGGCAAGTCCGCTCGGCTCATCATCGATCGAACCATATCTAATAGTGTTCGATTCCTCCTTTCGGATACACCATTGTGTTGTGGTGTATATGGAGGAGTCCATTGAGATAAAATCCCATTATCTCTAAGATAATCCTGAAACTCTTGACTTAAGTATTCTCCACCTCGATCTGATCTAAGTGTTTTAATACTTTTGCCAAGTTGTTTCTCTACTTCATTTCTGAATTCTTTGAACTTTTCAAATGCTTCAGACTTATATTTCATTAGATAGATATATCCAAACCTGGAATAATCATCTATGAAAGTAATGAAGTAGGAGTAACCTCCTCTAGCATGTGTAGTCATTGGACCACATACATCCGAATGTATTAAGTCCAAAACCATTTTAGCTCGTTCTCCTTTACCAATAAAGGGAGCTTTTGTCATTTTTTCCAATAAACAAGATTCGAATGTATCAAATGATTCATAATCAAATGATCCCAAATCACCTGACTTGTGCAATTTGGTCATGCGTTTTTCATTTATGTGGCCTAAACGTCAATGCCATAAGTATGAGGTATTTAGATTATCATGTTTCATTCTCTTGGTATCCACATTATGTACTTCTTTAATTAAATCAAGAACAAATATACCATTCTCAATGATAGCTTTTGCATAAAATATATTGTTCTTAAAAATGTAACAACATTTGTCCTTTAAAGAAATATCATAATCGTTCATTAAACAACTGAAAGAAATAATACTCTTGGACAAAGCTGGAACATAATAACAATTATTTAATTCCAGTACTAATCCACTAGGAAGAGGCAAATAGTAAGTCCCCACAACTGTTGTAGAGATGTTTTGTCCAGTAGCTGACTGCAAACATATCTCTGCCTTTCCAACTCTTCTAAAGCTTCTAAGCCCCTGTAGATCATTACATAAATGAGATCCACATCCGGTATCTAATACCCAAGATTGTTTTGAAGCAATAGAATAAGTATTAATTTCAATCATATGAATACCTGAAGTAGAAGCATCAGCTTGCTTCTTCTCCTTGAGAGAATCTAGATAGGCCTTGCAGTTACGCTTCCAATGACCATCCTTTCCACAATGGAAGCAAGTTCCTTTGGGATTCTCTTTCTTGGCAACCTTCTTCTTAGAGATCCCACCATTCTTTGGCTGCGCCTTGGTTATCTTCTTCTTCTTCTGCTTCTTTCCTTTAGCAGAAGTGACAACCATGACACTTTTTGGATCCTTCTTAAATGATCCATCAGCTGTCTTGAGCATATTGATTAACTCAGGAATGGATACTTGGATCTTGTTCATGTTGAAGTTAAGCACGAAAGGTGCATAACTTGGAGCCAACGAGTACAAGATTAAATCTATGTATAGATCATTATCCATAACATAGCCAAGTCTACTCAAATGCTCAATATACCCATACATCTTCAATGCATGAGCAGCAGCTGAAGTGCCTTCCACCATTTTGCAACTAAATAGAGCTCGAGCAATCTCATATTGCTCAGTTCTAGCCTGAGAAGAATAAAGCTCCTCTAGATGCAAAACGATGGTTCTAGCATCCATCATTTCATGTTGCTTCTGAAGCTCCGAGGACATAGCACCCAGCATCAGACATGCTGCTGTTTCACTATCCTCCATGTATTTTCGATAAATGCCTTTGATCTCATCAATGGCATCATCTGATGGACGTGGTGGTGGATCTTTATCCAAGACATAGTGGATCTTTTCAGCTCTGAGAACAATTCTCACTTGCCTGATCCAGTCAGAATAGTTGTTGCCAACCAGCTTGTTATCCAAGATTGATCGTATGTTAATGTTTGATGTGCTCATGATGATGACCTAGATGTGAAAAAGAAAAGATATGAGAGTATGTTCATATATATATATATGCATTAATAAGGTCTTTAATTAATCCATTTACTCCCACTATTTTATTGCGAATTAATAGCCCTCACTATATAATTCGAGAAAACCCGATGGTTTTCTTAGTGGGCCAATATCCAATCCTTGATATGTAATTTGACCTTGACTGTGGTCAACAAGCCAAATTCCATACCCTTGAAAGGTAGGTATCTTTATACCAATTGTGTCTCTACACAACTATTGGATCATTAGGTTATCAACTCTTGATGCATGCATATCATATATGCATTCCCTAATCTTGCCTCTAGAACCATTAGCCTTGACTGTGGTCAACAAACTAATGGGCTAGCTAAGATGACCCATTTAATTAGATTTGAACATATTCGATATAATGTGAGCTTGACTGTGGTCAACAACCCACACTATAAAGAACTCTGGTTCTCCTCAAATTAATGGAAGGCTTATATACCTTAGTATTTGTTTGAGGGTTTTAGTTAATTAAGTCTCATCATACATGGTTGGCATACATTGGTATGCATCCTATATCTATCATATAAATATAAGCATACAAATATGGTATAGTTATGGACTTCACTACATTGATTTCCCCGAGCCAAGAGAGAAATCAAAAGGTCACACCTAGGTAGTATGCATGATTCAAACAAGAAAAATAATTACATTATCTTCAAGCTTGTTGGATCTCCATCCGGCCCATCTTGCTCCTTGAAAATGGTCTCCATCTCTATTTCTAATTCTAATCTAAGTAATCTAATTACATATTACAATTTGAAATCAAATACAAACCAAAAACAAGTGGCTGGGACATGAAAGTCCTCATTGGGCCAAAACATGCATTATGCTCAATCACATTGGGCTTTGTCCATAACTAACCATCATGCCAATCATTCACCCTTATATGCCTTTCTAATGCATAAAGAAATGGATTACTAACTTTGTTTCAACCTTTGAAACTATATTTTGAGTTATTTTAATGATGTGATCAAATTAGGAAACTTTTTCCATTTTGGAAACTTTCATTTTAGGAAACCTTTTTGCATGAATTTGTTCTTGCCTTAATAATCAATCAAATTGATTATTAATTAATTATAAATTGATTATTTAATTAATTAATTAATCATATTAAATAATTAAAAGAATCAATTTTGGGCTTAAATAAGTGTAGGCCGAAACCCACAGAAGAAAAACCCTAAGTGTGTTCACACACAAACCAGTTTTGTGTCATTTGGACCATTTGGGCCTTTTGGAATGAGCCAAGCCCACTCCAGCCCTTAAAACCCATTAATAAACTTAATTAATGTTTATAATAGTTAATTTAAATCAGCTCCTTGGGCCTACCAAGTCATTTACTAATTTAAACCAAGTCCGTAAACATAATTAAGCCCATTAAGTGGTTTTAATGAATTAAAATTAATCAAATTAATTTAAGGCCCATTTTAATTAATCCAATTAATTAAAAACACTTTAATATATCATATATATCATATTTAGAAGATCAAAAGTCTTTCTAACCAAGAACACATCAAGAACACACGAAGAACACCAATTTATCGAACTTTTCGACAAAACTAGTTTTCATGCAAAACTTGTTCGATTTTAATTCCATTCGATCCTACGGCTTAATATCACATATTAAACACATAAAATATCATCTAAATGATTTTTAAATGGATCCATATGAAATTAAATTAGAACAGCCCCTACATTACCTAGGGTTTCACGCCAAACCCTAATGGGTTTCACGCCAAACCCAAATCAAAATGCTTCAAAAAATTCGTTTTTGTTTCCACCAAATTTATTTGATCACACATACAACCAGAAATCAATATTTCTCATTCATGAACAATCAAATCTAATATTTTAAAGTTCATGAAATAAATAATGCAAAACAAAACAAAACTTATTCCGCAGAAAAATATAAAATTGTATATCCATGGCAAAACCTGGCTCTGATACCATGTTGGATTTTTTTTATGGTTACATGCATCATATACATGAGCGGAATTTTAAAATTTTTAACCATATTATCTGATCTTGCCATGAATACACAATATTACTATATGAGAATAAGAAAAATCACCTTTGATTTTTGTTGAACAGTTGATTTTACTTCGCACCGGGTTGTCGCAAACCACAGTGTCCAAAATCGAACACCTCCAATGAGTAATCCACACTAGAGAGGGGTAAATTGAACCAACAAATTGGTGTTCAACTAGGGCTGGCCGAAATTCCCAAGAGCTAGCTTGGAAAGTGGCGCAAAAGTGGAGAGAGAATTAAGAGAAAAAGACTTTCCTTTTGTTTTAATCACTTAACCCTAATTCTCATTAGTTGGCCTTTTATAGTTAGGTTAAAATTCCAACTCCTTAATGAGATTGGGCTCTTTAAAATTGCTGGAGAATTATTAATTGGGCTTCTGGAATTAATTATAATCATTTGGGCTTAATTAAATCCAAATTAAATCTTTTCATAAAAGACCATGCACAAAATCCACAAACTAGGCCCTTTGTGCATCTAATTGGATTTAAATGCCCAAATGGATTCCAAATCCAACCAAATTAAATATGTGAATTCCATAACACTTATGTAACATATATAAATTAATTTGGTCCAAGAAAAAGCCCTCTAAGCCCTTCTGTATGGAGTTGGCGTGTAGCCCTCTTCTGGAGGGCTTCCTCCAACTTCTTCATTCCTTTGGCCCTCTATAATTTCTCCAATGGTCCTATTAATTATTATATCAGTCCTATAACACTTATAGTAGTCTTATAACACTTATAAGATAATAATAATTAATCATGAAATACATTATTTCATTTAGGTCCAATTTACAGAACATTTCTCAAAAGTTCCGCAGACAATTTTATTTGATCATAATTAATTAAACTCTTTAATTAATTATTATCATATTCTCCTCTCTACCTTTATAATAATATCAAATATTATTATCCTTGTCATTTTACCATTTTACCCTTTTCTCTATATGTGTGTGACCTATTGGGTTCCTGTCCATGTTGGCAGTATAATATGTAATTGTGAGTTCTATTCAAAACTCACATGATTTAAACTCCTTTAAATCATTTTATCAATCTCTATTGATATTTTGATACATCATTATACAAGTCATGATTGGCCTCTATCTAGGCATCATGACTACCCAAATGTCAGGAAAGTCATGTGGTTTGACTGTACCCTTCCATAGAAACAGTTACCGTGCAATTACTCCTTTCACCACTCTTATCTCAATTAGATTCTGAGTATGGATTTCTGTCAACTCATATAAATCTAATTATGTATGTTCTATTAATTTAACCATTGTTCCTAAAATGCCCTTCATGGATCTCCATCCATCTCGGCATATTACTCTGGCCAGAGATTCACTGAGCAAGGTAATTATAGAATCATATGAGATAACTTCCCTTGTTAAATTTGGGATGGTGAATCCTTTGTCAATCACTCAACTATCTTCAAGTAGGTCATGATATACCCAATCTCCTAACTATGTTCACTCCCAGTTGGAAGTAATCAGTTATGGAGTCAAAGTATACCACTTGCTACTTAAGATAACTTTGGTGATCTCAAGTCTAAGGATACTTGCACAACCGCTATGAAGAGATTCCTCACTGACATAGATTTAATATCCATATGAGGATTCTCTTTGCAGGTCTCCAATGAACTTGTTCCTCTAACAAGCATCCACATGTTAGCATTGATTATCATCCATAATCACAATTATGAGAACCATTGCTTGAACCATTCAAGAAGCATAACATGTGCTAGTCTGTCCGAATTAACAATGTCCTATCTTGTTAATTATATGACTAGGGATATTTAGATATTAACACATTTGCATGCGATAGACATCTCACATCATGAACACTTTCATGATTGCCTTTGCACTGTGTTTATAATATCTAGGACTTCATTTATTAATTTAAGATTTACAAACTCATGTATTCAAACACAGCATTAATAAATGAATGATGCCTTTTATTAAGAATATAAATTTCATACATATGAAAAACATCCCTATTACATGGGCTCTAGGGCATACTCTCTAACAAATATATTTTAATATTTTTTAGATGGATATTCGGGGTATATGCAAATTTTTATTGCCTCGGAAGATCAAGAAAAGACCACATTCACATGTCCTTATGGTACATTTACTTATAGGAGAATGCCATTTGGTCTTTGTAATGTCCTTGCTACATTTCAAAGATGCATGATGGCTATTTTTCATGATTTTATTGAGAAATTCATGGAGCTCTTTATGGATGATTTTACATTATATGAGCATGATTTTGAGTCATGTTTGTCTAATCTTGCATTGGTCTTAGAAAGGTGTTAAGAAACCAATCTTGTTCTAAATTGAAAAAAATGTCATTTTATGGTAAGAGAAGGGATAGTGTTAGGCTATAATATTTTCGAGAAAGGGATTAAGGTAGATAGAGCTACAATTGATGTCATTGCTAAATTACCTCCCCCAACTAATGTTAAATGTATTAGAAGTTTTCTCAGTCATGCTGGGTTTTATCGTTGATTTATTAAGGACTTTTCTAAAATTACTAAACCACTTTCTAATTTGTTAATAAAAGATACTACATTTAACTTTGATGATAAGTGTTTGTAGGCATTTAACATGTTAAAGGAAAAGTTAATCAAAACAATGGTTATAGCATCACCAGATTGGAGCTTACCATTTGAAATCATGTGTGATGCTAATGATTATGCAATGGGAGCGATTTTAGGGCAGCGAAGGGAGAAAGTATTTTATACTATCTATTATGCCAGTCATACTCTCTCACCAGGGCTCAAGTTAATTATACAACCATGGAGAAGGAATTTTTAGCAATTGTGTTTTCTTTTGAAAAATTTAGACCCTATCTCCTTGGATCTAAGGTCACTATGTGGTCAGATCATGTGGCATTGATGCACCTTTTCGCAAAGAAGGATTCCAAACCAAGACTCATTAGATGGGTTTTTCTTTTACAATAATTTGATGCGGAAATTAAAGATAAGAAAGGAGCTGAAAATTGTGTGGCAGACCATTTATCGAGATTGAATTATGATAATATTGAAAAGGGGGAAATTTCTAACTTATTTCCCGATGAACGCATTTTTGCTATTTATGCTTGTGAAAATTTAATTCCTTGGTATGCTAATATAGCTAATTTTCTTACAAGAGGATACCTTCTAAAAGACTTTACTTGGCAACAAAAGAAAAAGCTTTAAGTAGATGCAAGACATTATCTTTTGGATGACCCGTATTTAATCAAAATTTGCCCAGATCAAGTGCTTCGAAGATGTGTTCCCAAAGAAGAACAAGAAGATATAATAAGACAATGTCATGGAGGAGAAGGGGGAGGTCACCATAGAGCAAATCGCATGGTACAAAAAATTCTCCAATCAGGTTTCTTTTGGACTTCTCATAGAAGTTTGTGATAAGTGTCAACGCGTGGGGAGTATATATAAGAGGGATGAGATGCCTATGAATAATGTGTTAGAAGTTGAGATTTTTGATGTCTGGGGAATTGATTTCATGAGGCCATTTCCAAACTATTTTGGATTTGAATATATCTTAGTAGATGTGGATTATGTTAGTAAATGGGTAGAAATAATAGCTTCTAGAACATGTGATGCCAAAGTGGTGCTTGAATTCCTTAGGAGGAATATTTTCACTAGGTTTGAAACACCAAGGGCCATTATAAGTGATGGAGGTAAACATTTTGTCAATTATCAATTTAAAACATTGCTTAAAAAATTTGGTGTAAGGCATAAGATAACTACCCCATATCATCCCCAAGCAAATGGGTAAGTTGAAGTGTCTAATAAGGGAGTTGAAATCAATTTTAGAGAAAATAGTGAATAACTCTAGAAAAGATTGGCCTCAAAAATTAGACGAGGCTCTGTGGGCCTATAGAACTGCATTTAAAACCCCTATAGACATGTCTCCATATATATTATTTTGTGGGAAAGCATGTCATCTTCCGGTTGAATTATAACATAAAGCTTATTGGGCTATAAAATTGCTAAATTTTGATTTGAGGTGTGCAGGAGATAAGAGAAAGTTACAGCTCAATGAAATGGACGAATTTCAACAGTGGTCTTATAACAATGCAGCGCTGTACAAAGAAAAAAACCAAGCAGTGGCATGATAAGAAACTCAATCACAAGGAATTTGCTCCTGGCATGATGGTTTTGGTTTATAACAGTCAATTATGGTTATTTCTAGGTAAACTGAAATCCAAATGGCTCGAGCCATATCAAATGCTATCAAGTAATGACTTTGGAGTGGTAACTATCAAGAGTTTGAAAGATGGGCATGAATTCAAAGTTAATGGTCACAGGTTAAAACTGTATAGCGTTGGGCACATGAAGGTTGTTGAGGCAACCATGGTATTTTGAGATTGATTTCGGGGATATTAGTCTAGCTGAGGACTTCTAAAACTCAGAACTAAGCTCTTTCTCTTCCTTGTTTTTCTTTATTTTAATTTTTATGTTTCCTTTGTTATTTTATGTTGATTTTTGTATTTGAAGTGTTTTTTTTTATATGGTTAGTGAATTGTTTTATTTTAGTTTTCATTTCATGACTAAAAGGGAGTCTTGTATATTGAGAGCATTCTTTATGATCTTGATGTGATTAAGGGCTTGAATGAGGTTTTGGCATGAATATTAAGCAAAAATAACTTGTGCTTAAGGTAAAAAAAAATTTAGAGGTGAGTAAGTGTTAGTACATGGTGGAAGAATAAAGTGTTGTGCTTAAGAGGTTACTAAAACATGAGTTAATGATGTTTAAAGATGCTAATTTAGTAATTTAAGGGTCTCATTTAATAAGGTGTGAGGCAATTAGTAAATCATTGAATTAATGGAGGCATGGAGGTTGAAGACAAAGAAAGGATAGCATTGGGTAACTCGGCCAAGTGACCATTTCACTCTCCCGAGCACTACAATACTCCCCTGAGTGAAATTACACTATCCTGAGTGTTTATGTTTTTCTAAGCCTTAAAAGGGCAGCCCCTAAGCACTCACCTAAGTGACCTCCCCAGTCTCCTGAGTGATGTTCCAAGAGGAATCATGTAAAAAATTTTTGAAGCAAAAATTTTGTCCCTTTGGAAGCTGAAAGGACTCACTTGGCCGAGTGAAATTTCACTCACTCGAGTGGTCCCTCCGTATAAAGCCACTCTCCCTCTTTTCTTCTTCACTCTTGCATACACCGTTTCACTTATTCTTTCACTCACCCATTGAGCAATTTCACTCGCCCGAGTACTTTTATTTCAAGTCAAATCTTTGCATCTCTTTTGGTTCCATTTGTCTAAGTAAGTGTTCTTTAATTTGCAAGTTTGATTTTTCATTTGGCAAATAATTTAATTTTGCTTGAAATTGATGTAAATTGGGGTTGTTTACGCGTAGAATTTGAGCTTGAAAATGTGTTGCTATTTCATTTCCTTTCATATGAGCATGTAGAGAGGACGTTAGTCATGCATATATTCATTTTTGGTGTCCATTGAATTGCAATTTGATCTTGATTAAGCTTACGCAATATGTGCACACAAGGTGTTTGTTGAATTGCTCCAAAGAATGCAATTTCATTTGTGGCTTAATTTTGTTTAGTACATGACATGTTCATTTGAATCCATCTTTGGCAAGATCATTTTCTATGCATCTTTGCTCATTTATCTCTTTGTTTCAAATGCTTTAGTGGTTGATTTTAATCACACTTCTCTTTAGGATCTCATGTGTTACATTATACTTTTTCTTGCTAAAATTCTTGCTTATTTTGGGTTCTTTCTTATGCAGCGGCTCCTAAGAAAGCTTGGCATGCTGAAGCTTCCAACTCATCAGGGTCACACATCCCTGCATATGTAGATAAAGGAAAGCATTCACTATATGAACACTTTAGTGTTTGTACTTATGTGAAGCCTGCCTATTTCAATGATCTTTTTCTAGATATAGCCGATGACAACCTATGGAATGAAATTTCACCATTAATTAATAACATAGGGTGGAAGGCATTTGTTGAAAAGAAACCATAGGTGTATCCTTCCATTGCACGAGATTTTCTCTTTTCATTTGAGTGCTATTTTAAGGGGGAATGAGATCTTGGCACGGTCAATTTTAAATTGGGAAGGAAGGGGTATACCATGAATTTTTCTCAATTCACAACATGTTTAGGTTTTCCGACAAATGCCATTGGAGAATTGCCTAATGCTACCTCGCAGGAAAATTAAGAAATTGTAAGAGATCCAATTAATCCGGTGCCATGGAAAGGAGGCTGAATTAAATGTCACTCTTTGAGGAGTCATGCTTTGCGTATCCTTCATAGGTATTTAACCATTAATATTTTCAATTATCTTGATGGTCTTAGTGCAGTGAATTCCAAGGAAGTTACGCTGTTACGATATATGGTTGAAGGCATTCCCATTAATGGTGCATTGATTATTGCACAAAAGATAAAGGACCTACAGAAGAAACCACCCACTGTTAAGGATATCTCCATTGGTTGGATAACCACAATTATGGCCAATGCAGTTCATTATATAGATTTAGGCCATTCACTTGTAGGAGATCTTAAGTATATTGATTATTCTATGTTGAAGTGCATGAAGATTCTATCTCTTGAACCTCGGCGACACTAGACTAATAGAGAAGAATACTTAAATGACCATGGGATTTGAGTTCCTGACCACCAAGAGGTAGAACAAGAGGTAGAAGAGGAACACCAGGTGGTACCACAAGCGAAAGCTATTGCTAATCCCCAGGTACTTGATCTGTTACACCAGATTAATATTCATTTAGATAACTTGCAAGGCAGAACGGGTACAATGCAGGAAAGCATTGATGAACAGAGGCAGGATTTTGAGCGCTTTGTAAATAGCTTTTAGCAAAGATTCCCATCACCACCTCTACCATCAAAGTAATTTGCTGAGGATAACAAGATTTTGAAAAAGGGGGTAGAGCTTACTCAAGCTCAATTTTTTCCAGGAAGTAGAAAAAATTTCACTCCTCTTTTATGCATGAAATGTGTTTTGTGTTTTTGTAATTATTGCATTTGCTTTTAGCTTTGGTCTTAAGTTTTTTGTTATAATAGTTCTTCTAAAGACTTGTTAACTTAGTTTCTAGTTGTTACTGTCTAGTTGAACTAAGAATATAGTTAGTTCTAATTTGTCTTTTACCTTGCTCTAAGCTTAGTTTGCCCCAGTTTTTCCTCAAAGTTTAAACTTATTGAACTTGAACTTTGAATGTGTATTGTCTCAAAATTTTGATTTAGCACTAAGGCAAACATGTTGTTTAATGAAATTTTAGCTAGTTTAACATTTAACTTAACTTATATTTGTTAGTTTCCACTTTTTGAGCACAAAAGACTAGTTTTTGAACCTAAAGAAAAAACCAATGCATTGATGTAGTTAAGTAAGGAATTTTAGAACACTAGAACCTTCCTCATCACCCTTTGAAGCATAAAAGCAACTCAACACAACTTAGAAAGTGATCTAGGCACAATTATTTTTGTTGAGCTATAAAAGACTGTTTGCCTACCTTTTTGATATAATCGACCCTTGTTAGCCACTTTGAGCCTAATGAGGCATGCTTAATGCATGCCATATTATTTTTCTTGTTACACGCAATTATTAACCATATAGCCTAAAGAACTTTTAGTTTTCCCTTTTAGAATTGGCTACTCTAGGATTGGATGGATTAATTATGTTGGGTATTTTGAAGGGTGTAATAAGACATTTTTGGTACTGTTGTCAAGGGCTATTTATAAAATCAAGAAAATAGTGAGAATTTACCTTGTAATTACCCATTTTTATTGAATTGCCAGCATCAAAGCTAGTATAAAAAAAGAGAAAAAAAAGAAAGAAAAAGCAATAAAGTTAGCATTTATGACAAAATCTTAAGTGTGGATTATTTACAAGGAAAAGCATATGTGACTTTAGAAAAGGGATTTTTATTGATATTTTTCTTTCAAAAGTGTTTAAGTTGTGCTTGGGTTTGAATGAACAAGTATGGAAAAAAGGGGTTTGTGCTTAGAAATTTAAAATTCTGAATCTATCTTAGAGTGGCTATTCTTGTTTAGCATCTTTTATCCATTCTTTGATAACCAATTACCTTAGCCCCATTACAACCCAATAAAGATCTAAGTCATTTTAAGTTTGCTTTCGAATTATTTAGCGAAGATGACTTTCGAGTTCCGGTGCTAAAGGAGAGGCTTATGGTGTTTCTAGAGTTTTAAGTGTGAAAGTATTTGTACACTTAGTTGTACATTCATTCAAAACATAGCTATGATTTTGCATTGGTGTTTTGTTTTAATGATGCTTAAAATGTTTTTGTCTTGGACATATACAGAAGAAACTAGCTCATATTATCTTGTTTGAATTTATTACTAGTTGAAATTTGGTTGAGTGCTCTTGCTAATTGTTAAGCTTAGTTTTAAACTACATAATTCTTTGTTAAAGTTTGATAATTTTGAGGAGTTGGTTTGTTCAAGTTTGCTCAAGGGCGAGTAAAGACTAAGTGTGGGGTATTTGATAAGTGTGAATTATAATATATTTTTAGTATATTTTTAGGTGATTATTTGAGCCAATTTAGTCTTAATTAGTTGGTTTTTTATTTAATTATTTATTTTATGTGTGTTTAGGGCTAATTATTAATTTTGGTGTTTTTCAGGGCCAAATTGAAGAAAAAAGGGCTTAAAGTGCAAAAAGGAGAAAATTAAGGGCAAAAATTGAATTAAAGGGAAATATGGCTTTCACTCAAGGGGAGCAGCCATGACTCACTCGACTAAATGATTCCCTCACTCGGCTGAGTTATTTGGCACTCTTTAAAGTGAGATTTTCACTCACCCAAGCAAGGTTTACATAAAATGAAGTAAAATTCTACTCTCCTGAGCAAGAATTTCACTCTCCCGAGTGTAAAGCTCACTCTCCCGAGTATCAACTTCACTCTCCCGAGTGCAAGGCTCACTCACTCGAGTAAATCTCCTTTTTAGGCAATTAAAGTCTTCCTATTTCAATCAAATGCAAATTCTTCCAAGAAAGGAAGTAAAAGGAGACGTAGACTACTCTCAAGGAGGCTATATAAAGAGCTGAAGGCATCAAAATTAGGGAGACCTTTACCTTATGAATTTCTCCTTTCATCAAAATACTTTAGCTTAGGTTTAATTTTGTATCAACTTTATTCTGCTTTGTTTTAGCTTTTAATATGACGTGTGAGTAGTTTTCTTTAACTTTTGCTAAAGGATAACTAAATCCTTAACTCTTATTGTAATGATTTAGTTGTGCTTTCATCTTAATACAAGTTGATTATTTCTTAGTTCTTGAGAAATTTTGTATATTTGGGTTGTATTGAGTCATTAATTAATATATTGAATAAATGGTTAATGATTGATTTCAATTACAATCTTTGATATGTATGTTCTTAGGTTAATTCATTAATATTGATGTATGGTTATATTCTGAATAAGAGATAATTATGTGTTAGTAAAAGTGGATTAAAATTAAGAAGAGTTGAACTAAGAATATACCAAAATTAGATTTACTTGAAGAAGGAGTTTAATGGAATTTTAGGAGTCAAAACTAGATCTTTATGCTAAATGTTAAATTGTTCTAAATAAGGGGATTTAATATTTAGAACAATAGTCTGAATAAGCTATCTGGCTTTATTTTCTCTAGTTTTTCATAGTAACTTGTATTCTTTTATCTAAATCATTGCAATATTAGTATATGTGGATGGTCATTTAGTAGAAGTTACCTTTAGTATTAAATTTTACCAATGTTAATTGATTGCTTTGTTTAATTTGTTTAAGTTTTATTTATTAAATCTTTCATCACTATCATAAACTTGGGATTTCTTTTATTCTTTGCACACGTTATTCACCTTAAAATCTGAAACAAGTTGCATTCATCACAGTTTCCCTTGGGTATGATATTTAAGGTTTTAATCTATATTTTTCTATATTATTAGCTGATATAGTACACTTGCTAGACACCGGTCAGTAGTCATGTACATCTTAATTTCTGATTTCACATCTAATAATAAGGGTAAACCGTCATTACAATATAGCACAATCTATATCAACAAATCATGATCAATTCATGGTATTACATAATAATAATTGATATACATTATCAGAAACCATCTCATTATTCTAAAACATATCAATTTTCTTCAATTAAGATCATTTGGTCCACACATAAGTATTTTGCTTATTAATTTTATTATATTATTTTATTCTCAGTTAAATGCTCCTTGCATGTCGTATGACTTAATTATACCCTATTATGACCTTATTCCAATTTATTTTTTTTAAATATGCATAAATTTCTTCAAGGTTCCTATTAAGTTATATATGTCAATTTTTCCTTTTAAATTGTATTTTCTACTCAATTTAATCACAATAATCATTTTACCACATATTTTTTCAATTATTTCAATTTAGTCCATAAAATCACATTTTGGTCCCTAATTAATTAATTTTAATTTGTTATTTTTTAATAGTAATCAAATTCCTCTCTTAATTTAGGCATGTCTAAATTTTAATTAAATGTCATAATTTTATTAATTTGTCTTCTAATTTCTAAATTCTAAGTTCAATTTCACATTTATAATTAACCTAAATTTTTTCCTAAATATATATACAACATATATGAAATTAAAGGGTTTAGAGTTATTCATTTACCAAATTTTAATTCAAATCCCTCTACAACTTTCCTTTGCCTTTGTTTTTGTAATGGCTTGACTTGCCCCTCCTTGTCCCTCTAATTGATCAAATTTTATGTCCAAAATTACCATGAATTAAGTCAAATTTAGTTTAAATAATTTATACTAACTTAAGATCAACACTTAAATAATTAAATTATTAAGAGAAAATCAATTTTTCACAAACTTACCAAAATATTCACTTGATAAAATGGATTATTTCTTACTTTCCTCACCACTATAGATGACCAAAGATGGAAGAGAAGCAAATGGTGGTAATTTGGATGAAATTAGGGGTAGAAATCCTAAAGATTTATGCTTGGGAAATTAAAGAACAATGAAAGAAGAAGCAGAAAAGAAATCCACGATAGAAAGAGAGAAGAACCATCCAATTTAACCAAGAAAATTTGATTTTTTTACATTTACTATGGCTCACCAACATTATCATATCTATAGAAGAGTTAAAGTAGCTTTAGGTCTTATAATACATCTTATAGTTTCAAGTTTTAACTTATGAAGGAGGGTCACAGTTACTACCAATTTATGGTAACCGTGGCCCAAGACATGATATAGGGGTCATGGTTACTACCAAATTCATGGTAACCATGACCTAGGTTGCTTTTCGGGTCTGGACTATGCTAGACTACCTCATGATTATTATCAGATGAGTAATAACCATGTTCTAGACTTTTTAAAGGGGCCATGATTACTATGAAAAGCTTAGTAATCATGAGATAGGTCATCTTTAGGGTCTGGACTGAAAATTGGGGTACCTCACGGTTACTATGAAAAACCTAGTAACCGTGGGGCCCAAAATGCCCAAAGATAGATTTTTTGTCTCGAATTCTATGCAATTTTGGACCTATAAAACATCATTTGTATGGCAAACTTCCTTCTACAAAGTTGTAGATTTGTGTGTCTAGTTTTTGAAACATTAAAAATCACTCAAATAAGACCTATAAATCTCAAGATATTCTATAAAACTACCAACTGTTCCTAGTAATAGGGCAGCAATCCTAACCCGGATTCAATCCAAATTTTCTCTATCCTAAAAATTATTTCAAGCTTTGTATTCTTCATATAAAATGAAGATATATGAGTCTATTTTCATATAAAACTAGAATATCTCAATTTGAGTCACAAAAACTCAAGATATCAGTAAATAACTGATGGCTAGTCAAGTGAAACTTAAAACAATTTTTCCCATCTTCAACAAAACTTCCCATTTCAGTTTATAGTCAAGTATAACCTCAATTTTTCATGATATTCACTTACTATAACATCATGTATTACTAGTTTTGCATCATTTAAACATCAAACACACACACAAGAAATGAGAAGTTCCCATACCTCTTTAAGCTTTAACTTTTCAAGCTTTGTCTTTCTCTCTCTTTTTCCTTCATCTCTTCTTGCTCCTAGCCTTAAGTTGTTGTAAAAATAATCTCTCTTTCTCTACCATCCACAACTCTACCCACTTGAAGCACAAACATCGTAGGCTTGAGGAGAAGAGAAGAAAAGAAACAAAGAAGAAAAGAAGAAAAGGAAAGAAATGGAGCCTAGGCCAAGAATAGCCAGCCAACACAAGAAAACCCAACTTTCTTCTCTCTTTTTAGCCTTAAATTTGTCTAACTCCTATTGGTTGGTCATGAAAAATCTTAGCAAAGTTCATTTTGATCCCTCTTTATATTTATGTTTTTTATTTTAATCTCTAACCTTTCACTTATTACATTTCTACCTTTAAACTTTTACTTTAACTTTTCAATTAAATCCCTAATTTTAAATTTCCCTTAATTAATCACATAATCAACCTCTGTCTCAAGTGAAATGATCATCTACCCCTCTTAGGATACCATTAGGGGTATTACAATTCTCTCCCCTAAAAGAATTTTGTCCTTAAAATTCATATCTTTACATTAGAGACTATATATGTATCCTATGCTCATATAAAACTACCATTTCTATACTTTTGTCTGTACTCATATATTTATCTTACTTATCATACATTCTATACTATTTATACCGGCTCTACTAGTTCTCTGCTTACTCCATATACATTTCTGTACTGTATCATCCTTAAAGTTAATCTATCTCTGTTTCTTTATAACTATAACACTCTCTTGATTATATCTTTAACTTGATTTGCTTTTCTTATAACTATATCTCCAAATAAAGATGACCTAATCATATGATCATATCATTACTATGCTTAAAATATATCCTGTCAATTTTCCTCTTTCAGTTGGGGCCAAGTATATGTCATATGATGTTGTGCTATGGGTGAATGATGTTTCGTGTATGCAATGAAATGCAGATATGTAATGCACATGTTTTGCTCCATTCCCATTATGAAATATTTTATCAACTGCCTATGACTGTTAAGGAAAAAATGACATGTTTACAAAGCATAGCAATTAACCTCAATTTTTTCCACTTTGTTTACTGGTCATTGACCGTTATGATTTCTTTAATGTTATAATTACCTCTTTTATCCATACTCACAAGTCAAATTACAATTTTTACCCCCTAGTTGACACCAGTGGAGAACTGCAAACTGGATAAATGGGATATAAATACGGTGTACTGGAGGGATTGTACCCTTAGGCAGACACCAAACCCTAGCACTAATGCATATAATAAGCCGGATATCCTGTCTCATATAACATGGTCATTTCTGATGACAACTATTTCATCAACTCATGGTATCCCGCGGAATAAATTCATATGGCTAGCCATATTATCCAAAGTACTTGAATTACCTACTAAACACTAACGAAAACAAGGTCTTTTCTATAGTCTAACCTTTGCAAAATATACATAATCATATCGTCTCTACATTTAAATAATCACCAAACCTTTATACATATGTGTAAAGTATCATTTATTTAACATGTGTATTATATTTTATAATCATTTAATAGTTCATTTATAGTTATGACTTCTCTATTTCACAGTAATACCACTTACTCTCATAGGCAACGTAATGTTCTACTTTGCCATTTTACAACTTATTATCAATTATGAATTACACAATAGTCATCTTGGTTCAGTTATGCACAGAGATTCATAGTCGCACTTATGCACTCATTATGGCTTTTGAGTACGTAGTCCTATCTAGTTCATGCAATCATTGTCAAGAGATCATTTAAAGCAGAGTATGCATATTTATTTCCATAAATACTATATAAAAATAAATTATCTTATTATGATTACTATTTCACAAGAGATAACATGAAATAACAAAAGAATAACAAGTCAGCAAGAAGTACATTTATAAAATTAAAACATTTCTAGTATGCTAAACTTCTCAACCCAAACTAAGTGAGTAATATAAGCTAGTTAGTTAGTCTGATAGTTCGTCGAAATGAAATTGAACAAATTTGTTCCTTAAAATTTAGATTCATGCTTAACCAATCGTTGTGCTCATATAGTCAATTTTTTCCAATTTCATTTCTAATAAAGTAAACCACGATCAGTTCATAACCTTCACCCATTATTTCAGCATAATTGAAGTTAATGTATTACCTTAAAATGAAAGCACATTTCTAATCGGCTACCAAATTCATGTATCAAGATTTCCTTAAATATAAATATTTATATAAATGTATTCTTGGTTCTGTAACCTAATTAGCTCTTTACTTCGTTTATAATGCATCAATCCTCTTAGTTGTCCAATTAATGTATACAGGTAAGACTTAAATCTTTGGTCCGATGCACCTAACATCATAAGAAAGAAATTTACTAATTAAAAATCCAAACATTTATTACTAATCAATATTTCAAAGGGTGTATGCACATATACTCTTACATGCATATTCATGGCGACTCATTACCCAACCAAACCTAAATTATAACATCTGTTTATGCTCACTCCAAACTAAAATTATGATTGGATTCCTTAATTTAAATATGGACCTATTTACTCTTATTAAGAAAAGTCCCAAATTATGCATGAGACTAACCATAGTTTTACCATGAATCCAATTATGTACCTCACAAATTTTGGAATCAATGAGATAACTCTAACTATATTTATATATTATACTATCAAGATCTTTTCATAGCATGACAAGATCATACTTATATATTGTCATTTAACTCTTTTATTCAAGTACAATAGCATATAATTATAGAGTTTATTGGAAACATAATTAAATTCCTTTCCATGTTTGTATTTGTCATTGAATACTCATGGGCAATTTCATATACTTCAGTTATTTTAGATGTACATTTATGTTTATATACGTACCAACATTTTTCTATGTTTAGAATAACATATCACAAAATATAAATGCATTATTATAATTTAATTTTCATGTAAGTTTGTATTCTTTAAGTTAATACATTTAAAAACCTTTATATATGTTCACATTTCCTTCATATTTAATTATATTACTATATGTCTTAGTCAAATAATACCCTAATACATTTACCCTTTGTTTTACATGTTTTTATATATCATTTTATGATTCTATATTTAAAACCACTATTTATCTTTGTTCCTATAACAATAATGCTCTGGTTTATGTTTAGAATGGTTTATACTAGCTTTAGTAATCATTTGGGAGCTATCTTTAACTTAGAGTAAGAAAAATAGGGGGGTCACGGTTACTATGAAATACCTAGTAACTGTGATATAGGATACATTTCAGTTTTGGACTGAGCCAAACTGCCTCAAATTTCTTACATCAACTTCACATATGTATATATATATACTGTCATATCTTAGCTTAATAATCTGTTCTATATACCTATACTTTAATTTCAATCCAAACCTAGAATCTCATTTTTATACCATCATATACATATACATATTCTATTATCAAAATCTATCAATATTCGACTGGCATATTCACTATCACTTAATAAATAATTATCATGATCATATTCATTGCTAACTTAATTCATCACTATCTTAGAGCTTTTTAATAAACTTGTAATCTCATAATACTCTATTTATGATTTAACAATGTTCCAGTATTTAAGTGGATAAGTACACGTAAGGAGAAAGGAACATATAGCTGTGCACTGTAAGAGGAATAAGGTCATGAATGACCAAGAAAAGAAATGCTATAATCCATATATAGTCAGATAAAACAAGAAACTGAAGGCTATACATATATATCTGATCGGCCATGAAGGACTAAGAGTCATATGTCTGATTGGGTAAAAAAGGACTGAAAGTCATATATATATATATATATCTGATCAGTTAGAGAGAAACTAAAACAAAACCATATACTCAATCGATCAAAAAGGAATTGAATGCCATATACCCGATCGGATTAGGAAAACAATGCTGAAATTCAAAATCAATCGATAAAGCAATGCTGAAAATCATACCCGATCGGGAAAACAAGAAAAGCCAGATAAAACATAAGCAATCATGCTAAGAAAAAGAAAGGCCATGCATAGTCGGGTAAAGAAAAAGGAATGAACAAATAAGCCATGCGTGGCCGAGCAAGGTAAAGGAGAAGGTTATAAATGGCCATGCTTCTAGGCTCCATACTCACTAAGCTAATAAATCTAGATGTCTCTATTAAGACTCTCTATCATCACTGCTGAAGTTTTATCTTGAGATACTATAAAAGGATTAGAGTCACCTAGACTCAAATTCCTACGATCACTGATTCCTTTAATCTCACTTCCTAATTCCTTTCAAACAACACATCTTTAAGCTATGCTAAAACAAGATAGGGACAAGCTATCTTAAGCCAACACACTGGACTCAAATCTTCTATAACTGCTTATTTCTATACTCTTATTGGCCAGAACCACCTAAACCAAGGCACTCTTATACCAAAAATGTAAGGACCATACTAGCTATTCGGATTCCTATTACTTATTTTAATATTTTTAATAAACAATACATATAATACTAATGAGATTTTCACTATCATACAATTGGTTATACTTTGAATTTATAATTCATACATTAGAAAAAGTTACATAAACATATACTGTGTTATATCATAATTATATTTTGAGTTAATACTTATAGAACATGTTCATTGCATTACTTTCATAAGATTTACACAAATTAAAAAGAGAAAAACTGTATAATTTAGACATCCTAACTTCTCTTCCTAGCTGGTGTTGGCCTTGTCCCTGAAGCAACGATCTACCTTGAGCCTACACGGATAAACACCCGTGCTAAGCTATAAAGCTTAGTGGGGAACAATACATATATGAACATTTACTCACAGTGACTGTTTCCAAGCACACAATAAATAATAGTAATATCAAGATATTATAATCCATATGCAAGAGTTACAATATAACTCACATAGCACATTTAATCTTATAACATTACTATATAAGGATAGAACATAATGGACTAATCATGTTTTTATCAATATAACACATATACTTTTCATTCCATACTGTGAAATTGCCTACTAAAGTCTTATGGGCGTGGATAACGGGTGTTAATGTATTGTACTGCAGTATCCATAGGTACAAAAAGATACCTGAAGGTATCAATCCTATGGACCCAAATGGGCCAAATCATGGGGACCTACAAGAGGCCGAATCTCGGGGACCTACTAAAGACCAAATCATGGGGACCCAAATGGGATCAAACATATAGTAGGTGCGACTGTAACCCTATAGGCATGCCTATTTATCCATAACCAAGTTCTATTTGCAGGCAAATAATCATATAACATATGTCATCAATTCATATTAATGCATTCCACTATAAAGTAGAATAATTCAAGATAATATAATATACCAACTATCACAATATACATATATACGACAATCACTACCGTATAAATGTACTGTATTCATAAAGTGACATTCAAGTAAACACATACAAGTATCGTATACTATAACATAAACGTTGCCTTTGCATTTCTTATACAATTAGTATAGTGAATGTTTTAGATTATCATATCTATATGTTCAATATAATTTAGAAGGCTTAAGAAGAGTTAAAGTTGCTTTAGGTCTCATAATACATCTTAGAGTTTCAAGTTTTAACTTATGAAGGAGGGTCATGGTTACTACCAATTCATGGTAACCATGGCCAAAGACATGATATAAGGGTCACAGTTACTACCAAATTCATGGTAACCGTGAACTAGGATGCTTTTCGAGTTTGAACTATGCCAGACTACCTCATGGTCATTACCGAATGAGTAATAACCATGTTCTATACTTTTTAAAAGGGTCACAGTTACTATGAAAAGCTTAGTAACTATGAGATAGGTCATTTTTAGGGTCTGGACTAAAAATTGGGGTACCTCACGGTTACTATGAAAAACCTAGTAACTGTGAGGCCCAAAATGCCTAGAGATAGATTTTCTGTCTCAATTTCTATGCCATTTTTGACCTATAAAACATCATTTTTATGGAAACCTTCCTTCTACAAAGTTGCAGATAGGTGTGTCTAGTTCTTAAAACATCAAAAATCACTCAAATCAGACCTATAAATCTCAAGATATCCCATAAATACCACCGATTACTCCTAGTGATAGGGCAACAGTCCTAACCCGGATTCAAGCCAAATTTTCTCTATTTTAAAAATTGTTTCAAGCTTTGTGTTATTCATATAAAATGAATATATATGAGTCTAATTTCATATAAAACTAGAATTTCTCAATTTTAGTCATGGGAACTCAAGATATCAGTAAATAACTAATAGTTGCTCAAGTAAACCTCAAAACAATTTTTCCCTATCTTCAACAAAACTTCCCATTTCAGTTTCTAGTCAAGTATAACCTCAATTTTTCATGATATTCACTTACTATAACATCAAATATTACTATTTTTGCATCATATACACATAAAACACACACACAAAAGAAAGGAGAAGTTCCCATACCTCTTTAAGCTTTAACTTTTCAAGCTTTGTTTTTCTCTCTCTTTTCCCTTTATCTCTTCTTGCTCCTAGCCTTAAGTTGCTATAAAAATCATCTCTCTTTCTCTACCATCCACAGTTCTACCCACTTGAAGCACAAACATCGTAGGCTTGAGTAGAAGAGAAGAGAAAAAATAAAGAAGAAAAGAAATAAAGAAAAAAATGGAGGAGCCTAGGCCGAGAATGGCTGGCCAACACAAGAAAAACCAACTTTCTTCTCTCTTTTTAGCCTTCAATTTGTCTAACTCCTATTGGTTGGTCATAAAAAATCTTAGCAAAGTTCATTTTGGTCCCTCTTTATATTTATGTTTCTTATTTTAATCTCTAACCTTTCACTTATTACATTTTTACCTTTAAACTTTTACTTTAACTTTTCAATTAAATCCCTAATTTGTAATTTCCCTTAATTAATCACATAATCAACCTCTGTCTCTTGTGAAATGATCATCTACCCCTATTAGGGTACCATTAGGGGTATTACATACCTGGTGTAAATAGTTATGGATACTGTTATCTCATTGTCTCCTCTAGCTTCCAAGTCGCTTTTTCAACGTTATGGAGAGTCCAGAGTACTTTAACTGATAGTATCTTTTTGTTCCTTAACTGTTTAACTTCTCTATCAAGAATCCTCATTGGTTCTTCATTATATGATAAATTTGTCTTCAATTGGATGTCCTGTGTTGTGATCATATGCGATAGATCTGATCTATACCTTCTAAGCATAGACGCATGGAATACATTATGGATCTTCTGCAGTTCCACTGGTAGATCCAGTCTATAAGCCACTGGTCCTATTCTCTCTAAAATCTCATAAGAGCTTATAAACCAAAGACTTAACTTCCCTTTCTTACCAAATCTTACAATCTTCCTCCAAGGGGATACCTTCAGAAATACTTTCTCACCCACTTGATACTCAACATCCTTTCTTTTCAAGTCAGTGTAGGACTTTTGTCTATCAATTGTTGCCTTCAAATTATCTCTAATCAATCGGACCTTATCTTTAGTTTGTTTAATCAAATCAGGTCCAACGAACTTGTTCTCACTCAACTCAGTCCAACATGATGGAGTCCTACATCTCCTCCCATACAATGCTTCATATGGTGCCCTTTTAATACTGGTTTGATAACTGTCGTTGTATGCAAATTCAGCTAAAAGGAGATATTTTTCCCAATTGCCTCCAAAATCTAGAACACAATAGCTCAACATGTTCTCAAGTACTTGTATAACTCTTTTAGACTATCCGTCTATTTGTGGGTGAAATGCCATACTAAAATGCAATCTTGTACCCAGTGATTCTTGTAGTCTCTCCCATAATGTAAAAGTAAATCGGGGATCTCGATGTGAAATTATAGAGATAGGTACACCATGTTGTCGAACAATTTCATTAATGTAAATCTCAACCAACTGCACTAGAGAAAAATTTGATCTCATAGGCAAAAAATGGGCTAATTTAATTAGTCTGTCGACTATCACCAAATAGTATCATGTTGATGTCTGCTGAGTGGCAAACCCAATACAAAGTCTATGGTAATCCTATCCCATTTCCATTCCAATATAGAAATAGGTTGAAGTAATCCAAAAGGAACCCGATGCTCAACTTTAACTTGCTGAGAAGTCAAACACTTGGATACAAAATTTGTAATTATCCTTTTCATCCCAGGCCACCAGTAATGAGTCTTCAAGTCCTGGTACATTTTAGTATTGCCTGGATGCATCACATAATTGCTACTATATGCCTCTGTAAAAATCTTTTTCTTTAACTCTTTATCAGCAGGCATACACAGTCTCCCCCTGAAGAATAAACAGTTATCTGGTGCTAAAGTAAATTTAATGTCCCTACTCTCACTAATATCCATCATATCCTTAACCAACTTCTCATCATGTAGCTGGGTGGCTTTTACTTGTTGTAACAAGTATGGCTTGAGTTGTAATTAAGCTAAAAGTGTTTCATCTGCTGTCAAGGACAATCTCACATTCATGGCTTTTAAAGCTACCATATGCTTTCTACTGAGTGCGTCAGCTACCACATTAGCTTTACCCAGGTGGTAGTCAATGTAATAGTCGTAATCTTTAATTAATTCCAGCCAATGTCTCTATCTTTCCTTCTATATCGGCAGGTATTTTAAACTCTTATTGTTGGTAAAGATAAAATATTTCTCACCATATAGATAATGCCTCTAAATTTTTAAGTCAAAAACAATCGTTGTTAGCTCTAAATCATGAGTGGGATTCTTCAGTTACTTGGATGCATAAACGACCACTTTACCTTCCTGCATCAGAACACAATCTAGCCCATTTCTAGAAGTGGCACTGTAAATCACAAAATCTTTTCCTGGTTTTGGCTCGGTCAAAATAGGAGCTTCTGTCAACATCTTCTTTATCCATTCAAAACTCTCATGGCACTTTTCTGACCATACAAATTTAACATTCTTTTGAAGTAATTAGGTTAGGGGAGTAGCAAGGATGGAGAACCCCTTCACAAACCTCTTGTAATAACTAGCCAGACCACGAAAAATTTTAACTTTTGTCACATTTACAGGAATCTTCCACTCTATTATCACTTGTACTTTCTTAGGATCTACAGATATTTCTTGCGCAAACACTATATGTCCCAAGAAGGCAACTTTTTAAAGCCAAAATTCACACTTACTAAGCTTTGCATACAACTGTTTGTCCCTCAAGATCTGAAGTACTTTTTTGAGATGTCTGTCATATTCTTGAAGAGTCTTAGAATACACTAGAATATCATTTATGAAGACCAACACAAACTGGTCCAAAAATGGATGAAAAATCCAATTCATGAGATTCATAAAAGTTACTGGTGCATTTGTCAATCCAAACGGCATCACTAGGAACTCATAGTGTCCATATCTAGTATGAAAAGCTATCTTCTACACATCAGCCTCCCTAACCCTCAACTGGTAGTATCTGAATCACAAATCAATCTTGGAGAACATCCCTGCACCTTTCAGCTAGTCAAACAAGTCATCAATGTGAGGCAGTGGATATTTATTCTTGATAGTGATCTTGTTCAACTGTCTGTAATCAATTCATAACTGCAAAGATTCGTCCTTCTTCTTTACAAACAACACTGGTGCACCCCAAGGTAAAACACTAGGACTAATAAATCTTTTCTCTAGTAGCTCCTGTAACTAAATCTTGAGTTCTTTTAACTCAATAGGTGCCATTCTATATGGAGCTATAGAGATAGGTGCAGTACCAGGCATCACCTTAATAGAAAATTCCACCTCTATTTCAAGTGGCAATCCAGGCAATTCATTCAAAAAAATATCTGGGAAGTCATAAAATGTAGGAATATCATTGATACGTGGTCCCTCATTTCCAGTTTCAATCACATATGCCAAATATGCCATACACCCTTTTCTCATCAACTGGCGTGTTGCAGTAGCTGAAATCACATTTGTCAGAAAATCTGATTGTTCCCCAACTATTGTTATTTCTGTCCCATCCCAAGTCATGAAAGTGATCCACTTTAACTAATAGTCTACTATATCTCGGTGAGCTTGAAGCCAATCTATACCTAAAATAATAGCAAATTCATGGAAAGGAAGAGCTATTAAATTAGCAACAAAGATACACTGCTGAATACTGACAGGGCAGTCCCGATAGATGGTATCAACTACTACATTATGCCCTAAAGGATTGCTAACCAGAATATCATGTTCAAGTGATGCAACAACTAACCTTTTTTCCTATGTAATCGTTGTGCTAATATAAGAGTGTGTCAACTCTGTGTCTACCAAAGCATAAACAGATGCGCCAAAGAAAAAAAAATTACCAATAATGACGTCTGGTGCATCTTGACCCTCTCTGGCCCTCACAACATAATTAAGGACTACAGGTCAACTCTCTATTTCACTCTGACCCCGTCCAGATCCTTTACCAGCCATTGACCCTGAGGTTGTCCCTTTGTTTCTATCTCTCTGCATACTGGAACCAAACCTAGTTACCTGAGATCCTGTAATAGTTATCTGAGCTCTCGAATAATCTCTCATCATATGGTCTCTCGACCTACATCTAAGGTAAGCTCCTGTCCGCCTCCAACACTCCCTTAGGTGTCTTCTACCACAAACATCGCATACAGGTATCCCTGATCCTCATCCAGTACTAGTACCCCTAGGTGGGCTGACTATAGATTGAACTATGGTACCTGTCCTAGCAGTCATCCTTAGACTTTGAGTAGGTATTGGGGGTACAATTGATTTCTATAGGGGAGGATTCCATGGCCTCTTCCCGGAACCACTGGGGCAACTGGACTAGGATAGTCTTCTCCTCTGCTGAAACCTAGCTTGTTTACTAGCCTCATTAATTTGAATCGCTTCAACTGGAGAATTTGCAAATACTAAAGATCTCATATCCACTTACTCTTGAGCTATTATGGACTCTCTGATATTATTGTGGAGATCTTGCTCAAATAACTGACACAACTTTCACTGAGTCAAGGTATAATTTTTCTTCATATAAGTCACCGGACACTTAAATTCCCACTCACTCTCCTGAACTGATCTATTCCCTTATCTCAGCCTCCAAAAGGCACTCTCCATGGCCATCTGATGCTCTTCCCCAATATATTTATCTCAAAACTACTGCAGAAAGAACTCCCATGTAAACCACTCTACAAGAGTATACTGTCGAACTGTCTCCCACCAAGTGAAAGTCGGTCCCTAAAACAATGCAACTACCCCCTCAAGCATCTCCTTTGGTGGGCTATGAGTAATCTCAAATAATCTCTTTAACCTGTTCAACCACTCTTCAGCTTCCATAGTTGTAGTCTGATCACAGCCAAAGAAATCCTTTGCCTTTAATTTCTTTAACTGCTCTAGAATAGGCCTCCTAGGTGGGGGTGCAGGTGAAGGTGGCTGCTACTGCTGTGGCTGAGGTAGAGGAGGACCCTGCATCCTTTGGTATAATAAATATGCCATCATCTGCATAAATTTTTGAGGTGTAGCAGGCGGTAGAATGGGTGCAACTGGTGGTAGAGCAAGTTGACCCAGACCATGGTCGTGTAACTCTGTATCACCTACATTCAGAAAGGCTTCACTCTCTCTATCATCAGCTTTGGTGACCCCTCTAGATCTAGAGACCATCTTTACACTATAAAATAGATACAAGGGATAGATAAACATCAGTTTCTCCAATAAATTCACCTTAAAATCAAAACATCTCAATTCATGGTATATACATAAATTAAGCATTTAATCACTTAATTAAACTTAACTTCTTATTTCTCCAACCTTAGAACCGCCTAAACCAACTCTAATACCACCAAATGTGACACCCAATAACTGGATATTGGTCCAAGTACCGGTGTCACTAAACATTGTTGTGATCCAAAAATTATTATTAAATTATCCATCTTTATAATATCTAAATTCTTAACCATTAATTCATGGGTCCCACATTTTGAATATAAAATCATTAAATTTGCAGAAATTTAGGCAGCATAACGGCTAAAATCCCAATTCTACCTTCCTGTAAATTTTACAAAAATACTTTCAAATAATCATACATATCCAACCCAACCTCCAACAACAAATAAACTCCATAAATTCTGCCAATACTGAACAATAGTCATTTTCATAGCAGTATATATATACATAAACATACATACATTCCATATAATACAACTTCTTTACTTTATCTCACCAAACTTATTTACAATATGAGATATACATATTACAAATCCAATATATATATATATATCTCCAAAACTAGTTGTGCTGCTCTATTCGGCAACTTTCTTATGTACATGCCAACCAATGAAAACACAAAATACTAGATTTCTCTTCTATTGATTTCTTTCCAGTACAAGTTCAATCTCTGTGTCCTGTGCGCAGTATAAAACCACACGCTAAGTACTAAAGTACTTAGTGGTGAACATAAAACCTTAAACCCCAGAATTTTCATTGCAGTTTATTAAGTATTTTTTATTTATTATAACTATATTTTATTATTCCTCTTTCATCATTTAATTCCATTATAATTATTTCATTTACACTAATTTCTTAATTTAAAATTCCAAATTTCGCTTTTATCAATAAAATTACTATTTTGCCGCTACTTGGAAAATTCTATCTCAATTATGACTTTTCAAGTTTTATTCTCAAATTTCTATCACTTTCCATTTTCAATTCGCATTATAGGGGTAAATTTTTGATAATGCACTTTTGTCCTAATTTCATTCATTTTTCAGTTCTTTATATTATATATAAATTTTTTTCTTTCTTACATTTTGATATTTTACACTTTTGCCCCTAGTATACCATGAAAATATATCATTGAATAGGATGAGAGGAACAGTGCACCACGTATGCCCCAAAACTCTAGTATTATATATTACACATATATTCTTTTTCTTTTTTTTTTCTCCTAAACACTCCAATACATATGTGGAACCATATCGAGGTTACCACTATGCAAGTCACCATAACTTACTACTGTAGTTACAGAAATGTCCCTATGGCTAGCAATGTATATCCTAATTCCTGATTTCACATCTAATACTAAGGGCAAACCATCATTACAATATAACACGGTTTATATCGATGCATCATTATCAATTCATTGTATTGCATAATAATAATTGATATACATTATCAAAAATCATCTTATTATTCCAAAAAATATCAATTTTCTTCAATTAAGACCATTCGATCCACACACAAGTATTTTGCTTATTAATTTTGTTGTATTATTTTATTCTCCGTTAAATGCTCTTTGCATGTCGTATGACTTAATTATACCCTATTATGCACTTATTCCAATTTATTTTTTTTTAAATATGCATAAATTTCTTAAAGGTCCCTATTAAGTTACATATGTTAATTTTCCCTTTTAAATTGTATTTTCTACTCAATTTAATCACAATAATCATTTTAACACATATTTTTCAATTATTTCAATTTAGTCCACAAAATTACATTTTAGTCCCTAATTAATTAATTTTAATTTATTATTTTTTTAATAATACCCGAATTCCTCTTTTAATTTAGGCATGTCTAAATTTTAATTAAATGTCATAATTTTATTAATTTATCTTTCAATTTTTAAATTTTAAGTTCAATTTCACATTTATAATTAACTTAAATTTTTTCCTAATTATATATACAACATATATAATATTAAAGAGTTTAAAGTTATTCACTTACTAAATTTTGCTTTAAATCCCTCTACAATTTTCCCTTTGCCTTTATCTTTGTTGGCTTAACTCCCTCCCTTCTTATCCCTTTAATTGACCAAATTTTATGTCTAAAATTACCTATGAATTAAGTCAAATTTAGTTTAAATAATATATACTAACTTAAGATCAACACTTAAATCACTAAATTATTAAGAGAAAATCAATTTTTCCCAAACTTACCAAAATATTCACTTGATAAAATGGATTATTTCCTACTTCCCTCACCACTATGGATGACCAAAGATGGAAGAGAAGCAAATGGTGGTAATTTTGATGAAATTAGGGGTAGAAATCCTAAGGATTTATGCTTAGGAAATTAAAGAATAATGAAAAAAGAAGAAGAAAAGAAAGCCACGACAAAAAGATAGAAGAACCAGCCAATTCAACCAATAAAATTTTATTGTTTTTACATTTACTATGGCTCACCAACTTTACCTACTTAAAGATAAAATAATTAATTAAGTCTTAATGGATTAAAATGCCACTTGTCACCACTCAATTGGCCAAAACACTTTTAATTATTAATTTTTGATAAAAACTAGACCAAAAATTTTTAAAAATGTTAATTAAGCCATGTTTAAAATTTTGGATCAATTTGAGGTTGTTTCGATATCAAACTTTGTCCGAATGTATATTTTACTAGTCCAAAAGATGAATTTTCAAAGTTTTCAAAAAAATTATTGTACCCTTCCAAAAATTAATATTCATACTTTTCAATGACTCGATACAATCGAAAAGATTTTATGAAGTCCGTGGAATATTTGCAAGCCAATTAAAGTTTTCGATCAACTTTATCGATCTCATTATTAATTTTATTTTTCACTTTTAGAGACCTATTTAACCTCAATTTCATCCCAAATTATACCACCAGACTCGTAATGAATAGTACTTTTTAATGATAAAATAAAAGTTTTATGGGCCTATCGAGGGTACTATTCACCCCGGGAAGTACTATTCATGAAATTAATGATTCGTAGGGTGTTACACTAAACATATATCTGCTTGCCCTATACTGAACCTAATCTAGAGCTCAATATCTCATAGCCCATTCAGGCATCACGTAAGTTAGTACTAGCTAGGGACGTGCTGTCCTACGAGGCATCATGCAAAAATGGTACATCTTAGTTCAAGGCTAACTTAAATCTCAAGCAAACCAAAATGTCAGGATTATATTGAATTAAACATTTACAGTTAACCTACATAAGGAGTGCTTAACTCACACATAATTCTAAAAATCATGCACGAAAAATGAAGCAAAAACATATATTATATGATTTACGAGAGATTAAATTTTGGCAGCATTCCTACTACAAATGTGATTTCCCTCTATATACAAACATATTTAAAATAACACATAGGTTGTCATAACCACCAATAAACTATATTTCATACTTTTTGAGAAATTTTGACAAAATTTTGGCAACATTTCAGCTAGGAATGTGACTGTCCCCTGTACAAAAGACATATTTAAAGCAAAGCAACATAACACAGACCCGCAAGGCCGCCAAACAACAAAGTTATCAACATTAATAAAAATTCAATAGCATTCCAATTGGGATGACACTGCCCCCTACATAAGAAACACCTTTAAACAACATACAACAAGCCACAGGCCATCAAGGCCACCAAATAATACAAATTCAAACTATTTATACTTGGTGCAATAGCAAAAATAATGTAAAAATGCCTCTAAAGAATTCAAAGGCCATATATATTACCCCTAAAAAGAGAATACTACAGATTTATGTGCTCATACATAAGGCATTCTATTGTATACAGTGTTATGCAAAGAAAGTTTAGTAATTACACTACATTTGATGTGTGTGATTGAGTGCATGTGATCATAGTGTTTTAGGTTTGATTTTGTTAAGTAAATATATAGTTTTAACTATTTTATGTGAAATATGTGTTTGTTTGAGTGTTGTGTGTGTAGGAGTAAAGAGATAGAAATAAAGCAGAAAACTAGTAAAGAAGGAAGTCCCTGTTGTGGGTGCAGTTGAGGTAGCGAGTGCAACAATGTAAGGCAGCAAAAGTGAAGGTCAACACAGAGAAAATGTCAAACTTTGAGGCAGCGTGTCTTGTCAAGAGCCCGACATCTTTCGCAGACATGACAGTAAGAAGACTTTGGGCAATTATTTTCAAAAAGCGTTTAAAGATGCATGACTTTCCACCAATGTTTCTACACTTCTGAAGGGGCACTTTGAGGGACACATGGATTGGAAGCTTATATAAATGCAAAGGGTAGTTAGATGAAAAAAGAAGTTTTTAGAGAATAGTTTTATTATTTTTTCTGCTGTACAAAAATTAATACATTTTAACTTCATCTTTTGAGAAGAAGACAAGAAAAGGAGAAGAATATCTTTTAGAGATTGAAAAGGTTTGAGAGATTTCTTTTTACTATCTCTCATATATTTCTTCTTCTTTGTAATCAGTTAAATGATATTATAGGAACATGACTAATAATATTTACATCTTTTCTATTTTTAGTAATATACATGGTTTTTATTTACAAAATTCTCTATTAGTATTTTATGCATAATTATTGTAAGTAAGAATATGGTCAAGAGATATATTCTTTCTTTATAGCTAATAGAAGTTCATTATCATAGCATTGCTTGAGAGATCATAATGTTAGGACAATTGCTATGAGTTGGTAATTAACCTTCAAATATGTGTTTATAATTAACTAATTCATTAATAAGAGTTAAGGGTTAGAATTATATATGCATGTTTTAGGCAATCTATTTCATGTCGAAAGAGTGAATTAGAAAGTTAATCCAACTTGGCTTGCATTGTAAGATTAAAATTTAATTAAAAGAATAATAACAAGTACCATTTCCTTAAACTCATATCATTAATTGTAATTGTCTTCTTTGATGGTAAATTAATTAGGTCTAACTAATATTTTAGTCATAGTATAACATTAGTAGCTTAATTTTACAATTTAATCATTAAACATTGTAAAAAAGATTGAGATTAAGATGTAGTGTGTAATAACCAATCTAGTCCTTATGGGAACGATATCTTAAGTACTAATCGATAAACCATGCGCTTGCAGATTTAGCATAACAAGTTTTTCCTGCCATTACCGGGGACTAAATGTTTTGTGTTATTGCCATTATAATGCTTGATTTAAGATTTTGGATTACAATATCTAATTAGAGTTTGTTTTGTTTTGTTTTGTTTTACAGGTTTGATTGATTGAGTGTATGCCTAGGATAAGGAGTTCTCAAGAAGAACTTAAACGATTAAATCTGGAGATAGAGAGATTTCTTCTAAGTAATCGAAAACTGAAGAAGATAAAGACTAAGAAAGCAACCATGGCTTAAGGCAATCTTCCACGTTTGATGGATTATGCTACACCTACTTTAAGTGGTACTCGAGAAGGGGTAGTTCGACCCATGGTAAATGCTAACCAATTTGAAATAAAACCTTCTCTATTACAAATGTTTTAAAATAGTATTCAATTCTATGGTCTGGCAAATGAAGATCTTAATGCTTATTTAGCAAATTTTCTTAAAATGTGTGATACTTTTAAAATTAATGGAGTTTCAGCTAATTCAATTAAGCTTAGGCTTTTTCCTTTTACAATGAAGGATCAGGTAATTCACTTGCTAGAGGATCAATTACCAATTGGGACCAATTGGCCTAATCATTTCTTTCTAAATATTTTCCATTGGCTAAAACTGCTAAAATAATTTAAAAAATACTACTTTTATACAACATGATAATGAATCTTTGTATGAGGCATGGGAAAGGTTTAAGGAATTGCAACGGAGTTGTCTTCATCATAATCTTCCAAAGGAGTTACTTATGCAAACCTTTTATAATGGAGTTAATCTAACCACTAGAGGTGCCATTGAAGCAGCTGCTAGTGGATCTCTTATGAGGAAGAGTATGGATGCTGCATTTGAGGTTCTAGAAGAGATGTCCATAAATAACTATATGTGGCCTAGGGAAAGAGCTAAGTTATCACCTTTTTCCTTACTAAAGGTGTCCATTCAATAGATTTAGTTGTGGCTTTACAAGCCCAAGTTGCTGCTTTAACACATAAGATAGATAACTTGAGTATGGGAGGAACCCTACCAAAAGGTTATACCATTTGTAGTTAACAAAGGCATGTGAGTGAAAGTTATGGGTTAGGTATGGCTAATTTGGAGGAACAAGTGAGCTTTATGCAAGGTCAAGGGCATAGAAATCCTTACTCAAACACCTATAACCCTAGTTGGAGAAACCATCCTAACTTTTCATGTAGAAATAGTCAAAATAGAGGAGCTATAGGTTTTCAACCACCCCAAGATAGGTTTGGTGCTTTAGAGGTTAAGATGGATAGGTTTTTGGAAGGTATTAACCTAAAACTTAACACCCAAGATGAGAATTATAAGAGGTTAGAGTCTAAGTTTGATCAAATAGCAAAGAACCAATCATCGTCCATACACAATTTAGAGGTTCAAATGAGTCAATTAGCAAATGCATTACCTTTAAGATTTCAAAGATGCCTTCTAAGCAACACAGAGGACAACCTAAGAGAGCAGATAAAGGTAATTTCACTCAGATCAGATAAGACTTATTTTAATGATTTTTCAAGTAACAAAAATGGAGTATTATAGGAAATTTAGGAAGGTGAAAGTTCTTCTATCGCAAGGGCAACACCACTAGCATGCACAACAGAGAGGAGTTTGAGCCATGCCGTAAGCACAACTCAACCTGCAAGCGTGACATATAGGCTTCTTAAGGAAAAATTTTATCAACCTCATCCACCATTTCCATAAAGATTAAGGCAAAAGGATACGAATAAGCAATTTATTAACTTTCTTGAAAAATTAAAGAATTTGAATATTAATTTGTCTTCTGTTGAAGCTATTACTCAAGTTCCTAATTATGCTAAATTCTTGAAAGACTTAATTTCTAAGAAAAGAAGTTAGGAAGGTGTTTCTACTGTAACCTTGACTGAGGATTGTAGTTAAATTATTACAAATAATTTACCAACTAAGTTGAAAGATCCTAGTAGCTTTACTATTCCATGTACTTTGGGAGATATTGAGTTTCCTAGATATCTTTATGATTTAGGGGCTAGTATTAATCTCATTCCATTTTCAATATTTAAAAAGTTAGGTTTGGAAGGTGTAAAATTTACTTCTATGATATTACAACTTGCTAACCAATCTCTAAAGAAACCATATGGCATAATTGAGGATGTACTAGTTAAGGATGATAAGTTTATATTGCCAACTAATTTTGTGATACTTGATTTTTCTTATGATGCTAATTTTCCATTAATTTTAGGTAGACCTTTCATGAATACTGGTAAGGCTTCAGTTGATGTTTCGAAAAGGAAACTAGTTTTAAGAGTAGGGAATGATAGTGTGGAGTACCATATGGATAAAGCATTAAAATACCCTATAGAATAAAATATATGGATGAAGGTTGACTTAATTGATGAATGTGTGTTGGAAGTGTTAGGTATTAAAGATCAAGCTAAAGATTCCAATGAAGAAGAAGCTAACGAGGAAGTGGAGCAAGAAGTTCAAACTCCTAAAATTTTGCATAAGAGTGAGGATCCATCACCTCTATCCATTGTAAGTGCTCCTAATATGGATTTAAAGGAGTTACCTAGTCATTTAAGGTATGCTTTTCTTAGATCTCATTTTACTTTGCCTATTATCATCTCTAATAATCTTACTAGGATGAAAGAAGATATGTTGTTACAAGTTTTTAGAAAGAAGATTAGAAGTATAGGTTGGCAAATTTTGGATTTAAGGGGAATTAGCCCCAACATGTTCGTGCAAAGGATTCATATGGAAGATGGTTATGAACCTAAGGCTGATGGGCAAAGAAGGCTAAATCCTAATATGAAAGAAGTAGTTAAAAAAGAAGTCACTAAGTTGTTAGATGCTAGGATTATCTATCCTATTTTGGATAGTGAATGGCTTAGTCCTATTCAATGTGTGCCTAAGAAGGGAGGAATGATTTTAGTGAAGAATGAGAGTGGGGATTTGATTCCTACTAAGACCACCATGGGTTGGCGGGTTTGTATTGATTATAGAAAACTAAATTTGGCCACTAGGAAAGATCATTTTCCTTTGCCATTCATAGATCAAATGTTAGAAAGGATAGCTGGCCATTCCTATTATTGTTTTCTTGATGGATTCTTAGATTATTTCCAAAATTTTATATACCCTAGTGACCAAGATAAGACCACATTTACTTGTCTCTATGGCACATTTGCATATAAGATAATGTCTTTCAGTTTATGTAATGCACCAGCCAATGGTTAGAGATGTAAGGTTTATTTGGAAGGGAATGTTCATGGTAGAGAGGTTTTGTATATCTATTTGAGTGTGGTTGATGATGTTCATTTTGAATCTACTTAATTAATCTTTATATTTTTATATTTATTATTTAATTATATATTTATTTTGTTTTTAATTTGATGTAATTGTTCATACTAATGTAATTGGTGTATGAACCATAGGTTTTTATTTATTTTCAAGTGTTTTAGTCCACTTATATTTTGTCTCTTTTTCAATACTTTTCATGTTTTTATGTATATCGCAAGTGTGACTCATTTTGCAAGCGCGATTATATAACTAAGAAAATAGAGATTGGGATCTGTCAAGATCACCACCTTACAAGGTAAAATTTTTGATCGATCTCTATCGCGAGCGGGACCTATTTCACGAGCGCGATGAAGTTCGTGATTTGCCTCTGTCGTGAGCACGACAAAACACAAATTTTAAATTTTTGGGGCTTTTTTCCAACCATTGCATATGTTTTTCTCCACCTATAAATACTTTTTGAACCCTAGAACTGCCATTTTCTATAGTTCTCTTCCATTTTCTTCAGTTTTCTCTCTAGTTTTCCATTTTCTTCTTATTCTTATTCTTCTTCTTCTTCTTCTTCTTCTTCTTCTATTCTCTATTTCTTTAAGTAATTGTTCAAGATTTTTTAGTTTTTGAGTTTTTCAGTTGTTTCTTTATGTGATTTGTGATTTATTGTTGACTTTCACTATGGTGAGATTGAAACAATGGCTGATAGGAGCAAAGGCAAGGGAAGGCTGCTGGAAGTTTTTCTTAACAAGAAAGAGGTACATTTGTTTTTCAAGATATGTTTGATTGCCTATTTCCTATTCACTCTGAGATTGAAGGTAAGAAGTTTCAATTCTTTTCTAAGAAAGAGATTGTAGGTATGTGCCATTTAGATTTCTCTTTGTTTTAAGACTTAGGCATTTCTCAATAATTTGGTAAATATTTAAAATGCATGAAATGGGAACATTTTGTTAATATGAAATTGCCTGTTAAGAAGATTTGGGCTATTAAATTTTTTGTGACCCTAAACTATATTAATCATAAGAAGATTAAATTTAAATTTAGGCATGATGAGGTTAAATATATATTTGGTTTTGAAAAGATGAATGAGTGGTTTGGGTTTTATTGAATTGTTGTACTTTTGTGCCTCAACAATTTGCTATCTCTGATGTCTGGAAAAAAACTCACTAGTTTGAATCATTTTGACAAATTAAGAATGATGTGTTGTTATTGTTCCATAAATTTTTATGCCATTCATTATTTGGTAGGGTTTAGAGTAACAAAGTCTAAGCAAAAGACTTGTTTGTGTTATCCTTAGTGCAGGCTAAGAAAACCCCTTGCTCAATTGATTTTATTTTTGATGGGTTATACCATGTCTCCATTGCTAAGGCCAAAACTGTAGGCATAGGCCACATAGTAACTGGTATTATTCTATAGTGCTTATGCAAATTGTAGGGTTTTAAGCTTGAGAAAAATAAAGTGGTGGTTATGCTTGATGTGAAATTTCTATGCAATTCCCGTTTGTTAAAGCGAGGTAAGTGGCCCTCTATTTTCTTTTCATATGAAGAGAGGAGTGGCAAGTCTGGCCATTGTTAGAGAGTATGCCCTAGAGCCCATGTAATAGGGATGTTTTTCATATGTATGAAATTTATATTCTTAATAAAAGGCATCATTCATTTATTAATGCTATGTTTGAATACATGAGTTTGTAAATCTTAAATTAATAAATGAAGTCCTAGATATTATAAACACAGTGCAAAGGCAATCATGAAGGTGTTCATGATGTGAGATGTCTATTACATGCAAATGTGTTAATATCTAAATATCCCTAGTCATAGAATTAACCAGATAGGACATTGTTAATTCGGACAGACTAGCACATGTTATGCTTCTTGAATGGTTCAAGCAGTGGTTCTCATAACTGTGATTATGGATGATAACCAAAGCTAACATGTGGATGCTTGTTAGAAGAACAAGTTCATTGGAGACCTGCAAAGAGAATCCTCATATGGATATTAAATCTATGTCAGTGAGGAATCTCTTCATAGCGGTTGTGCAAGTATCCTTAGACTTGAGATCACCAAAGTTATCTTAAGTAGCAAGTGGTATACTTTGACTCCATAACTTATTACTTTCAACTGGGAGTGAACATAGTTAGGAGATTAGGTATATCATGACCTACTTGAAGATAGTTGAGTGATTGACAAAGGATTCACCATCCCAGATTTAACAAGGGAAGTTATCTCGCATGATTCTATAATTTCCTTGTTCAGAGAATCTCTAGCCAGAGTAATATGCCGAGATGGATGGAGATCCATGAAGGGCATTTTAGGAATAATGGTTAAATTAATAGAACATACATAATTAGATTTATATGAGTTGATAGAAATCCATACTCAGAATCTAATTGAGATAAGAGTGGTGAAAGGAGTAATTGCACGGTAACTGTTTCTATGGAAGGGTACAGTCAAACCACATGACTTTCCTGATATTTAGGTAGTCATGATGCCTAGCTAGAGGCCAATCATGACTTGTATAATGTTGTATCAAAAGTATCAATAGGGATTGATAAGATGATTTAAAGGAGTTTAAATCATGTGAGTTTTGAATAGAACTCACAATTACTTATTATACTGCCAACATGGACAGGAACCCAATAGGTCACACATATAGAGAAAAGGGTAAAATGGTAAAATGACAAGGATAATAATATTTTATATTATTATAAAGGTAGAGAAGAGAATATGATAATAATTAATTAAAGAGTTTAATTAATTATGATCAAATAAAATTGTCCGCGAAACTTTTGAGAAATATTATGCAAAATTTGACCTAATTGAAATAATGTATTTCATGATTAATTATTATTATCTTATAAGTGTTTTAGGACTACTATAAGTGTTATAAGACTGGTATAATAATTAATAAGTCCACTGGAGCAATTATTAAGGGCCAGAGGAATGAAGTAGTTGGAGGAAGCCCTTCTGTAAAAGCCACATGCCTACCTCAAAACAGAAGGCCTTAATGGCCTATTTAATGGACCAAATTAATTTATATATGTTACATAAGTGTTATGGAACCCCCATATTTAATTTGGTTGGATTTGGAATCCATTTGGGTATTTAAATCCAATTAGTTGTACAAAGGGCCTAGTTTGTGGGTTTTGTGCATAGACTTTTATGAAAAGGTTTAAATTGGATTTAATTAAGCCCAAATGATTATAATTACACAATTCAGGTGATTTGGGATCATTTGATTATGAATCATTTGATACATGTGAATCTTGTTTATTAGGAAAAATGACAAAAGCTCCCTTTATTGGTAAAGGAGAACGAGCTAAAATGGTTTTGGACTTAATACATTCAGATGTATGTGGTCCAATGACTACACATGCCAGAGGAGGTTACTTCTACTTCATTACTTTCATGGATGATTATTCCAGGTTTGGATATATCTATCTAATGAAATATAAATTAGAAGCATTTGAAAAGTTCAAAGAATTCAAAAATGAAGTAAAGAAACAACTTGGCAAAAGTATTAAAACACTTAGATCAGATCGAGGTGGAGAATACTTAAGTCAAGAGTTTCAGGATTATCTTAGAGATAATAGGATTTTATCTCAATGGACTCCTCCATATACACCACAACACAATGGTGTATCTAAAAGGAGAAATCAAACACTATTAGATATGGTTCGATCAATGATGAGCCAAGCGGACTTGCCTAAGTCCTTTTGGGGATATGCACTAGAAACTGCTATTTATGTGTTAAACAGAGTTCCTAATAAATCAGTTGATGTTACTCCATATGAGATGTGGAATAACAAGAAACCCACGCTTTCTCATATGAAAGTATGGGGTTGTCCTGCTTATGTGAAGAGGACAATGTCAGACAAACTGGATGTTAAGTCTGACAAATGTTTATTTGTGGGATATCCAAAAGAAACGTTTGGATATTGTTTCTATCATCCCTTAGAACAAAAGGTGTTTGTTTCAAGGCATGTTGTCTTCTTGGAAAGAGAATTTCTCCTACAAGAGGACAATGGGAGTAAAATTGAACTTGGTGAAGTTCAAGACCCACAAATAGAAGATGATCAACCGATTGAACCCGAAACTGAATTTCATAATGATGAGATTATAGTTGAACCTGATTATACACAAAATCCTAGAAGATCTACTAGGATGAGTTCTATCCCTGTGAGATATGGATTTCACATTGATTCGGATAGAGGCATAACTGTAGTAGAGGACAATGAGCCTACAAGCTATCAAGAAGTTTTGAACAGTTCATAACGTGATTTATGGCTTAAGACTATGCAGTCTGAAATGAACTCCATGTATGAGAACAAAGTATGGACTTTAACTCAACCACCTGAAGGGATAAAACCCATAGGGTGCAAATGGGTCTTCAAAAAGAAGACTAACATGGAAGGTAATATAGTTACCTATAAAGCTCGCTTAGTAGCAAAAGGTTATCGTCAAAAAGAAGGTATTGACTATGACGAAACTTATTCTCCTGTAGCGATGCTTAAGTCTATAAGAATACTTTTAGCCATTGCAGCTCATTATGATTATGAGATTTGGCAAATGGATGTGAAGACAGCTTTCTTTAATGGAAATCTTACTGAGGATGTGTATATGACACAACCAGAAGGATTCACATCAAGAAATGGTGAAAAGGTATGCAAGCTTCAAAGATCCATTTATGGATTGAAGCAAGCCTCTAGGAGCTGGAACATACGATTCAATGAGACAATCAAAGAGTTTGGTTTCTCACAGAATGAAGATGAACCTTGTGTGTATAAAAGGGTCAGTGGGAGTGCAATTGTCTTCCTAGTTCTATATGTAGATGACATATTGATCATGGGAAATGACATTTCTCTTCTCCAATCTATTAAAATATGGTTATCCAAGCAATTCTCCATGAAAGACCTTGGAGAAGCATCCTATAGGTTGCTAGGTCTTTCTCAAAGTACATATATAGATAAAGTATTAAAGAGGTTCAATATGGATCTATCTAAGAAAGGGTTTATACCCATGGTGCATGGAAAACACCTTTCTAAGTCTATATGTCCACAGACACTAGAGGATAGAGAGAGCATGAATAGAATACCATATGCATCTACAATTGGTTCTATCATGTATGCTATGTTATGTACACATCCAGATGTAGCATTTACTTTGAGTGTCACAAGCAGATTCCAATCCAATTTTGGAGAGGAACACTGGGCAGCTGTCAAGAATGTTCTTAAGTACTTGAGAAGGACTAAGGATATGTTCTTGGTATATGGAGAGGGCAGTTTGGAAGTAAATGGGTATACATATGCCAGCTTCCAATCTGACAAAGATGATTGTAAATCACAATCTGGTTATGTGTTCATAATGGGAGGAGGAGCAGTTAGTTGGAAAAGTTCCAAATAAGAAACAACTGCTAATTCCACGACAGAAGCTGAGTACATTGCTACTTCAGAAGCAGCCAAAGAAGCAGTCTGGATCAAAAAGTTCATAACCGAACTAGGAGTGGTGCCTAGCATTGTTGATCCGATTCCTTTATATTGTGACAACAATGGAGCCATTGCGCAAGCAAAGGAACCATAGTCTCATCAGCGATCCAAGCATGTTCTCAGACGCTACCATCTCACAAGGGAAATAGTAGCTAGAAATGATGTGAAAATACAAAGGGTTCCCACATATGACAATGTGGCGGATCCCCTCACTAAAGCACTTTCCCAGATTAAGCATGATCACCATATAAATAGCATGGGTCTGAGACATATGAGTGATTGGCTCTAGTGCAAGTGGGAGATTGTTAAAGAGTATGCCCTAGAGCCCATGTAATAGGGATGTTTTTCATATGTATGAAATTTATATTCTTAATAAAAGGCATCATTCATTTATTAATGCTATGTTTGAATAAATGAGTTTGTAAATCTTAAATTAATAAATGAAGTCCTAGATATTATAAACACAGTGCAAAGGCAATCATAAAGGTGTTCATGATGTGAGATGTCTATTGCATGCAAATGTGTTAATATCTAAATATCCCTAGTCATAGAATTAACAAGATAGGACATTGTTAATTCGGACAGACTAGCACATGTTATGCTTCTTGAATGGTTCAAGCAGTGGTTCTCAAAACTGTTATTATGGATGATAACCTAAGCTAACATGTGGATGTTTGTTAGAAGAACAAGTTCATTGGATACCTGCAAAGAGAATCCTCATATGGATATTAAATCTATGTCAGTGAGGAATCTCTTCATAGCGGTTGTGCAAGTATCCTTAGACTTAAGATCACCAAAGTTATCTTAAGTAGCAAATGGTATACTTTGACTCCATAACTGATTACTTCCAACTAGAAGTGAACATAGTTAGGAGATTGGGTATATCATGACCTACTTGAAGATAGTTGAGTGATTGACAAAGGATTCACCATCCCAGATTTAACAAGGGAAGTTATCTCGCATGATTCTATAATTGCCTTGTTCAGAGAATCTCTGGCCAAAGTAATATGCCAAGATGGATGGAGATCCATGAAGGGAATTTTAGGAACAATGGTTAAATTAATAGAAAATACATAATTAGATTTATATGAGTTGACAGAAATCCATACTCAGAATCTAATTGAGATAAGAGTGGTGAAAGGAGTAATTGCACGGTAACTGTTTCTATGGAAGGGTACAGTCAAACCACATGACTTTCCTGATATTTGGGTAGTCATGATGCCTAGCTAGAGGCCAATCATGACTTGTATAATGATGTATCAAAAGTATCAATAGGGATTGATAAGATGATTTAAAGGAGTTTAAATCATGTGAGTTTTGAATAGAACTCACAATTACTTATTATACTGCCAACATGGATAGGAACCCAATAGGTCACACACATATAGAGAAAAGGGTAAAATGGTAAAATAACAAGGATAATAATATTTGATATTATTATAAAGGTAGAGAAGAGAATATGATAATAATTAACTAAAGAGTTTAATTAATTATGATAAAATAAAATTGTCCGCGAAACTTTTGAGAAATATTATGCAAAATTGGACCTAATTGAAATAATGTATTTCATGATTAATTATTATTGTCTTATAAGTGTTTTAGGACTACTATAAGTGTTATAAGACTGGTATAATAATTAATAAGTCCATTGGAGCAATTATTAAGGGCCAGAGGAATGAAGCAGTTGGCGGAAGCCCTTCTATAAAAGCCACACGCCTACCTCAGAACAGAAGGCCTTAATGGCCTATTTAATGGACCAAATTAATTTATATATGTTACATAAGTGTTATGGAACCCACATATTTAATTTGGTTGGATTTGGAATCCATTTGGGTATTTAAATCCAATTAGTTGCACAAAGGGCCTAGTTTGTGGGTTTTGTGCATAGACTTTTATGAAAAGGTTTAAATTGGATTTAATTAAGCCCAAATGATTATAATTAATTCCAGAGGCCCAATTAATAATTCTCCAGAAATTTTAAAGAGACCAATCTCATTAAAGAGTTGGAATTTTAACCTAACTATAAAAGGCCAACTAATGAGAATTAGGGTTAAGTGATTAAAACAAAAAGAAAGTCCTTTCTCTTAATCTCTCTCTCCCTTTTGCTCCAACTTCTAAGCTAGCTCTTGGGAATTTCGGCCATCCCTAGTTAAACACCAATTTGTTGGTTCAATTTACCCCTCTCTAGTGTGAATTACTCATTGGAGGTGTTCGATTTTGGACACTGTGGTTTGCGACAACCCGATGCGAAGTAAAATCAATTGTTCAACAAAAATCAAAGGTGATTTTTCTTATTCTCATATAGTTATATTGTGTATTCATGGCAAGATCAGATCTAATGGTTAAAAAAATTTAAAATTTCGCTCATGTATATGATGAATGTAACCGTTAAAATCCAACAGCCATGGCAAAGGTAAAGCCCCTGCCACTACTGAAGAGGATGTAAGTGAAAGTGAGGATGATGAAGAGGAAGAGCCTGAGGACTTAACTACCAATGTTAAAGTGGGAGGAAGCTCAACAGGTTGGCAATAAGTTTTGGATAGGTTGGACAAGATGGATAAGTCCAACAAGAACTTGGTGTCCAAGGTGGATAAAATGAAAGCTGTTATGAAGGCAATGTACAAGAGCCATAAGAGCTTGAGCAAAAAATGGATGTCCTTCTTTAGAAAACAAAACGTGGAATTTAGTCCTTCTCCACAAATTCTCCTAGTGGAATGTCTTAGAGACAGTCTCTTTACTCTTTTTTCTTTTTGTGTTTCTTATGTTTTGATTGTGTTTTTGGGTGTCTTGTGTTTTATTGATAATTCTTGTTTTAAATTATGCATGTTCCTTACACAATGAGGATATTATGTCCTTTAAGTGTGGGTAAGCCAGGTTTTATTTATTTTTATTTAGCTTGTATGTTAGGTTGTGTTAATTGTTTGTTTTTTAGAGCGTTTATGATTGACTATGGTTAATGGCATATTTATGAAATTTCTAGCATTTTGGGATCAGTAGTCTAGTTGATGAACTTCTTGTGGCAATATTGATGGATTACTTATTTTAATCTCCTATGTGCACGTATGAAGAGTTATGTTTAGGTAAAGTGTTTTTGTATAGGTTCTTTTTAAGTTGTATTTCTTTATACATGTGTTTTTGATTGAGTAAATAGATCATGGCTTAGAGTAACTTTGAACTTTACCCATGTGAGCTTGTGAGCCTAAATTCTTATATCATTTCTTGAGAGAGTATCCTTTTATGCTATATACTGTAAAACTTGTGATGATACATTTAGCCTTAAGTTATGTATGAAATATGATGAGGCATTAGAATTAGCCATTTTAACTTGCTTAAAGAACCAACCTTTTAGACTTTAGGTAGCCATTTTGAGCCTTAAGCCATTTCTTTGTTTGTTAAGCACATAATTAGCCTTAATATACTTTTTTAATATCAAACCTTTCTTTTGGCACCCTTTTTGTAGGAGGATTAGTGTTTCTATGTCATTTGAGACAAGTTTGCTTTGCTTAGTTGTAGGCATGATACTAATTTTAATCCTTGTTTTATATAAGTCCACTAAAATAAAAGACAAAGAACAAGGAAAAAAACAAGCTAGTTCATGGAGAAAAGAAAAGAGAAAGTCAAGAAAACAAAGAGAATGAACTAAAAAAAGAAAGAAAATTTTTGAAAAATAAGAACTAGTGATGTGGACATTAATAAGGGGGTTAGAAAAATAAGTTAAAAACCTAGTGTATCATACTATGCCTTGATTGGAAGTCTCACATGATATGGTAATCACTTTTCTTCTACACATGATGAGCTACTTAACTAAATTTGTCCTACCAATTGCCTAAGCTAGCTTACAACCCTTAATAAGACCCTTTGATTTTATGCATGGACATTTTGCTAGTAGTGGAGGTTTTTGCTCCTTACAAGCTTACAGTATGCATTAGCATATTATGGATTAGGAGTGAAACACTAGCTACTAAATTTTTAAGAGATTATTTAATTGAGAGAGAGTTACTCTTTGCAATGTGATGTTTTCCATGATTAGTACATGTTATAAGAAATGTGATTTTTAAGGTGCTTATACTCTTATACTTTGCATTCTCATGCCTTTTTTATTAAGTGTACATGGTTTTTAAAGCTTGAATGTTCATGATATTGCCTTGGAATTTGTTGACATAGATTGATGGATTGTGGAATAAAGGTTGTCTCCATTTGTTATTAGCTATTTTTCAAGAATGATAAGCTTGATGTTGATGTTTTTATTCATATGTTGTTTTTTGTTGTTGTTTCTTGCATTTTGAGTCTTACTTGGGGACAAGCAAAGGTTTAAGTGTGGGGAATTGATGTGTCTGATTGAGTGCATGTGATCTTAGTGTTTTACGTTTGATTTTGTTAAGTAAATATTTAGTTTTAGCTATTTTTATGTGAAATATGGTTTCTTTTATGTGTTTACGTTTGATCTTAGTGTGTGTATGATTAAAGAGATAGAAATAAAAGAGAAAAGAGGCAAAAAACTATCAAAGAAAAAAGTCCCTATTACGGGCGTAGTTGTGGTCGCGGGCACGACAAAGTAAGGCAGTAAAAGTAGAGGTCAACATAGAGGAAAAGTCAAACTTTGAGGCAACGTGTCTTGTCACGAGTGCAACAATAAGAAGACTTTAGACAGTCATTTTCAAAAAGCACTTGAAGATGCATGACTTTCCACCAAAGTTTGTACACTTCTAAAGAGGCACTTTGAGGGACACATGGATTGGAAGCTTATATAAATGCAAAGGGTAGTTAGATTAAAAAAGAAGTTTTTAGTGAATAGTTTTATTATTTTTTCTATTGTACAAAAGTTAGTACATTTTAACTTGATCTTTTGAAAAGAGACAAGAAAAGGAGAAGAAGATCTTTTAGAGATTGAAAGGGGTTGAGAGATTTCTTTTTGCTATCTCTCATCTATTTCTTATTCTTTGTAATTAGTTGAATGATATTGTAGGAACTTGATCAATGATATTTACATCTTTTCTATTCTTAGTAATATACAATCTTTATTTGCAAAATTCTCTATTAGTATTTTATGCATAATTATCATAAGTAAGAATATAGTCGAGAAATATATTCTTTCTTTATAGCTAATAGAAGTTCATTATCACAACATTGCTTAAGAGATCATAATGTTAGGATAATTTCCATGAATTGGTAGTTAACCTGAAAATATGTGTTTATAATTAACAAATTCATTAATGAGAGTTAAGGGTTAGAATTATATATGCATGTTTTGGGCAATCTATTTCATGTCGAGAGAGTGAATTAGAACGTTAATCTAACTTGGTTTTCATTGTAAGATTAAAATTTAATTAAGAGAATAATAACAAGTACCATTTCCTTCAACTTATATCATTAATTGTAATTGTCTTCTTTGATGATAAATTAATTAGATCTAACTAATATTCTAGCCATAGTATAGCATCAATAGTTTAATTTTCCAATTTAATCATTGAATATTGTAAACAAGATTGAGATTAAGATGTAGTGTGTAATCACCAATCTAGTCCTTGTGGGAACGATATCTTAAGTACTAATCGGTAAATCATGCGCTAGCACAATAACATTACTTAGATTACAAGGCATTATTGACTTTTAAACTAAAAATAAACATACCAGTAAATACAGATGAAACAATAAGTGCTCAAATCCATAATTCGTAAAACTAAAGTTTTCTAGCCTAAATTATGTTCTAACTTAAGAGAAAAAGTAAAAAATATGAAAAGAAATAATAAAAGATTAAATTTTATTTACTTTGAGAAGATAAAAAGAAAAAATAAGAAATGGTAAAAAATGATGCTCCCTAAAGTGCGCCTCACTCATAGGATTCCATAAGCACAAACGGCTAGCAAATCGGATGTCGAACGAGAGAGAAATGCTTGAAATACCGTAAAGAGAGCTTGAATGTCGGAGGTTATAGAGTTTTGGCCGAAAAGTGAATTAAATGGATTTTATATTGCCAAAATTAAGCAAGGGATGGGAAGCTTGTCTGTAGTCTAGCGATAGATGAGATGGAAAGGTGTCCTGTCCCTTAGGCTAAAATGACTAAAATACCCTTCATTCTTATTTTTCTCTTATTTTTCACATTTTAACTTTGTTTTCTTCAAATTTTTGACTGTTTTCATCAATTTTTCATTCTTTATCCATTTAAAATTAATTTAAAAGATTATTAACACTCTTTGAATATTGAGGTCATCAGGGCTTTTAAATCCCCTGTAAAATGCAAACAAAGGCAAATGTCACTAATATGTACTTGCAATGCATAGGACATGCAAATGTGTGATTTTTGGCCTTCCATAGGTGAGGGATAGGCAACATGTGGCGCACTTTGGTGAAGGATGGCCATCCCTCATCATTTTTCTATAAATAGTGCTTAAATTTCTTCTGTTTTGTGCCTTTGACTTTTCATCTTCCAGGAAGCTTCCATCAGGTATTCTTTTCTCTCTTCTTTTCTTTTCCTTTCTTTCTCTGTTTATTTATTTTTATTTTAAATCATTTATTTTGTTCTTTATCATTCCAACATTTTAGACTGCTTAGAATTCCTATAGCCATTACTACTGAGCTTATGAAATTACACTGGTTACCAGACGACTCGAAAACTTGGGAGGACCCCCTTTTGGATCCTTACTTAAGTTTAAGGTTTTTGAGGGGAACTTCTCCAGATAAGCACTTGTTGACTACTTCTCTTCAATACTGGGACTTGAGATTTCATGTATTTTGGTTCACTCATTAAGAGTTATGTCTTTTACCTAAAGAGTTTGTTGCTATGATGAGTGTCAGATTTCATCTCGATGTTTGACCATGCTTGCCCTCTCCTGTGATCAGTTACCTCAAAGAGGTGGTCTGTGCCCTGGGTGTCCTACCTTTATAGGCTAGGGGTTTAGTACCTTATGGGGAGACATTTCCATTGGAGTGGCTGATTGATGTCTTTGTTGGATTTTTATGGTTACATGCATCATATACATGAGCGGAATTTTAAAATTTTTAACCATATGATCTGATCTTGCCATGAATACACAATATAACTATATGAGAATAAGAAAAATCACCTTTGATTTTTGTTGAACAGTTGATTTTACTTCGCACCGGGTTGTCGCAAACCACAGTGTCCAAAATCGAACACCTCCAATGAGTAATCCACACTAGAGAGGGGTAAATTGAACCAACAAATTGGTGTTCAACTAGGGCTGGCCGAAATTTCCAAGAGCTAGCTTGGGAACTGGCGCAAAAGTGGAGAGAGAATTAAGAGAAAAAGACTTTCCTTTTGTTTTAATCACTTAACCCTAATTCTCATTAGTTGGCCTTTTATAGTTAGGTTAAAATTCCAACTCCTTAATGAGATTGGGCTCTTTAAAATTGCTGGAGAATTATTAATTGGGCTTCTGGAATTAATTATAATCATTTGGGCTTAATTAAATCCAAATTAAATCTTTTCATAAAAGACCATGTATAAAATCCACAAACTAGGCCCTTTGTGCATCTAATTGGATTTAAATACCCAAATGGATTCCAAATCCAACCAAATTAAATATGTGAGTTTCATAACACTTATGTAACATATATAAATTAATTTGGTCCAAGAAAAAGCCCTCTAAGCCCTTCTGTATGGAGTTGGCGTGTAGCCCTCTTCTGGAGGGCTTCCTCCAACTTCTTCATTCCTTTGGCCCTCTATAATTTCTCCAATGGTCCTATTAATTATTATATCAGTCCTATAACACTTATAGTAGTCTTATAACACTTATAAGATAATAATAATTAATCATGAAATACATTATTTCATTTAGGTCCAATTTACAGAACATTTCTCAAAAGTTCCGCGGACAATTTTATTTGATCATAATTAATTAAACTCTTTAATTAATTATTATCATATTCTCCTCTCTACCTTTATAATAATATCAAATATTATTATCCTTGTCATTTTACCATTTTACCCTTTTCTCTATATGTGTGTGACCTATTGGGTTCCTGTCCATGTTGGCAGTATAATATGTAATTGTGAGTTCTATTCAAAACTCACATGATTTAAACTCCTTTAAATCATTTTATCAATCTCTATTGATATTTTGATACATTATTATACAAGTCATGATTGGCCTCTAGCTAGGCATCATGACTACCCAAATGTCAGGAAAGTCATATGGTTTGACTGTACCCTTCCATAGAAATAGTTACCGTGCAATTACTCCTTTCACCACTCTTATCTCAATTAGATTCTGAGTATGGATTTCTGTCAACTCATATAAATCTAATTATGTATGTTCTATTAATTTAACCATTGTTCCTAAAATGCCCTTCATGGATCTCCATCCATCTCGGCATATTACTCTGGCCAGAGATTCACTGAACAAGGTAATTATAGAATCATGTGAGATAACTTCCCTTGTTAAATCTGGGATGGTGAATCCTTTGTCAATCACTCAACTATCTTCAAGTAGGTCATGATATACCCAATCTCCTAACTATGTTCACTCCCAGTTGGAAGTAATCAGTTATGGAGTCAAAGTATACCACTTGCTACTTAAGATAACTTTGGTGATCTCAAGTCTAAGGATACTTGCACAACCGCTATGAAGAGATTCCTCACTGACATAGATTTAATATCCATATGAGGATTCTCTTTGCAGGTCTCCAATGAACTTGTTCCTCTAACAAGCATCCACATGTTAGCATTGATTATCATCCATAATCACAATTATGAGAACCATTGCTTGAACCATTCAAGAAGCATAACATGTGCTAGTCTGTCCGAATTAACAATGTCCTATCTTGTTAATTCTATGACTAGGGATATTTAGATATTAACACATTTGCATGCGATAGACATCTCACATCATGAACACTTTCATGATTGCCTTTGCACTGTGTTTATAATATCTAGGACTTCATTTATTAATTTAAGATTTACAAACTCATGTATTCAAATACAGCATTAATAAATGAATGATGCCTTTTATTAAGAATATAAATTTCATACATATGAAAAACATCCCTATTACATGGGCTCTAGGGCATACTCTCTAACAATCTCCCACTTGCACTAGAGCCAATCACTCATATGTCTCAGACCCATGCTATTTATATGGTGATCATGCTTTATCTGGGAAAGTGCTTTAGTGAGGGGATCCGCCACATTGTCATCTGTAGGAACCCTTTCTATTTTCACATCATTTCTAGCTACTATTTCCCTTATGAGATGGTAGCGTCTGAGAACATGCTTGGATCGCTGATGAGACCGTGGTTCCTTTGCTTGCGCAATGGTTCCATTGTTGTCACAATATAAAGGAATCGGATCAACAATGCTAGGCACCACTCCTAGTTCGGTTATGAACTTTTTGATCCAGACTGCTTCTTTGGCTGCTTCTGAAGCAGCAATGTACTCAGCTTCTGTCGTGGAATTAGCAGTTGTTTCTTGTTTGGAACTTTTCCAACTAACTGCTCCTCCTCCCATTATGAACACATAACCAGATTGTGATTTACAATCATCTTTGTCAGATTGGAAGCTGGCATCTGTATACCCGTTTACTTCCAAACTGCCCTCTCCATATACCAAGAATACATCCTTAGTCCTTCTCAAGTACTTAAGAATATTCTTGACAGCTGCCCAATGTTCCTCTCCAAAATTAGATTGGAATCTGCTTGTGACACTCAAAGCAAATGCTACATCTGGACGTGTACATAACATAGCATACATGATAGAACCAATTGCAGATGCATATGGTATTCTATTCATGCTCTCTCTATCCTCTAGTGTCTGTGGACACATAGACTTAGAAAGGTGTTTCCCATGCACCATGGGTATAAACCCTTTCTTAGAGAGATCCATATTGAACCTCTTCAATACTTTATCTATAAATGTACTTTGAGAAAGACCTAGCAACCTATTGGATCTATCTCTATAGATCCTTATTCCCAGAATATAGGATGCTTCTCCAAGGTCTTTCATGGAGAATTGCTTGGATAACCATATTTTAACAGATTGGAGAAGAGAAATGTCATTTCCCATGATCAATATGTCATCTACATATAGAACTAGGAAGACAATTGCACTCCCACTGACCCTTTTATACACACAAGGTTCATCTTCATTCTGTGAGAAACCAAACTCTTTGATTGTCTCATTGAATCGTATGTTCCAACTCCTAGAGGCTTGCTTCAATCCATAAATGGATCTTTGAAGCTTGCATACCTTTTCGCCATTACCTGATGTGAATCCTTCTGGTTGTGTTATATACACATCCTCGGTAAGATTTCCATTAAGGAAAGCTGTCTTCACATCCATCTGCCAAATCTCATAATCATAATGAGCTGCAATGGCTAAAAGTATTCTTATAGACTTAAGCATCGCTACAGGAGAAAAAGTTTCATCATAGTCAATACCTTCTTTTTGACGATAACCTTTTGCTACTAAGCGAGCTTTATAGGTAACTATATTACCTTCCATGTCAGTCTTCTTTTTGAAGACCCATTTGCAGCCTATGGGTTTTATCCCTTCAGGTGGTTGAGTTAAAGTCCATACTTTATTCTCATACATGAAGTCCATTTCGGACTGCATAGCCTTAAGCCATAAATCACGTTCTGAACTGTTCAAAACTTCTTGATAGCTTGTAGGCTCATTGTCCTCTACTACAGTTATGCCTCTATCCGAATCAATGTGAAATCCATATCTCACAGGGATAGAATGCATCCTAGTAGATCTTCTAGGATTTTGTGTATAATCAGGTTCAACTGTGATTTCATCATTATGAAATTCAGTTTCAGGTTCAATCGATTGATCATCTTCTATTTGTGGGTCTTGAACTTCACCAAGCTCAATTTTACTCCCACTGTCCTCTCGTAGGAGAAATTCTCTTTCTAAGAAGACAGCATGCCTTGAAACAAACACCTTTTGTTCTAAGGGATGATAGAAATAATATCCAAACGTTTCTTTTGGATATCCCACAAATAAACATTTGTCAGACTTAACATCCAGTTTGTCTGACATTGTCCTCTTCACATAAGCAGGACAACCCCATACTTTCATATGAGAAAGCGTGGGTTTCTTGTTATTCCACATCTCATATGGAGTAACATCAACCGATTTACTAGGAACTCTATTTAACACATAAACAGCAGTTTCTAGTGCATACCCCCAAAAGGACTTTGGCAAGTCCGCTCGGCTCATCATCGATCGAACCATATCTAATAGTGTTCGATTCCTCCTTTCGGATACACCATTGTGTTGTGGTGTATATGGAGGAGTCCATTGAGATAAAATCCCATTATCTCTAAGATAATCCTGAAACTCTTGACTTAAGTATTCTCCACCTCGATCTGATCTAAGTGTTTTAATACTTTTGCCAAGTTGTTTCTCTACTTCATTTCTGAATTCTTTGAACTTTTCAAATGCTTCAGACTTATATTTCATTAGATAGATATATCCAAACCTGGAATAATCATCTATGAAAGTAATGAAGTAGGAGTAACCTCCTCTAGCATGTGTAGTCATTGGACCACATACATCCGAATGTATTAAGTCCAAAACCATTTTAGCTCGTTCTCCTTTACCAATAAAGGGAGCTTTTGTCATTTTTCCCAATAAACAAGATTCGCATGTATCAAATGATTCATAATCAAATGATCCCAAATCACCTGACTTGTGCAATTTGGTCATGCGTTTTTCATTTATGTGGCCTAAACAACAATGCCATAAGTATGAGGTATTTAGATTATCATGTTTCATTCTCTTGGTATCCACATTATGTACTTCTTTAATTAAATCAAGAACAAATATACCATTCTCAATGATAGCTTTTGCATAAAATATATTGTTCTTAAAAATGTAACAACATTTGTCCTTTAAAGAAATATCATAATCGTTCATTAAACAACTGAAAGAAATAATACTCTTGGACAAAGCTGGAACATAATAACAATTATTTAATTCCAGTACTAATCCACTAGGAAGAGGCAAATAGTAAGTCCCCACAACTGTTGTAGAGATGTTTTGTCCAGTAGCTGACTGCAAACATATCTCTGCCTTTCCAACTCTTCTAAAGCTTCTAAGCCCCTGTAGATCATTACATAAATGAGATCCACATCCGGTATCTAATACCCAAGATTGTTTTGAAGCAATAGAATAAGTATTAATTTCAATCATATGAATACCTGAAGTAGAAGCATCAGCTTGCTTCTTCTCCTTGAGAGAATCTAGATAGGCCTTGCAGTTACGCTTCCAATGACCATCCTTTCCACAATGGAAGCAAGTTCCTTTGGGATTCTCTTTCTTGGCAACCTTCTTCTTAGAGATCCCACCATTCTTTGGTTGCGCCTTGGTTATCTTCTTCTTCTGCTTCTTGCCTTTAGCAGAAGTGACAACCATGACACTTTTTGGATCCTTCTTAAATGATCCATCAGCTGTCTTGAGCATATTGATTAACTCAGGAATGGATACTTGGATCTTGTTCATGTTGAAGTTAAGCACGAAAGGTGCATAACTTGGAGCCAACGAGTACAAGATTAAATCTATGTATAAATCATTATCCATAACATAGCCAAGTCTACTCAAATGCTCAATATACCCATACATCTTCAATGCATGAGCAGCAGCTGAAGTGCCTTCCACCATTTTGCAACTAAATAGAGCTCGAGCAATCTCATATTGCTCAGTTCTAGCCTGAGAAGAATAAAGCTCCTCTAGATGCAAAACGATGATTCTAGCATCCATCATTTCATGTTGCTTCTGAAGCTCCAAGGACATAGCACCCAGCATCAGACATGCTGCTGTTTCACTATCCTCCATGTATTTTCGATAAATGCCTTTGATCTCATCAATGGCATCATCTGATGGACGTGGTGGTGGATCTTTATCCAAGACATAGTGGATCTTTTCAGCTCTGAGAACAATTCTCACTTGCCTGATCCAGTCAGAATAGTTGTTGCCAACCAGCTTGTTATCCAAGATTGATCGTATGTTAATGTTTGATGTGCTCATGATGATGACCTAGATGTGAAAAAGAAAAGATATGAGAGTATGTTCATATATATATATATGCATTAATAAGGTCTTTAATTAATCCATTTACTCCCACTATTTTATTGCGAATTAATAGCCCTCACTATATAATCCGAGAAAACCCGATGGTTTTCTTAGTGGGCCAATATCCAATCCTTGATATGTAATTTGACCTTGACTGTGGTCAACAAGCCAAATTCCATACCCTTGAAAGGTAGGTATCTTTATACCAATTGTGTCTCTACACAACTATTGGATCATTAGGTTATCAACTCTTGATGCATGCATATCATATATGCATTCCCTAATCTTGCCTCTAGAACCATTAGCCTTGACTGTGGTCAACAAACTAATGGGCTAGCTAAGATGACCCATTTAATTAGATTTGAACATATTCGATATAATGTGAGCTTGACTGTGGTCAACAACCCACACTATAAAGAACTCTGGTTCTCCTCAAATTAATGGAAGGCTTATATACCTTAGTATTTGTTTGAGGGTTTTAGTTAATTAAGTCTCATCATACATGATTGGCATACATTGGTATGCATCCTATATCTATCACATAAATATAAGCATACAAATATGGTATAGTTATGGACTTCACTACATTGATTTCCCCGAGCCATGAGAGAAATCAAAAGGTCACACCTAGGTAGTATGCATGATTCAAACAAGAAAAATAATTACATTATCTTCAAGCTTGTTGGATCTCCATCCGGCCCATCTTGCTCCTTGAAAATGGTCTCCATCTCTATTTCTAATTCTAATCTAAGTAATCTAATTACATATTACAATTTGAAATCAAATACAAACCAAAAACAAGTGGCCGGGACATGAAAGTCCTCATTGGGCCAAAACATGCATTATGCTCAATCACATTGGGCTTTGTCCATAACTAACCATCATGCCAATCATTCACCCTTATATGCCTTTCTAATGCATAAAGAAATGGATTACTAACTTTGTTTCAACCTTTGAAACTATATTTTGAGTTATTTTAATGATGTGATCAAATTAGGAAACTTTTTCCATTTTGGAAACTTTCATTTTAGGAAACCTTTTTGCATGAATTTGTTCTTGCCTTAATAATCAATCAAATTGATTATTAATTAATTATAAATTGATTATTTAATTAATTAATCATATTAAATAATTAAAAGAATCAATTTTGGGCTTAAATAAGTGTAGGCCGAAACCCACAGAAGAAAAACCCTAAGTGTGTTCACACACAAACCAGTTTTGTGTCATTTGGACCATTTGGGCCTTTTGGAATGAGCCAAGCCCACTCCAGCCCTTAAAACCCATCAATAAACTTAATTAATGTTTATAATAGTTAATTTAAATCAGCTCCTTGGGCCTACCAAGTCATTTACTAATTTAAAACAAGTCCGTAAACATAATTAAGCCCATTAAGTGGTTTTAATGAATTAAAATTAATCAAATTAATTTAAGGCCCATTTTAATTAATCCAATTAATTAAAAAACACTTTAATATATCATATATATCATATTTAGAAGATCAAAAGTCGTTCTAACCAAGAACACATCAAGAACACACGAAGAACACCAATTTATCGAACTTTTCGACAAAACTAGTTTTCATGCAAAACTTGTTCGATTTTAATTCCGTTCGATCCTACGGCTTAATATCACATATTAAACACATAAAATATCATCTAAATGATTTTTAAATGGATCCATAAGAAATTAAATTAGAACAGCCCCTACATTACCTAGGGTTTCACGCCAAACCCTAATGGGTTTCATGCCAAACCCAAATCAAAATGCTTCAAAAAATTCGTTTTTGTTTCCACCAAATTTATTTGATCACATATACAACCAGAAATCAATATTTCTCATTCATGAACAATCAAATCTAATATTTTAAAGTTCATGAAATAAATAACTCAAAACAAAACAAAACTTATTCCGCAGAAAAATATAGAATTGTATATCCATGGCAAAAACCGTGGCTCTGATACCATGTTGGATTTTTATGGTTACATGCATCATATACATGAGCGGAATTTTAAAATTTTTAACCATATGATCTGATCTTACCATGAATACACAATATAACTATATGAGAATAAGAAAAATTACCTTTAATTTTAGTTGAACAGTTGATTTTACTTCGCACCGGGTTGTCGCAAACCACAGTGTCCAAAATCGAACACCTCCAATGAGTAATCCACACTAGAGAGGGGTAAATTGAACCAACAAATTGGTGTTCAACTAGGGCTGGCCTAAATTCCCAAGAGCTAGCTTGGGAAGTGGCGCAAAAGTGGAGAGAGAATTAAGAGAAAAAGACTTTCCTTTTGTTTTAATCACTTAACCCTAATTCTCATTAGTTGGCCTTTTATAGTTAGGTAAAAATTCCAACTCCTTAATGAGATTGGGCTCTTTAAAATTTCTGGAGAATTATTAATTGGGCTTCTGGAATTAATTATAATCATTTGGGCTTAATTAAATCCAAATTAAATCTTTTCATAAAAGACCATGCACAAAATCCACAAACTAGGCCCTTTGTGCATCTAATTGGATTTAAATACCCAAATGGATTCCAAATCCAACCAAATTAAATATGTGAGTTCCATAACACTTATGTAACATATATAAATTAATTTGGTCCAAGAAAAAGCCCTCTAAGCCCTTCTGTATGGAGTTGGCGTGTAGCCCTCTTCTGGAGGGCTTCCTCCAACTTCTTCATTCCTTTGGCCCTCTATAATTTCTCCAATGGTCCTATTAATTATTATATCAGTCCTATAACACTTATAGTAGTCTTATAACACTTATAAGATAATAATAATTAATCATGAAATACATTATTTCATTTAGGTCCAATTTACAGAACATTTCTCAAAAGTTCCGCGGACAATTTTATTTGATCATAATTAATTAAACTCTTTAATTAATCATTATCATATTCTCCTCTCTACCTTTATAATAATATCAAATATTATTATCCTTGTCATTTTACCATTTTACCCTTTTCTCTATATGTGTGTGACCTATTGGGTTCCTGTCCATGTTGGCAGTATAATATGTAATTGTGAGTTCTATTCAAAACTCATATGATTTAAAGTCCTTTAAATCATTTTATCAATCTCTATTGATATTTTGATACATCATTATACAAGTCATGATTGGCCTCTAGCTAGGCATCATGACTACCCAAATGTCAGGAAAGTCATGTGGTTTGACTGTACCCTTCCATAGAAACAGTTACCGTGCAATTACTCCTTTCACCACTCTTATCTCAATTAGATTCTGAGTATGGATTTCTGTCAACTCATATAAATCTAATTATGTATGTTCTATTAATTTAACCATTGTTCCTAAAATGCCCTTCATGGATCTCCATCCATCTCGGCATATTACTCTGGCCAGAGATTCACTGAACAAGGTAATTATAGAATCATGTGAGATAACTTCCCTTGTTAAATCTGGGATGGTGAATCCTTTGTCAATCACTCAACTATCTTCAAGTAGGTCATGATATATCCAATCTCCTAACTATGTTCACTCCCAGTTGGAAGTAATCAGTTATGGAGTCAAAGTATACCACTTGCTACTTAAGATAACTTTGGTGATCTCAAGTCTAAGGATACTTGCACAACCGCTATGAAGAGATTCCTCACTGACATAGATTTAATATCCATATGAGGATTCTCTTTGCAGGTCTCCAATTAACTTGTTCCTCTAACAAGCATCCACATGTTAGCATTGATTATCATCCATAATCACAATTATGAGAACCATTGCTTGAACCATTCAAGAAGCATAACATGTGCTAGTCTGTCTGAATTAACAATGTCCTATCTTGTTAATTCTATGACTAGGGATATTTAGATATTAACACATTTGCATGCGATAGACATCTCACATCATGAACACTTTCATGATTGCCTTTGCACTGTGTTTATAATATCTAGGACTTCATTTATTAATTTAAGATTTACAAACTCATGTATTCAAACACAGCATTAATAAATGAATGATGCCTTTTATTAAGAATATAAATTTCATACATATGAAAAACATCCCTATTACATGGGCTCTAGGGCATACTCTCTAACAGTCTTAACTGACTTTGATGACATTGCCACCTTCTGTTTAGGCATGGTAATGCTTTGTTGCCTTACTTTGTGCCTATTGGTGCATGCTAGTGACCCCATGACTATAGATTATGGGTTGTTCAGTGTTATTAATGGCATACATCAAGGGTATAATCCATTTCCCCTGATCATGGTGGAGACCATTATCCGTTTGGATGACTTTCACCATAGGTCTCCTGCTCAGTGTGGCTTTTCTTCCTCCTTTACAAGTAGCCCTATGCTTCTCTAGGTACTTCCTTATTTTTAAAGGTAGTATGCCCCTTATAGGTTTTTATACTAGTTTTTCTTATTAAAATATGCATCTTTTTGAATTTTCACGTATTTTTAAGCCTTATTTATGCCTAAGAAGAACCTAACTCACCCTAGCAGCCCTTTTTTATTTTCAGGTATGGCTTCGCGAGAAACTACAACTATTGTCAGAGCATCCTGCTCGAGTTAGAGTCACATAGACCTACCTTATGAGGCATATCACAACTAGGCATCTTCAAAATGAATTTTAGTTAGTTCAGGATGTAGTTGATTGGCTCGATCATTCGACACATGTACATCAAGTTTAAGTGCCCCTAATTGCCTCATTTGTTTGAACACTAAGTCTCCTTCTTTTAGAGGGTGTTTCTTGACTTTCTTCCCAAATGAATGAGCCAACCATTTTTGATAAACTTGATTATGATAATACGCCCTCATTCTATCCCTATCTAGCAAGCTAAGCTGTGATAGTCTCTACCTAGCCCATTTTGTTTCTTGTATCTCAACCTTCAGAACTACTCTTAAGGATTGATGTTTAATCTCTGCCAGTAGTATTGCTTCTGTTCCATAACCAAGGATAATAGAGTCACTTTTGCTAAATTTCTAGCTATGTTCTTATAACCCCATAGTGCAAAGGGTAGCTTATCAGCCTAATCTTTGTAAGTTCACACCATTTTGGCTAGAATCCTCTTTATATTCTTATTGGCCTATTCGACTACTCTGTTTGCTTGAGGTCTATAAGGAGAAGACGTATGATGTTGAATGTCATATCTGATAAGCATCTATATAGTTTCACCTGAGAACTATAAACCATTTTCTAAGACTACATAATGAGGCAAACCATATCTACATATCAGGTTTTTCTCAACGAACTTAGCCATATCCCGCGTATCTACCTTTTTGAAGGATTCCTCTTCTACCCATTTAGTGAAGTAATCAATGGCTACTATGATGAATCTATTACCTTCTAGGTACTTGTGTAATGGGTTCTTGTTCCACAATTGGTTGTGAACTTGATCCCACTTCCAACTCATCCTCTATAAGAGCTTGTGGCACTTAAATTTCTCCAAGTTCTACTTTACTCCCATTGTCTTTCTTGAGAAGGAACTCCTTTTCCAAGAAAATAGCCTTGCGAGCAACAAATACTTTGTTCTCGGCTTGTGAGTAAAAGTAGTATCCCTTTGTTTCTTTGGGATAACCCACAAACAAGCAGACAGTGGATTTGGACTCTAGTTTGTCATTTGTTAATTTCTTAACATGTGCTTCATAGCCCCAAATCCTGAGAAATGACATATTGGGTTCTTTCCCAGTCCATACCTCGTATGGTGTCTTCTCAACTGCTTTAGTTGGAGTACAGTTTAGTAGAAATGCAGCAGTTTCTAATGCATAACCCCAAAAAGAGACAAGAAGATTAGCTTGACTCATCATAGATCGAACCATGTCCAACAGAGTTCGATTTCTCCTTTCGGACACACCATTCCATTGTGGTGTTCCGGGAGAAGTGAGCCATTTGAGGCAGGTGGATGGATCATTCCCATAATGTCTATTCCTTATGAAAAAAATGGCTATGGCGATATGAGGTTGCACAGTTCAGAAACAAGCAGATGTCTCAGATCCGCATATTGTTGGCACAGTTGACATTCTTTGACATACTTAGAGAAATTAGTATCCATTGTAAGCCAAAAGAAACCTGTCTCATAATCTTCTTTGCCAAGGCTAACCCGTTTATATGAGCTCCACATACTCCTACATGTAATTCTTCTATTACCCTTTTTGCTTCTTTTTGTCTAAACATCTGAATTGAATTCCATCGAGCTATCTTTTATACAACACTCCTCCTACAGTGATGAATTGAGTTGAAAGCTTACGAATCATTCTTTGGTCCTTTTCAATTGCTTCCTCAGGGAACACTGACTTTTTCAAGTAATTCTAAATATTTTAATACCAATGCTTTCCATCGTCCACCTCAATATCTATGGCCTGATCCTTTTCAAAGTATGGTCTATCAGATGTCGAAATTAACACAGGTTTCATAATCACTCCCTTTGGATTGTCCTACATAGACACCAGGGTACCTAGGGCATCTTCCAACTAATATTCCTCCCTAGGCATATATCTGAAAGTGCAAACCTCAAACTGGTTGCTCAAAACCTTTAAGTATTTGAGATAGGCAACAAGAATTCTTCTTTCACTAACTATTCACCCCTTTCCTGGTAAACCATGAGAGATGAGTCTCCAAACACTTATACAGACTTTACCCCTATAGCTAGTAGAGCCTCTAATCCAAAAATGCAAGCTTTGTACTCTGTTTTATTGTTTGTGACCTTGTATCTTAGCTTTTTAGCCAATGGCATCCTTTCTCCCTCAGGGGTAACCAAGATCACTCTTGCTCCTACTCTTTTATTATTAACAGC
>CM075821.1:10698149-10980657 GCA_037975025.1 Excoecaria agallocha | reverse complement strand
GTGATAGACTTATATGAACAATGGCTGGCTGGGGATACATATGTATTACTTGCTTTTGTAATGAACAATACAGAACGTAAATGGTAGGGATGTTCTCTCAATTATGGAGTCTTTGGGCTTAATGTGCACCGCATCTATCAATAAATATATGCATATGCCTACTGTTGGAATGCTTGAACACAATAAATTTTTTATCATGACAGTAGTTAATCTAATCTTTTAGAAAAAAAAAAAGGTTATCTGCTTTTGTGTGGAATTTTTATGTATTTTAAGATTTCTTCTCGTTTTTTCTTTGAGCATTATGTTCTGTGGAGTAATTCCTTCACTTTGTTCATGTATGCTTGTTCATTTTGAATCATGACGCATCAATTTCTAATTTCCATCTTGCACTTAGTAAGCAGTTGAATAAATAAGAACTTAAAATAATAAAATGGAATTCAGTATTGCACAATGAATAAAATGTGAATGATTTGCTGTATGAATCAAGATAGGAAAAAAGCAACTCCATTTTAGACACGTTTCAAGTCATTAAATGCATGAGCTCTCTAAAAATTGATCAATTCATGTATGAAAATTTTTGAAGGAATATTTTTGACTGTTACAAATTCATGATACATTTATTTTATACCATTTGTTTTGTTGTTGAAATTTTCTCTTGATCTTATAGTATTTTAATGTATTAAGGATCCAAAATTTACAGTTTATTTTATAACTTGTAGCTAAACCTACATCATGTTTATTCTAAGAAAGTGTGGGATGCACCCTAGTATCTTATAACACCAATATTTATACATTTTCTTGGTGATCCAACAAAAGTTCTTGTTCTATACCATTTTTAACCCCTTCGGTATTGAATGATTGAAAGTTGGAATTTCTTCATTTGTCATCAACTGTGATAAATGCAATATCAATTGAGACATTTTTATTTTTTTTACCTTGTGCATGTTTCGATGCTAGATGCTTGCAAAGTTAGCCTGATTCTACTTCCTTTTGAGGGTTTTTTTTTTTTTCAATGAATTCTTGTTTGCTATCGTCATACATGCAAATTAAATGGCTTTTCTTTTTGAGTTTTTCATAATGAAAATTTTCTTACTTTGTTTCTCATCTGGGGTTTTTTCAGTGAAGTTTCTTGTTTGGTATCATAGTACATGCAATTTTAAATGAATAGTGGTCAGCTTTTGCTTATTCTGTTTCTTCTTAGAAAATTGTTGACTGAAATAACTGGGAGCTAATATTGAAATATTACTTTGTTCTTGCAATCTAATTTTGTGTACTCTTTGTTGTTTATTCTTAAATATTTTTTTCAGCCTATTACTGCTTATGTTGACTCTTGAGTTGGTGTATGTAAATGCAGCTCCTGAGGTGGTTGAGAAGCCTGGTGATAATTCTTTATCAAAGCTCAAAAGTTTATATACACAGGCTAGGGATCTTGCAGAGAGTGAATTTAAGTATTGCCATTAATATCTTTTCTTAAGCTGATTACTTCTACTCTTCCTTTTACTTTTTTTTTCCCTTACTTTCTTCATTGCATCCGAGTGTGGCCTGCTTAGTAACTTTCTGTTGTTATGTGTGTGATTTTCTGTCATGCTTGCATTATATAGACCTTGTATACTTCAAGATGTGATTGAAAACTTTAGCCAGTTCATTGTTCTTGTATGTGGATGCAGTGTTTCACATCTCCTGTTGGGTCAGCTGGATGCTCTACTTCCATCTGGACCTCCTGGGCAACAACGGAGAAGGATAGGTGTGGGCTGCAAAATGTTAACTTTGGATATATTGCATGTAAAGATATTTGTGTTTACTTTGTATTATGTTTTACCTTTACATAACGCAGTCCATTGCTGCATGGCATATAAACAATTAATTTTTTTTTTTTCATTGAACAGAGTCTCTTATGACATATATAGTGCAGAGACAAATATAAATCCATATCCTCATTTTTCAGAGATGATATTATATTTGCATTCCTTGTAATTCCAGTTAGCAATGCCTTTATCTTTGATAAATTACCATCCTACGCCCTAAAGGCAAGGGAAACTAACACATTTTTTGCAGCATCATCGAATTTTCAAATTTTGACATTTCCAGCAACAAATGCTCTTTGTAGAATTACTTTTGGCTAAATGTCTGATTTTTCAATTATCTAATCAGTCAGAGAATTCTAATAGCACGATTATGCATTCACAAGTAAACTCCTTTTCATTAGTGTGTATGCATCCTTGATGAAGCAGGACCTCTCATTGTTGGTCCCTAGTGTGGTGTTAAGAGACAAGAATAAACTGAGCTACTTGATAATTTTCAGAAAAATTTGACATATTTATGGGTTTTATGAATGGCAGTGGTCAACTGAGAATTTGACATTTACAAAACTGAGCAAGAGTATTAAAAAAAAAATAGCTGCAATTGTGATGGTATGCATTAAAAGCATGAATAAATTACTTACATCATGAAAATTTGGTTCATTTTCTATGATAGATTTCAAAGAATTCTGTGACTATTTATGGAATGCTATAATTCATATTGATGAGACAATGTCAAGTAAATTGCAGATGCTGAGCAGAAGAAAAAGAGAATGAAGTCCGAGTCAGATATCTCAAGGCTTCCTCCTCAAATGAGAAATCAACTTGAGGCCTGGGCTAACCTTAAGGGTGAAACGGTAGAGTATGCTTGTAGCTTTTGTTAGCCATGCATGTTTGCTATTGCCTTATGTTCAATTTCATTCTTTGTATAATTGTCTACATGTCTATTTCTATATCATTCTTTCACTTTGATGGGTTTGACTGCTTCTTCAGGTAGCGGCTAGGGTCACAGGTAATAATGCAGAGAAGGATGAGTGGTTTGTTGTAAAAGTGATGCAATTTGATAGGGAAACAAGAGAGTAAGTTTAGTTTCAGCTCACGAGTTGTTTCTATTCTTCACTTGGCCTACTTGTTATGGGCTTATTGGCGCTTATAAGGTTTTCCTTCACCATTATAACATATGGACTGCTTATTATTTTTCTTGATTCTTGAATGTTCTGATAGTTGTGCTATTTCCTTCAATTGTTATGTAACTATCAGTGCAAGTGCTCTGATAGGGAAACATAATTATAGCTAATATTGGATTGTTATTAGCACATCCGCTGCGCACATGATAGTGTCTTCCATAATGGAACTGTTGAAAACTTTTATCTCTGTAATCCATGGTAAAGTAATCATATGATTTCTATGGCTTTAATTGTTTAATTATGCATTGACCATTGCCTACTATTTTGCCTAAATAAACACCATAGCTTCTAAATAAGTATTCAATGTCATGGATTTTGTGGTGTCTGTGCATTAAAGTCTTTGTTAGCTGACAATTTGCCAAATATGGCCTTGTTAAAGAGATACATTGGATACAATCTTGAAAATGTTGAGCTTGAACTTAGGTAGAGATGTGGAGGGCAAAATATTGGCATTGGCTTTTTATTGGACTTGGTCTATTGTTTGAAGAGTGGAAATTTTAGAAAAGAAAGAGAAACAGAAGATATACTCACTGATTTGGAGAAAATGTAACTACATAAGATTTGGCAAATATATTATATTCCTTGGTTCTTTCAATTATTGCTGTACCTGGTTCTCAGATATCTAGAAATTTGCTACCTAAGTTGGTGTTGAGTCTCCTGTAAACTCTTGTTGTAGTTTTTTAAGGTTGGCTTTCAAATAAATTATAATGCTAACCTTGAGTTTTGGAGCTAACCTTTGAGTTGTGTAGAGGCAGAATTTTTTTAATAAATGGTGATAGGCTTGTTATATATATAATCTTTAATTTCAGTCCAGAATTTTCTGTTTCTTTATGTTTAAATTTTCAAATGCTCTGCAGATTTGAAGTGCTCGATGAGGAGCCAGGTGATGATGAAGAGAGTAGTGGCCAAAAGTATGACAAGATTCCCTCTAAATTGCATATGCTAACACGGTTTTTTTTTTTTGGGTTGGGGGGGGAGGGGGGGGTTTCTAATCTCCGCTATGGAGTATAGTAGTTTCATTACTTTTTGGAAACCTGCCTTAAATATGCTGGGACATGGCAGGAATTGAATGTTATTAACTCTTTCCTTTGTTAATTTCAGAAAGTACAAACTCCCTATGTCATGTATTATACCTTTTCCGAAGAAAAATGATCCTTCCAGTGCTCCTGATTTTCCTCATGGAAGACATGTTTTGGCTGTTTATCCAGGAACGACAGCACTGTATAAGGCTACTGTTGTTAGCCCCCACCGGAAGGTAGCTGTTACATTCTCCTGTTTTAATATATTGTTACCAATATATGTTGCTTGAGGTTTTTAGCTGAATTAATTCTTCACCTATTGTGTTTTCAAATTTTGGATATGTTTTGGAGGCATTTGACTAATTACACTTTTATTGTGCATATTATGGGCGTCCTCTATCAACTCTTCTATGTATTTTCAGAGGAAGACAGATGAGTAAGTATTCTTGGTGTGTTATATGGTCTTTGAGCAATTGACTGAAGTGACTGCAGCTTCAGTTTTATGTTTACTCCTTTTCGTCACTTGTACCTAAATGAATATATGTTCTTTTCTTATCAATTTATCCTATGATCTCTAAAATGGAAAAAACCTGTGTTTAAATAGGTAGTGAACTTTATTAGGTGTGCTATATATTGAAAGTTTCTGGAAACAAAAATGCACATTGCGATGGCTGTGTTATTCGCTTCCTGGTAGTGTTGTATCATGTTATTGTTTTTGCTGGACAGGTATCTGCTGGAGTTTGATGATGACGAGGAAGATGGATCGTTGCCTCAGCGTGCGGTGCCCTTTTACCATGTGGTTGCCTTACCAGAAGGACACCGTCAGTGAATCCTTGTTTATAGCTGTGCATAATCAAAGTTATTTATGCAGCGCCACCTTACAAATTGCTGTGCTCACTCTTCCACTTGAACTTGAATCTGTGTTTGTTTTACCATGCAGTTTTAACAATTGAATTTTCTAGTGGCAAATTTTCTCTTAACCATCGCTCAAGGCCTGTGATCTTTGGGAGACTTATTTAACATTCTGGTCACATTTGTCAAAAAGACACCTTATTTAATCCCTTGAAATCTAGAACTAAATGATAATCTGCACGAATGGTCCGTTATTTTTTATGCGTATAATTAATTCATCCTTCAATTATAATTTTTTAACTTAAAACTCCAATTTGGAATTTATCTATTTCAAAATTCTTTCGATACCCATTATTTGCACAGATGGTCTTTTATTTTTCAAATCTCTTCTATTTCGAGTTGCATACCTCAAAATTTCATTGTTCCGGTTTTGCATGAGCTGGTAATTGAAATTTCGTTACCTTCAAACTTTCTTTATACCGTTCTCTCAAGCCTTTCAAGTTCGTTAATAATTTATCTTGGTCTTGATTTAACTTTTCTCGTGCCAATTGAAGACAGTAGTTATTTCCTTAGGAAAAAAAAAGGCATTCAAATTAGACCCAAAAAAAAAATTACTACATGTAAGCTTTTAGAAGTTCATTAGCTTGGTCAATTCGTCACATTAGCTTTTCGGGCTAGAATTCGTCAATATTGACCACATGTGAAAACTATTGCAAGGGCCAGTGATTTCAATGTTACAAAAATTTTAAAAATTTCTTTTGTCATGCGTTGGTTATAACATATAAATTTTTATTACCACTAGTAGAATTAACCGTGTACATATTAACACAATGTTCTTTCAGCTAACGTTATCCCCTATTAGTGCAATGTTCTTTTATCTAACGTTATCGTACTGACGTGGCAAATTTTGATTTTCAAAATTTACACGGCATGATGTGGCTGCTTCTATAAGTATTCGGCTAATGTGTTATGTCAACATGCTGCTTTCGCAATCAAATCTTTATTTTCAAATTTACTTTGCATGTTATGGCGAGCTAGATATTATATCTAAAGTTAAAAAATTACGCATCCAATTACATTTACAACATTATTTAAAGGCAAAATAAAAGCATTCGACGAGAAGCATGGTCCTTTGCACACAATGAAGTAGAATTTAGGGGTTTATGTAAAATATATATAGAGATTAGCGCATAAATGCCCTAAAAAATGTTTTAAATAATGCTCACTCTAACAACCTTTCTCCTGTTGTCATACTTATCGTATTGATAATAACTATAATCTGTTTACCTATCCTTTACATCCATTATTGAGAAATATATCCGGTTTGCATGTTATAAACTCATGTATAAATTCTATGATTAAAATTAAACATTTCGTATGTATATTCTCATATTCAACTAATTCGACATATGTACTGTTATATTTTACAAAATTTAGGTTTGTTCTACCAATATTACATTACATCATCTTCAAATACATAATGCCATATACAAAGACAAAAACATAAATACAAGATTCATACTTTCAAGTCTTCCTAAATCTTGTGTTGGCCTTCTTGTTGCAGATCACACTCTTGTGAAAAGAGTCCTAAGTTGGGTACCTGTATGGATAAACACCTGTGGTAAGCTATAAAGTTCAGTGGGAGAGTAGTTAATGTTGAACAACCACTCACAGTGGTCATTCCCAAGCACACAAGCATAAATAATAATAATAATAATAATAATAATATATTACATTAACTACTAAGGCAATTTCAACAATTAAAGGAAAGACAATGCCATGATAATATTGTTTTACAAGTTCAATCATATATTATATTATTGATTATCTTATAATTTATCTCTTTATCATTTTCTGTGATTGTCTACTTAAGTTCTATGGGTGTGGATAACGGGTGCGGTGGACACCCGAAAGTATCGATCATATGAATACCCGTAGGTATTTAATCCTATGGATACCCAAAGGTGTCAAATATGTAGACCTAAAAGGGATCAAGACAATGGTTCCAAATGGGGACAAACTATAAACCCAAACGGAACCAAACTATAGCAACTATAATTACCTTTATAAGCATGCATATCTATTCATAACCAAGCTTAAAATGCAGGCCTCGAAACAATTTTCTCATTGTGACATTCATCATGTTCAATTCATCGCATATTACCTTTATATGCATACAAGCAGTCAAAATAATGTAGCTTTCATCATGAATGTATACTCTTAGGATTATACACACACACACACACACATACACACATCATTTTATTTGAAACATCTTTAAATATACATATTCACATGTATTTATGCATGTACAAGTATGTATGCCTTCATTTGTACTTTTATATTCTAGTTACATTGGTTTGCATGCATAAAGTGGAAATGTGGGCCTAGTGATAGCCTAAACTAACTCATATGCTAATGCTTTTTTCTTTTTTATTTTTTTAATGTTTGGGTTCATTTTATAATTATATTTCAATATTCTCACTACAAGAAAAAGGGTTATTAGGGACCACAATTTTGTAACCAGTCAAATTTTTGGTCCTTAAAAGTATACATATAAGGAACACTTTTATTTCTTTTCCTTAATTCCCAATTTTCCAATTTTAATAAGGAAAAGATCTAAATTGGTCCTTAATTCATTGAAATTTTGGTCATTGATGCATCTTATTAGCGGGATTTTTTTGGCGCCAATCAATTCACTAAATTGATTGAGAAAAAAAGAAGAAATAAATAAAATAAAAGAATGGGTTTTAAGTTATTCATTCTTTTTTCCTAAACATTTTGAAAACCTAAATCTAAACATTGCTCTCTTTTTTTCTTATCTCCTTCACCATCCATGGGCATTGGGCAGCAAGATATTGAAAGAACGACCCTTTAATTTCTTGAACGGCTAGCTTGTTGCTTTGATTCTTGTTCGGTTACGAAGAAAGAAGCGAGAGAGGTTTTCTACAACTCCAAACGAACGAACAGTGAGGAACTTCAAACTGGTATGTGTTAAAGTCTTATATTTTTTTTGATGGGAGACCTTTTTCTCCATGATTATACCTTTCGTTTATGAATCTGAAGTTTGCTTGGAGGAATAGCTATTGAATGTGGTTTGAGAATTGTTATCGCCTTCTTTGGGTACTGTACTGTTGTTCTGTATTTTTGTTATGAGGGGCGGGTAAAACTTCATCTCAAATTTTGATGTTGGTTGATTGGAAAGCTATTTTAGGGGTTTTAGGCCCTCTGCTTCGTATGAAATGCTGTTTGTTTGATTCTTAGGTTTTTTTGGTTTTCATTTTACATTTTTGGGGGTTGTAACGGGTCCTTGTTTCTGGGTTGTTTGCTGTAGCAATTTTTTTTGGAAGAGTCTATGATTTTGTGTTCTTTATTCCTTGTGGTATTAGTCATTGTCTTGTTCTTGATGGAGCTGCTAGTTCCCTGTTTTTGTATTTTTTTAGGCAGAGTCTATAATTATATGTTCTTTATTCCTAGTTATGTTATCATTTTCTTGTTCTTGATGGAGCTAGCTGCTGGTTCCCTGTTTTTGAATTCTTTTTGCTTTAGACATGAGATGTTATTATTTGCTGAGATGTTTCTATTAGAAACTTGATTTTGGTGTACTATGCTCAAAATGGCCATTCTGATTTTGTCAATGACCGTAAAGTACACTCAACTTTTGTTATTTTTTTTGTTGCACTTTTCTAAAATCTTATGTTCAATATATGTTGTCATAAATTTATAAGTGAGGACCACATAATCTTATGTGTTGCTTCTTGCATTATTTTAGTTTAAAATATTAACATCTAGTTGCAGTATGACCATCATACATTAGCAGAGTTTGGTAGTACACACAAGAATAATAATTCAATAGGCAACTGAATTAGATGATATCTTAAAACAAAATGGCTCCATTTATTAGTATATTACTAATAGTAACTGATAAGTGTGAAATATATATAGTTTTTGATATATTTTTAGTTAAGTTATTTAGTTGTTTTGGTTTTATTTAAGTTAATTTAGAGTTAATTTGTTAATATTTATGTTTTTGAAGTTAATTCTGTGTTTTGTTTGATTTTCAGGTTTAATTTGATATAAAAGGACTTGAAGTGATAAAAGGATAAAGTTTAGGGCTAAAAGTGTGAATATGAAGAAATTAGGCGACAAAACCAGTATTCAGTCCAGAGCCTTGAGACGTGACCACGTGAAAGCACTGAAGAGTTTCACACGTGGCCACGTGAAGAAGAAAATAGGAGAATACGTGGCCATGTGAAGAAAAGAGAAGAAATAAGCATGCTAAAGTCGTGGCCATGTGAAAGCAAATGAAGGCAATTGTAAAGATCACATGACCACGTGGATTCCCAGTGAAGGACCACACGTGGCCACGTGTTGAAGAAGAACTACATGGGACGTGCCCACGTGTGAAGGAAAGCACACTGAAGGCGTGGCCACGTGATCTAACTCTCCTATGTCGCGAAGGATTTACGAGCTTCCTGTTTAGCAGAATTTGATTCCTATTTTATGATCGAAGTTTAACAAGGAGTCTACTAAAATTCTTGCCTATAAATAGCAGTCCAAAACACAGAAGAGGGATCATCAATCCTTAGAATTATTCCTTAGAATTAAGCTTCCTTTTCTTAATTTTTTTTACGTTCTTTGTTTTTACAGTTTTTCTTCAAACGTTGTTTTTAGTTTTAAGAATGGTTTGTGAGTAGTTTTCTTTAACTTTTGCTAAAGGATACTTGAATCCTTGACTTGTATTGTTATGACTTGAGTTTGTTCTTAAATTTTAATACAAGTTGATTATTTCTTGGTTCTTAAACATAAGTCTTGTCTTTTCTCAATTTTAAGTTGATTATTAACTTGATTAAGAATTGGTTAATTAATTGGTTTAAGTTGATTAATGATTTGCATGCTCTTAGGTTAATTTAGTTGGATTAATGCATGGTTATAATCTGAATAAGCTATAATTGTGTGTTGATTTGAGTAAGTTAAGATTAAGAAAAGAGTAACCAAGAATAGGTGAAAGTTAAATCTCTTGAGAAAGGCTTTAATAGACATCTAGGGGACTTAATTCAGTTCTTTATACTAAGTGTTAAGTTTATCTGAATAAGAAAATTTGATGCTTGGAATGATAATCTTGAATATAGTTATCTGGTTTTATTAAACAGAATTCCTCATAATCACTTATATGTTTTCTTTTAATTAAGTCATAGCAATATTTGTTAAGGTGGATAGTCCTTTAGTGAAAGTTGTCTTTATCATTGATTTTTAATTCATTCAATTTACTTGCTTTCAATAAATCTCTTCTTACTTTAGCTTTTTCAATTATTTTAATTTAGTTTAAATTATTGTTTTCAATTCATCAAAACTTTGGGATTTCTCTTCTCTCTTTACACACAAAATTGGTTTTGAAATTGAAATAGCACATACAAGCACAAGTTTCCCTTGGGTTCGATATTTTGGGTCATAATCTTATTTTCCTATATTACTAGCCAATCTAGTACACTTGCTAGACACCGGTCAGTAACATCTTAAACAGCTAAATGAACACCATGTAATTAAATATCAGTATGAAAAACTTGAATAAACTCAAACTTTATAGATATTAATTCCTAAAACACTCAAAGATCACACTACAAGAAAAACGCAAAATAGCGAGGACAAAATTCCTCGCTAAATGATGATTTTTCGTCGCTAAATTAGTTTAGCGAGGATTTAGCGAGGACAAAAATTTTGTCACAAAAGTCATCCTAGCTAATTTTAGCGAGAATTTTAGTCCTCGCTATCTTTTGCGAGGATTTTAGTCCTCGCTAACTTTAGCGAGGATTTAGTCCTCGCTAACTTTAGCGAGGATTTAGTCCTCGCTAACTTTAGCGAGGATTAAAGTCCTCGCTAAGTTCTGCGAGGATTTAGTCCTCGCTAACTTTAGCGAGGATTAAAGTCCTCGCTAACTTTAGCGAGGATTAAAGTCCTCGCTAACTTTAGCGAGTATTAAAGTCCTCGCTAAGTTTTGCGAGGATTAATTTAGCGAGGACTAAATTGTCGCTAAATTTTAGCTAGGACAAGTTCCTTGCTAAATTTTAACATGCATTTTTTGACAAATATTGTTCTTGCTAAATTTAGCATGAGATTTATCCTTACTAAATGTTGATATGAAATTTTATGTTTTCTTAATTTAATATGAAAATTTTATTATTTAAATAATAAAATAATAAATTTATATTCACTCAATATTTAATATAAAAACATATATATATTAATGAATAAATTGTTATTTACAAGTGTATAGCATTGCTAATAATATATCCAAAATAATACATCCATATATAACAGTAACAATTAAAAATCATAAATAGCTCATAAAATGCCAGTTGCTTTTAGTTCCTATAGTTGTGTAGTGATTGATTGCAGATAACGAAGAACTCCATCCAGTGTCATTATTAGAACTTGATCTTCCAATTGTTGATCTTGAACATCTGATCAGTGTTTGCATAACTTGACTAAATACAAAAAAGAAGTAAAATATGTCCTATATATAGATGACTAAATACAATAGTAATAATAAAGAAGCAAAATATGACCTATATACTTCATATATAGATGAGTCTCCTATACTCTAGAGGTAATGCAAAGACAAAAATTCTGACTATAAATGCGCATAAGCCAGTTGCACCTTTCAAGACATTCTTTACATCACCTTTGTATGGTGACGTTCCTCAATTTCTCTATAGCCTACTTTATCCCAGACTTCAAATTCAAACTACAGCACAAGCAATTAAGTTTGGGATAATCACAGGTCAAGAACAATGACATATGAACATTTTCATATTGATTACAAATACAACAATTACCTGAAAATCATTCAGCGCCATTAAATACAAATGAAAAGAAAAGGACCCACAAATCTATATGTCAAATAAGAGTATGAATTGCTTCTTTGAATCAAGATATCCTCAAAGTAGAACATAAATATCGGCTTCTAACCCATGTAAAAACAAGCTTAAAGCTCACAAACTTGAAAATTAAAAAACAGCATTAAAGATAAAAAGAATCAAATAATACACGTAGTAAGTATTATGGTTTACAGATGTCCACGGCTATGGTGCATTGTTTCCAGATATTGAAAGATATTTATGTATAAAAATGAGGAGGTGGAAGAAGGAAGCATACCGTCAAAGGATTAGGATCCAGAATTCTTTTAATTAGTTTCTTTGCACTTGAGGAGAACCATGGGGGACATGTTCAAAGAAGGCATTTCCAAAATAACTGCCGAACATATAGTCTTTGATAACATTAGAAAAAACCTATATTCCAAAGAATGATAGTAATCAGATAGTATATGAGATTCAATTCTGACAAACAATACTTGAACAAGTTTATTGTACATAGATGTGCAAATGCATGCATGTATATTACTAGAAATGACAGCAGAAATACACACATTAAATCTATAACTTCTGTCTAGATAAAAATAGCAATGATATACATGGGTCTTACCAAAATTCCAGCAAAGATACTGCAAAATAGACCAACAAAGAAGGAGAAAAGGTCACTTTAAAAACCAATCTTATTAATTTGGTTGAAAACCGTAGAAACTAAACATTGATATATAAGAGATTCTGTGTTCGCATATAAAGCAAGAAATCAGAAATAAACCGTATCAAAAGCAAGGCTGAAATATTCTCTCTCAATCCTTTTTTTTATGATGAATATTTTATACTCATACCAAGACATAAGATAATCTTCCAAAAGCAAATCCAAAAGTCTAAATCTGCAAGTTAAAGAAAATTCATAGATAACCAACGATGTTTACATCCAAAAGTCTGGAACAGCCATAAAAGAATCCACAGCATGATATGCAATAAATACAAAGTAAGAAGCAGATTATCTATACAATGAAGCAGAAGTTAGAATCATCAATTACTGATCCTTAAACAGCACTTGATTTAGTAAGAAACAAGGCTCGGTAAATCCTTATTGTTTTTGAAAATGAACTGTTTTGAATTTATGAAAGATTTTTTGCATGCTAGCACACCTGGAAAGTAAATTTAAAGCTTTACAAGATTCGAAGCCTGTTCACTTAAAATTCAAGAAGAGCACAAGGGAGATTAGATTGCTTTAGCTTTTGGTTTGAAGGCTAATTATTATGCTAAAGTAAAAAGCATTTTATTCTGCTAGAAATTAAGTAGACTAACCATATAATAATAAACAAAAGATCCTCCTTTCCAAATAAACAGAGCAACAGCAGACGTTCGTAGATTGGACCACCAAATTCTGTAAACCTATGGAAACATAGTTGATTAATTATTTGTTACAGTGATCAATATCCAAAGCAACCTGTAGCCATTACATAAATAGCATAAAATTCAAATGAACTCAACATTTGTAAATACTTGAGAGAAGCTTGAATTCCAATAATTATTCAACAAGTGAACCGAAGCTTGAACACCAGAAAACACAAATTATTATTGTTTTTCATAATGATAATGCTCGCTATTTAGAAAACAAATAAGTTACCAGCAGGCTGAATGAAACAAAAAAAAATATTGACTAATTGAATTTGGAATTAGTATGGAACAATTGAGACCAGTAACAAATTCCGTTTCCTTAGGTATATTAATTGTCTAATATACCAATTGCCTAATATACCAATTGTCTAATATAAAAATTGTCTAATATAAAAATTTTTTGCAAAATTTGCAGCAACCAAAGATAACAGATGCAAAATTAAAACATGGAAGGAATAACATATTGAGCCTCAAGAAACAAAGCAAACTAAATAAATAAGGAACATACAATGAGGAACTTCTTCAAATCTTTTCCAGATGCAATATTACATAAGACTGCAAACCCACGGTTGATTTCATATGTGAGTGCTAAAGCAACCTGCAGGAATGGTTCTTCTGGAAAATGAACTTCTAAGATACGAGGTGGGGTTCTATAAATGGCAATAATAACAGCGAGTTAATTACAGCCCAGCATTATTATTATATTAGAAAAAATTAATGAAGATAACAAGATAATTACTTGGTAATGAATGTATGAATATTGAACCATAGAAACAAAATTGCCAAAATATGGCACACTAAAGTAAGGAGGTTAATGGAGATATTTACCGGCAAAGGCATTCTTACTACACTTCAATTGGTACACATATACCATTAGTTTCCATTGCTTCTCTACTAGCTCTTCAAGCTGAGAATTCATCACATCAGGAAAAAGAATAGCATCTTTTAGTGCCTTGATCTCTTCCCTTTGCTTCAAACACAAATCTTTCAACTTCTCAACCTGCACTTACAATACGACAAGTGTCAGCAATTAATAAAAATCCCAATTTTCACCCAACCAAAGAAGAATGTAGTAAGACAACTGGAAAAACTTTCACCAGAAAAAAACCCATTAACAGCAAATAATTCAATTAATTTCCAAAAAGCAACAAGATTGTCAAGTCTTCAGCTTTCCAAAAACGAATTAAATCTAAAACCCCTAACTAATTCTTTTGTAATATATAAAAAATTCCAACTCACTTCTCTGTTTTTCCCTTCAAGCACCATTTTCAGCTCAGCAATCTCCATCTCCAGCTCCTTATTGGCACTCAAAAGCTCTCTCTCACTCCTCAATACCATAGCCAATGTCCTCGTGTTTCCATTATTACCATTCCCTTTAATCTCAGTAACTATAGGACCAACGAGTGATTCAGGAAGAATAAACCCAAAGTTAATTATAAACGTCATCCTCCATGTTTGTTCTATGACTGTAAAAAAAGAAAATACAACAAACTGTTAAATAGGTTATAATAGCATAGAACAGTTAAAAAAATGAAATACCATAATTTATTTCTTATGGGAACCAAAACAAAGTCAGAGACCGTATGGCAACAATGGTTCCATTATCCAATCTTTCTCTGTAAATCTGAAAAAAGAAAACAGATTACGGTAGAAAACCTATGAGCATCCTAGTGATAGTATGCTTGCATCTTTTATGCTTTCCCAAGATTGAACACGAGAAAAACCCTTCAACCAATGCAACAAACCACACAGCCATTCGAAATAGAAATTAATAAACCATTGAAATACTAATATTAGCTTTAGCAACTACAAAAGCTTATAAACCCTAAATTAAAGTAACGAACCTGAAAGATTGAATCATTTACAGTAGCTTATAAACCCTCGCCGGCACTGCCACTGTTTTCGCCAGTTTCGATGCTTCCGGCGGACGAAAGGTGGGCATCACCCTGCCCAACCTCACCGTTCTGGTTCTTTTTCTTCTTCTTCTTCTTGTCGATGGATTTGCTGGTGGTTGCTAAGCTCCCGCCTTTAAAGATTAGTCTTCCTCCTTTCACTTTCTCGTATGCATCCGACGACATCTTTAGGTTTTTCTAGTTTTCACGATTTTGGGATATGGGAGTAATTGAGAAAGAAAGAGAGAGTGAGGGACAAATAATGTTTTAAGTATAAAGAGCCATAAAACTAGGAATACCGCCAAAATAATTTTGATCTCCCGCTAATATGGAAATAGAATTTCAGGAGATTGGCTACAAAACTTACCTCGCAAAAATTAAGAATCAGCGAGGGAAATTGTCCTCGCTAATTTTGCGAGGATTTGTTCCTCGCAAAATTAGCGAGGATTAAGTCCTCGCAAAATTAGCGAGGATTAAGTCCTCGCTAAATCTTTAATATGTCAAATGATAATCTATTTACCCATTAGCGAGGGTTTTGTCCTCGCTAATTTAGCGAGGATTTGTTCCTCGCCAAATTAGCGAGGATTAAGTCCTCGCTAAATGGTTAATATACCAAATGCTAAACTATTAAGCTGTTAGCGAGGGAATTGTCCTCGCTAATTTAGCGAGGATCTGTTCCTCGCAAAATTAGCGAGGATTAAGTCCTCGCTAAATGGTTAATATACCAAATGCTAAACTATTAAGCTGTTAGCGAGGAAATTGTCCTCGCTAATTTAGCGAGGATTTGTTCCTCGCAAAATTAGCGAGGATTAAGTCCTCGCTAAATCGTTAATATGTCAAATGATAATCTATTTACCCATTAGCGAGGCTTTTGTCCTCGCTAATTTAGCGAGGATTTGTTCCTCGCCAAATTAGCGAGGATTAAGTCCTCGCTAAATGGTTAATATACCAAATGCTAAACTATTAAGCTGTTAGCGAGGGAATTGTCCTCGCTAATTTAGCGAGGATCTGTTCCTCGCAAAATTAGCGAGGATTAAGTCCTCGCTAAATGGTTAATATACCAAATGCTAAACTATTAAGCTGTTAGCGAGGAAATTGTCCTCGCTAATTTAGCGAGGATTTGTTCCTCGCAAAATTAGCGAGGATTAAGTCCTCGCTAAATCGTTAATATGTCAAATGATAATCTATTTACCCATTAGCGAGGCTTTTGTCCTCGCTAATTTAGCGAGGATTTGTTCCTCGCCAAATTAGCGAGGATTAAGTCCTCGCTAGATGGTTAATTTATCATTCTAGCCGTGAATTAAGATTTAGCGAGGGGTCTTTTCTCGCAAAGTCGTCTCTATTTTTTGCGCCAAAAATTTGGCGCCCAAAATTAGCTACAACAAAAATTATTGCTCGCTAAATCGTCGCAAAATCTGTTTTCCCACTCACAGCTAACAATATTTGCGACAAAAATCATTTTTCGTCGCAATGTTGTCGCTAAATTGTGCATTTAGCAACAAATTTTATTGTCCTCGCTAATTTTCATCGCTATTCTGTATTTTTTTTGTAGTGAACGTAACATGCCAACAATATAATAATATGAAAAAACCCAATTTTACAAAATGAAATATGACATTACAAAAAGGGCTTAATGTTTGGCCTAGGACATAACCACTAACACCTGGAACCCGAGATCAAGCAATTTGCATTTATCCATACACTCCCAAAATAAAGGTTATGGTATACTGCCTCTTATGGAGCCACCTAACTTTTCATGCGCATAGAGAAAAACATTAAAGTCACCACCCAAACACCAAGGTTCTAAATGGAGCGCACTCACCTTAAAAATACCTGCCCATAATTTTCTCCTATTGAGCGACACCGGATTAGCATAAACCACACTAAACACATAATTTGGCATCTTTCACAAGATATTCTCACATTCACCCATTGATAAGTGAAGGAAAGAAATTGAATATTAATACAATTCTTCTAAAGAATCCAAATACCCCTTGAGAAACCTGAAGCTTCTATTCTAAAAGAGTAGGGAAAGCCAATTCTTTTAATGATATTTTCAGCAACAGTACCGCTGACTCTAGTTTCCATGAGGACAAGCATAAAAACTCTAAACTGATGCTAAAAATCTCTAAGAACATTAATAAACTGGTTCGATCTAGCCCCTTGACGATTCTAAATCAAAAGTTTCAAATCCATTAAGATAATAAACAAAAAATGGAGCATCAGCAGAGAGACAAGGAAGCTAGTTGTCTTCATCAACGTTTTTACCCTAATGGATTATCTCCTCCTCCCTTCATTAATTTTTGACTTATTGGAAGTATTCACCATCTGTAAAACCTCATTCTCAATGGAACTATTAAAAGATCTAGTAAGGATGCTTGGTTTGAGATTACCTCTAGATTTTCTCTTCATTATAAAGTCAGCGTGGCCAACCTCTAAAGGATCTTCCCACTCGAGAAGTTTTGTGAGAATTAAATCTAAAAGAAGAAAATAGAATTTTGGGCTTCTCTGCTACTACTGGAACATGGTTATTTTCATCCAACATCAGAGAAACCAAATTTTTCCATTGGCAACCTGCTGGTACTATAACTCTTGTACATGCTGAGATGTGTGAACTAGAATATTGATTTTTTACTGCTGTTTTGAAAACCAGGTTCCTCAATCTATTCCTTTAAATTTTCATGATATGTTAACCTCTTCTCCATCATCGCATTATTAAACACATAAATCATAGAGTCCCTCTTCTTTACACTATCCTTGTTGATTTTATTCTTCTACTTGTATTTGAAATTATCCGATGTATCAAAGGTCCCATTCTGTTTATCTGTGCCAACCAGCGGTTCTTCATCCTCTGGACTTGTAACTTGCTTCTCTCGATCAACCTCCCTCCTTGTCATACCTTCCTCAAAGAAAGCATTATCAGCTAACACATTGAAACATAACCTAGTACCTTTGGTAACTTTCTCCTTTCCTTTCCAGCTGGCGGACTGAACTCTACTTTGCCTCTCTTTTCTTGAAACCATCATTCGAGGACCGTATAAGGCATCTTTCTGAGGAATATTATGTTGCATTGGTCTCCTCGAATATGATCTTTCCTGAATGGTTGTGGACAAATTGTTTTCATTGTTCTCCTTACAAGTGAAAGAGCACACATCCAAAGTATGCCCATATTTACCGCATCTAAAACAAATTCTAGGTAGGGCCTCATACTCAATATGATGGATAACTCCATTAATCTTATATTTAGACAACAATGGCTTAGTAAGATTTGGCACCATAACAATTCAAGCAAAATGTCCCCTATTAAATTGAGACGTGTTATAGTCTATTTTGATAAGCTTGCCCAACACCTGACTGATTCTACAAAGAACTCTTTTGTGATATCGATGTAATTCCAAACCCAAAATTCTAACCCAAGCCATAACCGTAGATAAATTCTCATTTGCAGTTGAGAAATTGGGATGCCATATTTGAATCGTTAAATAGTGTCTTAAAACTGTCCAAGGACCACCTAGCAGAACCTTGAGTTAGTCTTCTTTGTCTTCGAATTGCACCAAGAGGAAATTATTTTCCAAGTCAACTACCTTATTCTCTCCCATTATGTTCCATAGCTTATCAATCTTTGAACACAGGAAATTGTAGCTGATATATTTCCTTAGCATTTCGACTACTATAGACTATCGCCAAAGTTTAGCCAACCTAACCTTTAGATGTTCAAATATGGTAATTGAAGGAAGACCGTCGTCCCAATCAATGGAAATCTCGTTATCAATGACCAGGTTCTCTATCGAATCCATATCTTCTCCATCCATATCCATGCTAGTTGTATCATCTTTCTCATTGTCCTCATTATCCGAATCCCATAGCTCAAGTAGGGAATTTCCTGACTGTTGAGTCTTACGTAATAATGCATCCTTGAATGAATGATTGACAGGAGTTAAAACTTCCTTCTGTGCTCCCTCAGCGCCAACCACATCTTGCTTTACCTTCTTCAACGACCTACCGTCCGGTGGGTTTGGCAATGATGCCTTCTCCAGAGTCCGGATGGAATCCACTTCTGCCAAGGTTTCCACATTCATGTTAAACTCTTAATTGTGAGACATCAGTCCCTGGCTTTAATATCAAATTTATGAAACTAGTGATTTATTTCAAATTTTAAATATCCTCTTCAAACAACCATGCATATTCATATATATGTATATTTTTTAATTATTATTTGTTTAATCTATTCATAAATAAATAAATAAATAATTTATATTTCTACCTCTTAAACGATTGTAAAAAAATAAGCATGAAAAATGCAAAATATTTGACTTTTTTCATATTTTATGATTTTATTTAAATTACAAAATTTGGATGTTTAGTAATTAGGTTAAATATTTTGTTATTATTTAGTTGAACCTATTTTATTATCTATTATCCATTAATACTTGACAAAAATAATCTTTAAAAAAACTATACCATATAATATAAAGAATATAGCATACAATAAACCTTCAAATACTTTTATATATAAATTATTTGATATGTGCGTCATATTTTCAAGGATACAAAATATTTTATGTGAACATATTTAATTTAATAATTATATATTTTTTAATTTGATTTTTAAAGTTGTAAAATAAAAATATATAATTATAACCTTAATAGTATATAACAAATGAGCTATATTTATAATGAGCTCGGTATAACAACAAATTATTGATTACATACAACAATTATGAATTGAACATTAAATAGTTAATATTGAATTGTTATAACTATTATTTAGCATTTATAATTTCTCATCAGTGACAAGTTAAAAACGGTATATAAAAAGGTCTAACCATTTAGGTATTCTCTATCCAACCATTTATATTCTCCTATGTATCACTTTTTACTAATTTAACTTTTGTTGTCTTCTTTAATTTTCTTTAATTGAAAGCCGGGTTAATTACAGTTATGGTTATCGAATTTTAGAGTTTATAATCAAATGATCAAAATAAAATAATTAATAATATAAAAATTATTAAACTTTTATTTTGTTTCAATTAAAGTAAAAATTATTTGAAAATTAATTTTATATGTCATTAGATTGACGGCTAAATACGCTATGTATGATTGTTATGTTATTTTGGGACCAATCAACTTCACAAATTAGACCACCAGATGGAAAGTGCATTATGCTATCATATAAACATGTAAAGATAACATGTATACAATACAAAAAAAGCCAATTAAGTAATCAAAATCTACTTGTAATGTTGATTGGTTTCAAAATTATGTAAGATGTCCTTAATTTTCATTTCGATGATGTACAAAATTAATTTTCAAATCATTTTTACTTTGATTGAAATAAAATAAAAGTTTGATAATTTTTGTATTATAAATTATTTTCTTATAATCATTTGATTATAAACACCAAAATTTAATGACCACAAATGTAATTAATCCTGAAAAGTCATGTATACTTTTTTTATTTTTAATCACTAGAAGATTATAACATATAGAGAATTGAGCTATTGCGAGAATATTAAACTTTTTTTTTTCTTTTTGATATAAAGAAAAAAGAGCGAAAATTTTGATATAGAGAAAAAAAGAGCAAAAATTCGAAATCGAAAATTTTTCAATACATTGAAACTCACATGTATCATTAGAATAACCTTTTGAGTACAATACCAAATTTTTATCAGGATATTATAAACCAACCAACAATAATATTTTGAGAGCCCAATAGACAAAATCACTACTCCTGTTTTACTTATCATGATAATTTTTTTTTTCAATCAATCCAACAATTTTCAAATTTCAAAAACTATTAATGATATATTTTTTATTTTACTCTCATATATGCATAAAAGAAGAAATAAGTAATAAAATGTGATTATATAAGTACTGAACATTAATAAAAGAATGTTTTAGTAAATTATAATAAATATTACTACATCCATTCCACCAAATTAACTTTTTGGAAAAAAAATTATCATACAAAATTGTCATTTTTGTAAATTCAAAATAATATTTAATGCATACTTTCCAATTCTAACCTCCGTAAAGTGTCAATAAAATATTTAATAACTTAATTAATATAGTTTAGTATATTTAATATAATGTTTTATAAAATTCAGTAAAATAAATTATTATCTTAATATTGATAATTTCTGCAAAAAGTGGCAAATGCCACTTTTTGGAAAAAAAATTTATCCACTAAATTGTTACTTTTGTAAATTCAAAATAATATTTAATATATATTTTTCAATTTTATCCTTTGTAAAATATCAACAAAATATTTAATACTTTAATTAATATATTTTAATTATTAATTTTTAATAAAAATTAATAATTATTTTAATATTAATAATTTTTGTGAAATGTGATAATTTAATGGAAGGGAAGAAGTAATTAATTTTATGTTAATTAATGGTTCTTTTGGTTGGTTTGTCTGAATAGTAACAAATGCCACATTAAGTGAAATGGAGGTTATAAAATTTATTTATAAAAGATACTTCGTCGTTTAGATGGGTTTAAACTAAAGGTAGCTTCTGAATGTTCTGCTCTCTGAATCGTCCTCAACTCAGCAGTCACATCATTTGCTTTACTCAGCTCTCCATCTTCTCCGGCAGCTGAGGAATTCATTTTCAAGGTACTTTTTGTTTCTCTCTTCCTCTGTGTTTCTTTACTGGACAATCTGCCATAGCTTGAATTTTGAGTTTACTTAGCTACTTTGCATAGTCAATTGGCGATGAATCTAATCTAGTACTATAGGGAATTTTGGTTCTCTCGGCTAGGGTTTCATACCTCATTCCGCCGCTTCATCTAAAATTTTGTAAAAAGATAGATGATAAAGCATTCTAACAGATATTATTATCACAATCATGTGAAAAATTAATTGATTTTCAGAGACGAAGTGTGATGGTCTATGAAGCAAATATATTGAAAGGAAAGATATTTAGAATCTTCTTTAACGTTCAGATTTCTGCCATTTTAGAATGTAGTTGAATTTTTATGGCCTTGTATAAGTAGTGAGGTTAAAAAATTTAAAGCGTAGTGTGCCTTGGTTTGAGAATTTCTAAATTCTATTGCAATCTGGCTTTGAATTGAAATATTACAAGCTTTTAGCCCATCAGATTCTTAGATGTGAACGTTAATCAAATCATATCTACTCTCATTGTGCATCTAGTGATTCTCTAGTTTTATCATTATGCTTTAAATTTGTTTTGATAAGTAAATTTCTAATCGAGAATTAAGTAAACTTGTAGGTCCAAAACCAATAAAATTGAAACGAACCCAAATGAGTTATTTGGTTAGTTCTGCTCCTATATTTAGTTAGGTTGGTTTTAAAATATAGAGAGTTTGGGTTTTCAGTTGGGTTTTTAGCCTAACTGATACAATCACCTGGTTTTAGTGGTAAAACTCGTGGTCTTACTTCATGATACTGTTGCCATTTCATTGAAAAAGTAAGTTTTAAGATGCCCTTTGTGTATCTATTAGGAAAAATCAGACAATGATACTAGAAGTAAAGTAGTGATTTCAAATGCTAAATTATATTGTTGCTGCATGGAATATTTACTTTTGCAGTTTCTTGTAGGAGTGGAGAATCATTCTCTCTCTCTCTCTCTCTTTTTTTAAATGTGTGGTTGAAAAGATTAGGTTAGTGCGAAGAATCAATATTCCTTCCTTAATTCCTGGTTTACATTTAGTTTGGGTCTGTTTTGACAGATTTAGAATGTTTTGTGTTTTATTGAGATAATTGTTTGACAGTGGATTATATGACTTCGAATCATTGTTTACTCGTTTTATGTATTTGTTTTTCTTTGTGAGAAAAGTGTTAGACAAGTATTTATACAGGTGCGAGGAGTACATGAGTAATGCTAATTGAATTTGAGAAGCTGTTGGTATTGTAAGGGTAATTTAAAATGAGTTCAGGTAGTTTTAAAGTATCCAAGGCACATAGGTCTCACAAAATAGAAATATGTTATACATAAATACAAAATTATATAGGCAACCATAAAAATAACAATTAAAAAAACCTTAACATGCATTAGTAACATAGAATTGTAAGTTATAAAGAAATGTGAACAAGTACCAATATTAACACATTGTTCAAACAAGAAATGAAAGGAAACACATATCTGTAAGGAAATTAAAATTCATTATCATCTTCTAAGTCTTCCTGCTCTCCTCCCTCATTCGAAACAGATGGCAGAAGTGATGACAAAAAAAAAAGAAAAAAGGAGAAAAGAAGAAACAGAATGGAAGTGATTGAAAGAAAAAGAGAGAGCGGTAGATAGAGACAGTAAAGATTCAGATAAGAGAAGAAATAGAAGAGGAGATGAAGTACCAGTTAGGTGGTGCCGGCAAGGCTGGTCAGCGAGGCTGGTTGTCGGAAACAAGAGAGAGTGGCTGCTCTCCGTTGTTTAGTTCTCTTTTTATCTTCGTCGAAATCTGTCTATTTTGGTTTCTATTTTAATTTTTTTTATTATTTTTTCTGGAAAATGCAAGAAGCGCACTTGTGCATCTCTGTGCCTTCCTTGTCGCGCCGCACTTCTTGTGATTGGCAATACCTCACCCTCATGAAGTGCTGTGCTGTGCTGCGCACCTCTTGTGATGCGTGCCTCAGGTGTGCTAATAGCGCACTATTGACAACTTTGGTTTATGTATTTCCTTTTACATCAGTAATTGTATTTCTAATTATTTTTAGTTTTCTTTATCATTGGAACAAGCCAGGCTTGATTTTTGATTTGCTTAAAGAGCTGGGCTCAAGCATTTATCTTGTTTTGATGAGATTGGTGATCATTTTTCTTAGCCCACAGCAGGGCTGAGATCGATAGATAAAGGATAGGGCGAGATGCATAATTTTATGAATTTCAGGAAATACTTTAAACATGGTAGCTGGGTGCTTGTCTTTCATATGCTGGTTTAATGAATTGAAGTTGGCCATGGATGTCATGTAAATGAGCTAGATTGAGTTGAGCTGACATCATCAAGGCTTCATATAGTCACTGCCTATTTCCATGGTATTGATTTGCATGTACAGTATTTTTCTGTTCTCATTCTCTATCTGCTTTTGTTTCTTTCTTTTCTTTTCTTCCTTTGCACTGCATATGATAATTTTTGGTTTCTGCTTAATGAGATCCATACTGTTGTGACCCTAGCTTTTGAATTTGATTACTTTTTACGGGCAATTGTTACATTTGCATTAGATTGTCCTTATGATGTTGGAACTTGTATTATGAGAGTTCTTAGAGGGTAATTTCACCCATCATCATATAATTATGGCCAATTAAACATTGTAGTCATAATAAAATGATTCATATCAATAAAATTATGAAACTATTATTTTATGTCAAGAGAGTCATAATGGCTGGATTTTGAGGTTTCGATAATCGAAATTGCGTTACAAATTGCGAATTGAGTTGTGAATTTGATGGAAAATTTGGATTGAATTTTGAATTGAAAGATTGAAAATTAAGCAAAGAGTTTTTGTACCAAAATGACAATTGAATTTGCAATTTGCAATGCAATTCCGGTTATTGGAATTCCCAAATTTGGATGTTGATTCAAGTAATAGTTGTGCTAATCATTTTACTGTGATCATATTGCTAAATTGGCCATAATTATGTGATCGCATATGAAATTAACCCGAGTTCTCTATTACTTTGAAATGGTTCGCATATGTTCCCCTTTGACTAATTTCTTTTCTCTTTAATCTGTATATGGTTAACAATCCCTGCGTCTCCAAGTCAACAAGCTCATCTTATCAAACCAAGAAGTCATTAATGCAATTAATATACATCTTAATTCGGTGAAGTTACTTGTATTCATACTAAAATAGAAGCAACCCACATAGCACTAATAGTACATCGTCAGTTTTCCACTGCACTTTCACATTTCCAGGTTTATGGTTACTAATCATTTCCACCCATCTATTGTATACCGGTTATGTACTAATCTAGGTTCATTTGAGCATTATGTGGTAAAGAAATCTCAAAACCATCATGCGAAATTGATGGAAGAAAATAATTGCTGCTGAATTTTACTCATGTTCTTTTTTTCCCCCTCCTGTTTGTTTCTTAGATTATGCATATTCTTGGACTTTTCTTCTAAGTATTTCAATCAAAGTGATACCTCTGCTCTTTGGGTTTTTCAGTACGGCATAAGATAATGACAAGCAAAGTTGTGAAAACTGTGGCAAAGGCAGTTTCTGAGTACCAGTACCCGTGGAGAGAGAAGTTGGCAAAACATAAAGATGAGCTATCCAAGGGTGTGTGGGGTTACTGGAATCTAGGGGCATGGACACCACATCAGTGGGCGCAGACGAGCTAGACTCCGCAAGGAAGTCCTCCTTGCAGGGGAAGATTGGCCATATGATCCTGAAAGGAAGGAAATGAGAACCAAGATTAAAGGGCATAAATGTGACAGGATATCTGCAGAGAAACGGGAAAAAAACAGCCAAATTGATGCAGAAGATGCCAGAGATGTTACTAGCTTACAAGAAACGGAGATGGGAGAAGAAAATGAAAGAAGAAGAAAAGAAAAAGGATTAGGTTTCTCACAGTTTCTGTGAAAATCAAATGTGGGATGATAATCGTCTTCCTGGAATTTGCTTTTATGCTTTCTCCATGCAAAGAAAATTTGGAAATGCCCCAAAATGTCTGTTCATCTACTGACTTCTCTCAACATTTTTAACATTTTGTGAGATGGATAAGGATTTTGCAGGTGTTAAAGTTACCTAAAATTTTTGGCTGATTAAATGAACTTGCTGGCTTAATCGCCATTTTCAGGCACAATAATTATCATTTATTCGGATCATTCGTGCTGGTGATCCTGTTCTCGATAGGCATAGATGTTCTGTTGTGTGTTCAGTTCAGAGATGATGATAAAGGCAAAAAGTAATAATTTTTTTTTCTCTTTTTGGGGTTAATTTATTCTTTCTGGAAAATATTTTATTCAGTTTTAACAAATTGAATCAAATAATTATACTGTATATTTTTACTATTGATTTATACGTGAATTTTAATGTCTGCTAAAATAAATATGTAAGGATTGAATAGTTTGCAACAAAATCTTGGAGGATTAAAAAGATTTTTGATCATTTATTAGATTTGGGAATGTAAAATAAAAATGAAAATAATATAAAGTGACTTTTGCCATGTAAAATTTTACTTTTGTCAAGTAATAAATTGTGCTTCTTCATCTCATTGCTTTGCAAATAAAGCTCTTTTAAATGTTTCAACTTCATATTTTCTTCATGAAACAATAAAAAGAAACACTTCTTCATCTCATTGCTTTGCAAATAAAGCTCTTTTAAATGTTTTGACTTTATATTTTCTTCGTGAAATGATAAAAAGAAATAGGTTCCACCGAGAATTGAACTCGGTTACTTGATTCAGAGTCCAATGTCCTGACCGCTAGACCATGGAACCTTGTTGTTATATAAAACTATATTATATAAATTACATATAAATTTCAGTTTTCACTTGCGTTAATGACTGTCAAACTCGCGTCCATTTTACTGCATCATAGTGGAAATGCAAAATTGTTATGTTTATTTATTTTAACGAAAATACATTACTGACCTTACATTTTGTGAAATTATGCAATTAAGTTTTCTTAGCTGCATAGGTACAAAAAAATAAAAAAAGGGTTTCTCAGCTTAAAACATGTCCCATCAAATCATTTAACTGAGTTATCTTAAATTACTTTTATTGATTTTTTTTTCTTAAAAAAAAAAAGATTGCATCCCTTATATGGGACTAGTTTGCCGCGTACGTGCATTGCACGTTATTAATTATTTTAATAAAAAAATAATTTTGAAAATATAAAAAAATAAAAAAATAAATTAATTTTAATCTTGTAATAAATATATATTCCTATATGCAAATGGATGAACTCTTAGTTGTGACCAAACACCTAGAAAAGATACAGAAAACCGGTCGGGATATCTCACCAAACACCTGCAATTAAGTATTTTTTATGATCAAAAAAGATAATAAGGAAAAACTTAGGTTGCATACCTGATCCGAGCTCTTATTTATAAGCTCGGAGTTCTTCTTTGTTTAGAATGCTACAAGTAGAGTTCTTTTTGTAGAGAAACTCTTATTCTCCTTGAATGGGATAATTCTCTTCTTCCCTAGTTTAAAAGAGTGATTCCGGACTCTAGATGGTACTAAGCATATTCTCTCAATACTTTGCTGAGATGATGTCAACCAGACCAGTGAACCGAGCTAAACAGTTCTTTTTAAATAAATCGGGTTGTTGCTACGCCTTGTTATTATAAGTCCCCCCCCCTCTCCCAAGTTTATGACATTTATGCCACATACATTACTTGAATCGTCCATTTCGAGATTCAATGAAGTAACGTTTAAAGCCGCGTCAGCGCATTAAATAGCCATTCATCATGGTGCCTGGATTGTCGAGAAATGGTGGCTTGGGGGATGCACCTGACATGACAATGGCGCTTCGACTTATGCACCAAGCAATTATGGCCTTTCAGGATATCTTTTGGGGATGAGTATCTGGCCTCCACGTGTACGGCAGTTAAAGGCCTACCCTCTCTATATAAACTCTCTTCAATTTTCAGTTTCCATTTATTTTATTGCTTGTCACTCTTTTTATTTGTGTTCAATTCTCTACTTCTTCCTCCCATCTCCTTAGGCATTTTCAATTTCATTGAAGATTTCCTTCTTTCCCTTTTTCTTTTCCATGAATCTCATCAACAAGTTTGTTTTGCATTCTTTTTCCTTCCCTTTCTTCTTCTTTCTTTTTTGTTATAATCATAAACACATCATGAGCGACTCTGAGGCTTCTGAAACTTCTCGAGAGGGAGTTAGGGTAGGTGAGTGGTTGTTGGAAAATAGCACGCTAAGCTCTTTTAATAGGGATTCGCCATCCCCCCAAAGGACCGGCCATTCAATTTTGGCCAACCTATGGCTAAGAGGCGAAGAGAGCCTTGACCACTTTTGCAAGTTAGAAGCGTGAGCTCAACTATGAGGGAAGACAAACTTTTCACCTTATCTGAGTAGTTAGGGCCCTCGGATTAATATTTTATAAGTGCACTTAGTTCTACACAAAGGGCCAACATCCATTTTGCTGGCAAGTGCAAGATCATGATATACAAGGCGGACATCGAGGCCAATGTTTGTCTTTTTTTAACTAGATATGAGGTAGACATGCTGAATTTTTATTGTATAGCTTGGTGTACTCTATCTACCCTTCAAATGTGGTCGGACGACATACGTGTAACATGTTAGAGAGTATGCCCTAAAGCCCATGTAATAAGGATGTTTTTCATATGTATGAAATTTATATTCTTAATAAAAGGCATCATTCATTTATTAATGCTATGTTTGAATACATGAGTTTGTAAATCTTAAATTAATAAATGAAGTCCTAGATATTATAAACACAGTGCAAAGGCAATCATGAAGGTGTTCATGATGTGAGATATCTATCGCATGCAAATGTGTTAATATCTAAATTTCCCTAGTCATAGAATTAACAAGATAGGACATTGTTAATTCGGACAGACTAGCACATGTTATGCTTCTTGAATGGTTCAAGCAGTGGTTCTCATAACTGTGATTATGGATGATAATCAAAGCTAACATATGGATGCTTGTTAGAGGAACAAATTCATTGAAGACCTGCAAAGAGAATCCTCATATGGATATTAAATCTATGTCAATGAGAAATCTCTTTATAGCGGTTGTGCAAGTATCCTTAGACTTGAGATCACCAAAGTTATCTTAAGTAGCAATTGGTATACTTTGACTCCATAACTGATTACTTCCAACTGGGAGTGAACATAGTTAGGAGATTGGGTATATCATTACCTACTTGAAGATAGTTGAGTGATTGACAAAGGATTCACCATCCCAGATTTAACAAGGAAAGTTATCTCGCATGATTCTATAATTGCCTTGGTCAGAGAATCTCTAGCCAAAGTAATATGCCGAGATGGATGGAGATCCATAAAGGGCATTTTAGGAACAATGGTTAAATTAATAGAACATACATAATTAGATTTATACGAGTCGACAGAAATCCATACTCAGAATCTAATTGAGATAAGAGTGATGAAAGGAGTAATTGCACGGTAACTGTTTCTATGGAAGGGTACAGTCAAACCACATGACTTTCCTGACATTTGGGTAGTCATGATGCCTAGCTAGAGGCCAATCATGACTTGTATAATGATTTATCAAAATATCAATAGAGATTGATAAAATAATTTAAAGGAGTTTAAATCATGTGAGTTTTGAATAGAACTCACAATTACATATTATACTGCCAACATGGATAGGAACCCAATAGGTCACACACATATAGAGAAAAGAATAAAATGGTAAAATGACAAGGATAATAATATTTGATATTATTATGAAGGTAGAGAAGAGAATATGATAATAATTAATTAAAGAGTTTAATTAATTATGATCAAATAAAATTGTCCGCGGAACTTTTGAGAAATATTCTGTAAATTGGACCTAAATGAAATAATGTATTTCATGATTAATTATTATTGTCTGATAAGTGTTATAAGACTACTATAAGTGTTATAGGACTGATATAATAATTAATAGGACCATTGGAGCAATTATTAAGGGCCAGAGGAATGAAGAAAGTTGGCGAAAGCCCTCCAGAAGAGGGCCACACGCCAACTCCATACAGAAGGGCTTAGAGGGCTTTTTCTTGGATCAAATTAATTTCTATATGTTACATAAGTGTTATGGAACTCACATATTTAATTTGGTTGGATTTGGAATCCATTTGGGTATTTAAATCCAATTAGATGCACAAATGGCCTAGTTTGTGGATTTTGTGCATGGTCTTTTATGAAAAGATTTAATTTAGATTTAATTAAGCCCAAATTATTATAATTAATTCCAGAGGCCCAATTAATAATTCTCCAGCAATTTTAAAGAGCCCAATCTCATTAAGGAGTTGGAATTTTAACCTAACTATAAAAGGCAAACTAATGAGAATTAGGGTTAAGTGATTAAAACAAAAAGAAAGTCTTTTCTCTTAATCTCTCTCCCTTTTTGCGCCACTTCCATTGCTAGCCTCTTGGATTTCGGCCACTCCTTGTATTAAACCAATTTGTTGGTTCAATTTACCCCTCTCTAGTGTGGATTACTCATTGGAGGTGTTCGATTTTGGACACTGTGGTTTGCGACAACTCGGTGCAAAGTAAAATCAACTGTTCAACAAAAATCAAAGGTGATTTTTCTTATTCTCATATAGTTATATTGTGTATTCATGGCAAGATCAGATCTAATGGTTAAAAAATTTTAAAATTTCGCTCATGTATGTGATGCATGTAACCGTTAAAATCCAACATGGTATCAGAGCCAGATTTTGCCATGGATATACAATTCTATATTTTTCTGCGAAATAAGTTTTGTTTTATTTTGTTTTGAGTTATTTATTTCATGAACTTTAAAATATTAGATTTGATTGTTCATGAATGAGAAATATTGATTTCTGGTTGTATGTGTGATCAAATAAATTTGGTGGAAACAAAAACGAAATTTTTGAAGCATTGTGATTTGGGTTTGGCGTGAAACCCATTAGGGTTTGGCGTGAAACCCTAGGTAATGTAGGGGATATTCTAATTTAATTTCTTATGGATCCATTTAAAAATTATTTAGATGATATTTTATGTGTTTAATATGTGATATTAAGCCGTAGGATCGAACGGAATTAAAATCGAACAAGTTTTGCATGAAAACTAGTTTTGTCGAAAAGTTCGATAAATTGGTGTTCTTCGTGTGTTCTTGATGTGTTCATGGTTATAACGACTTTCGATCTTCTAAATTTGATATATATGATATATTAAAGTGTTTTTAATTAATTGGATTAATTAAATTGGGCCTTAAATTAATTTGATTAATTTTAATTCATTAAAACCACTTAATAGGCTTAATTATATTTACGGACTTGGTTTAAATTAATGAATGACTTGGTGGGCCCAAGGAGCTGATTTAAATTAACTATTATAAACATTAATTAAGTTTATTAATGGGTTTTAAGGACTGGAGTGGGCTTGGCTCATTCCAAAAGGCCCAAATGGTCCAAATGACACAAAACTAGTTTGTGTGTGAACACACATAGGATTTTTCTTCTGTGGGTTTCGGCCTACACTTGTTTTAAGCCCAAAATTGATTCTCTTAATTATTTAATATGATTAATTAATTAAATAATCAATTTATAATTAATTAATAATCAATTTGATTGATTATTAAGGCAAGAACACATTCATGCAAAAAGGTTTCCTAAAATGAAAGTTTTCAAAATGAAAAAAGTTTCCTAATTTGATCACATCATTAAAATAACTCAAAATATAATTTCAAAGGTTGAAAAAAAGTTAGTAATCCATTTCTTTATGCATTAGAAAGGCATATAAGGGTGTATGATTGGCATGATGGATAGTTATGGACAAAGCCCAATGTGATTGAGCATTATGCATGTTTTGGCCCAATGAGGACTTTCATGTCCCGGCTACTTGTTTTTGGTTTGTATTTCATTTCAAATTGTAATATGTAATTAGATTACTTAGATTAGAATTAAAAATAGAGATGGAGACCATTTTCAAGGAGCAAGATGGGCCGGATGGAGATCCAACAAGCTTGAAGATAATGTAATTATTTTTTCTTGTTTGAATCATGCATACTACCTAGGTGTGACCTTTTGATTTCCCTCTTGGCTCGAGAAAATCAATGTAGTGAAGTCCATAACTATACCATATTTGTATGCTTATATTTATGTGATAGATATAGGATGCATACCAATGTATGCCAACAATGTATGATGAGACTTAATTAACTAAAACCCTCAAACAAATACTAAGGTATATAAGCCTTCCATTAATTTGAGGAGAATCAGAGTTCTTTATAGTGTGGATTGTTGACCACAGTCAAGCTCACATTATATCGAATATGTTCAAATCTAATTAAATGGGTCATCTTAGCTAGCCCATTAGTTTGTTGACCACTGTCAAGGCTAATGGTCTAGAGGCAACATTAGGGAATGCGTATATGATATGCATGCATCAAGAGTTTATAACCTAATGATCCAATAGTTGTGTAGAGACACAATTGGTATAGAGATACCTACCTTTCAAGGGTATGAAATTTGGCTTGTTGACCACAGTCAACGTCAAATTACATATCAAGAATTGGATATTGGCCCACTAAGAAAACCATCGGGTTGCCAAGAAAGAGAATCCCAAAGGAACTTGCTTCCATTGTGGAAAGGATGGTCATTAGAAGCGTAACTGCAAGGCCTATCTAGATTCTCTCAAGGAGAAGAAGCAAGCTGATGCTTCTACTTCAGGTATTCATATGATTGAAATTAATACTTATTTTATTGCTTCAAAACAATCTTGGGTATTAGATACCGGATGTGGATCTCATTTATGTAATGATCTACAGGGGCTTAGAAGCTTTAAAAGAGTTGAAAAGGCAGAGATATGTTTGCAGTCAGCTACTGGACATAACATCTCTACAACAGTTGTGGGAACTTACTATTTGCCTCTTTCTAGTGGATTAGTACTGCAATTAAATAATTGTTATTATGTTCCAGCCTTATCCAAAAGTATTATTTCTTTCAGTCGTTTGATGAACGATTATGATATTTCTTTGAAGGACAAATGTTGTTACATTTTTAAGAACAATATGTTTTATGCAAAAGCTATCATTGAGAATGGTATATTTGTTCTTGATTTAATTAAATAAGTACATAATGTGAATACCAAGAGAATGAAACATGATAATCTGAATACCTCATACTTATGGCATTGTCGTTTAGGCCTTATAAATGAAAAACGCATGACCAAGTTACACAAGTCAGGTGATTTGGGATCATTTGATTATGAATCATTTGATACATGTGAATCTTGTTTATTGGGAAAAATGACAAAAGCTCCCTTTATTGGTAAAGGAGAACGAGCTAAAATGGTTTTGGACTTAATACATTCAGATGTATGTGGTCCAATGACTACACATGCCAGAGGAGGTTACTCCTACTTCATTACTTTCATAGATGATTATTCCAGGTTTGGATACATCTATCTAATGAAATATAAGTCTGAAGCATTTGAAAAGTTCAAAGAGTTCAGAAATGAAGTAGAGAAACAACTTGGCAAAAGTATTAAAACACTTAGATCAGATCGAGGTGGAGAATACTTAAGTCAAGAGTTTCAGGATTATCTTAGAGATAATGAAATTTTATCTCAATGGACTCCTCCATATACACCACAACACAATGGTGTATCTGAAAGGAGAAATCGAACACTATTAGATATGGTTCGATCAATGATGAGCCGAGCGGACTTGCCTAAGTCTTTTTGGGGATATGCACTAGAAACTGCTGTTTATGTGTTAAACAGAGTTCCTAGTAAATCGGTTGATGTTACTCCATATGAGATGTGGAATAACAAGAAACCCACGCTTTCTCATATGAAAGTATGGGGCTGTCCTGCTTATGTGAAGAGGACAATGTCAGACAAATTGGATGTTAAGTTTGACAAATGTTTATTTGTGGGATATCCAAAAGAAACATTTGAATAATATTTCTATAATCCCTTAGAACAAAAGGTGTTTGTTTCAAGGCATGCTGTCTTCTTGGAAAGAGAATTTCTCCTACGAGAGGACAATGGGAGTAAAATTGAGCTTGGTGAAGTTCAAGACCCACAAATAGAAAATGATCAACCGATTGAACCCGAAACTGAATTTCATAATGATGAGATTACAGTTGAACCTGATTATACACAAAATCCTAGATGATCTACTAGGATGCGTTCTATCCCTGTGAGATATAGATTTCACGTTGATTCGGATAGAGGCATAACTGTAGTTGAGGACAATGAGCCTACAAGCTATCAAGAAGTTTTGAACAGTTCAGAATGTGATTTATGGCTTAAGGCTATGCAGTCCGAAATGGACTCCATGTATGAGAATAAAGTATGGACTTTAACTCAACCACCTGAAGGGATAAAACCCATAGGGTGCAAATGGGTCTTCAAAAAGAAGACTGACATGGAAGGTAATATAGTTACCTATAAAGCTCGCTTAGTAGCAAAAGGTTATCGTTAAAAAGAAGGTATTGACTATGATGAAACTTTTTCTCCTATAGCGATGCTTAAGTCTATAAGAATACTTTTAGCCATTGCAGCTCATTATGATTATGAGATTTAGCAAATGGATGTGAAGACAGCTTTCCTTAATGAAAATCTTTCTGAGGATGTGTACATGACACAACCAGAAGGATTCACATCAGGAAATGGCGAAAAGGTATGCAAGCTTCAAAGATCCATTTATGGATTGAAGCAAGCCTCTAGGAGCTGGAACATACGATTCAATGAGACAATTAAAGAGTTTGATTTCTCACAGAATGAAGATGAACCTTGTGTGTATAAAAGGGTCAGTGGGAGTGCAATTGTCTTCCTAGTTCTATATGTAGATGACATATTGATCATGAAAAATGACATTTATCTTCTCCAATCTGTTAAAATATGGTTATCCAAGCAATTCTCCATGAAAGACCTTGGAGAAGCATCCTATATTCTGGGAATAAGGATCTATAGAGATAGATCTAATAGGTTGCTAGGTCTTTCTCAGAGTACATATATAGATAAAGTATTGAAGAGGTTCAATATGGATCTCTCTAAGAAAGGGTTTATACCCATGGTACATGGGAAACACCTTTCTAAGTCTATGTGTTCGCAGACACTAGAGGATAGAGAGAGTATGAATAGAATATCATATGCATCTGCAATTGGTTCTATCATGTATGCTATGTTATGTACACGTCCAGATGTAGCATTTGCTTTGAGTGTCACAAGCAGATTCCAATCCAATTTTGGAGAGGAACATTGGACAGCTGTTAAAAATATTCTTAAGTACTTGAGAAGGACTAAGGATATATTCTTGGTATATGGAGAGGGCAGTTTGGAAGTAAATGGGTATACAGATGCCAGCTTCCAATCTGACAAAGATAATTGTAAATCACAATCTGGTTATGTGTTCATAATGGGAGGAGGAGCAGTTAGTTGGAAAAGTTCCAAACAAGAAACAACTGCTGATTCTACGATGGAAGCTGAGTACATTGCTGCTTCAGAAGCAGCCAAAGAAGCAGTCTGGATCAAAAAGTTCATAACCAAACTAGGAGTGGTGCCTAACATTGTTGATCTGATTCCTTTATATTGTGACAACAATGGAGCCATTGCGCAAGCAAAGGAACCACGGTCTCATCAGCGATCCAAACATGTTCTCAGACGCTACCATCTCATAAGGAAAATAGTAGCTAGAAATGATGTGAAAATAGAAAGGGTTCCCACAGATGACAATGTGGCGGATCCCCTCACTAAAGCACTTTCCCAGATAAAGCATGATCACCATATAAATACCATGGGTTTGAGACATATGAGTGATTGGCTCTAGTGCAAGTGGAATATTGTTAGAGAGTATGCCTTAGAGCCTATGTAATAGGGATTTTTTTCATATGTATGAAATTTATATTCTTAATAAAAGGCATCATTCATTTATTAATGCTATGTTTGAATACATAAGTTTGTAAATCTTAAATTAATAAATGAAGTCCTAGATATTATAAACACAGTACAAAGGCAATCATGAAGGTGTTCATGATGTGAGATGTCTATCGCATGCAAATGTGTTAATATCTAAATATCCCTAGTCATAGAATTAACAAGATAGGACATTGTTAATTTGGACAGACTAACACATGTTATGCTTCTTGAATGGTTCAAGCAGTGGTTCTCATAACTGTGATTATGGATGATAATCAAAGCTAACATGTGGATGCTTGTTAGATGAACAAGTTAATTGGAGACCTGCAAAGAGAATTCTCATATGGATATTAAATCTATGTCAATGAGGAATCTCTTCATAGCGATTGTGCAAGTATCCTTAGACTTGAGATCACCAAAGTTATCTTAAGTAGCAATTGGTATACTTTGATTCCATAATTGATTACTTCCAACTGGGAGTGAACATAGTTAGGAGATTGGGTATATCATGACCTACTTGAAGATAGTTGAGTGATTGACAAAGGATTCACCATCCCAGATTTAACAAGGAAAGTTATCTCGCATGATTCTATAATTGCCTTGTTCAGAGAATCTCTGGCCAGAGTAATATGCCGAGATGGATGGAGATCCATAAAGGGCATTTTAGGAACAATGGTTAAATTAATAGAACATACATAATTAGATTTATACGAGTTGACAGAAATCCATACTCAGAATCTAATTGAGATAAGAGTGGTGAAAGGAGTAATTGCACGGTAACTGTTTCTATGGAAGGGTACAGTCAAACCACATGACTTTCCTGACATTTGGGTAGTCATGATGCCTAGATAGAGGTCAATCATGACTTGTATAATGATGTATCAAAATATCAATAGAGATTAATAAAATGATTTAAAGGAGTTTAAATCATGTGAGTTTTGAATAGAACTCACAATTATATATTATACTGCCAACATGGACAGGAACCCAATAGGTCACACACATATAGAGAAAAGGATAAAATGGTAAAATGACAAGGATAATAATATTTGATATTATTATGAAGGTAGATAAGAGAATATGATAATAATTAATTAAAGAGTTTAATTAATTGTGATCAAATAAAATTGTCCGCGAAACTTTTGAAAAATATTCTGTAAATTGGACCTAAATGAAATAATGTATTTTATGATTAATTATTATTATCTTATAAGTATTATAAGACTACTATAAGTGTTATAGGACTGATATAATAATTAATAGGACCATTGGAGGAATTATTAAGGGCCAGAGGAATAAAGAAAGTTGGCGAAAACCCTCCAAAAGAGGGCCACATGCCAACTCCATACAGAAGGGCTTAGAGGGCTTTTTCTTGGACCAAATTAATGTCCATATGTTACATAAGTGTTATGGAACTCACATATTTAATTTGGTTGAATTTGGAATCCATTTGGGTATTTAAATCCAATTAGATGCACAAAGGGCCTAGGTTGTGAATTTTGTGCATAGTTTTTTATGAAAAGATTTAATTTGGATTTAATTAAGACCAAATGATTATAATTAATTCCAGAGGCCCAATTAATAATTCTCCAGCAATTTTAAAGAGCTCAAGCTCATTAAGGAGTTAGAATTTTAACCTAACTATAAAAGGCAAACTAATGAGAATTAGGGTTAAGTGATTAAAACAAAAAGAAAGTCTTTTCTCTTAATCTCTCTCCCTTTTTGCACCACTTCCATTGCTAGCCTCTTGAATTTCGGCCACTCCTTGTATTACACCAATTTTTTGGTTCAATTTACCCCTCTCTAGTGTGGATTACTCATTGGAGGTGTTCGATTTTGGACACTGTGGTTTGCGACAATCCGGTGCGAAGTAAAATCAACTGTTCAACAAAAATCAAAAGTGATTTTTCTTATTCTCATATAGTTATATTGTGTATTCATGGCAAGATCAGATCTAATGGTTAAAAAATTTTAAAATTCCGCTCATGTATGTGATGCATGTAACCGTTAAAATCCAACATAACACTCTTATAAGCTATCATATGCCTACGTCCTGTTCACTTATACAGTTATCTAGATTTATATCTCATTGTAGGTTGAAACTACTAAATCTATGTCCCAATTTTTTTGCTTAGGTGCTTTACATAAAATTCTTTCGTTCAATTCTTTAACTAATGATATTGGTGATGGAATATGACATGGTATGAATGTGAAGATAGCACAGCGGAAAAAATTTTTTTTATCATACATACCATACAATTCCAAAGTAAGAAACAAAACATGCAATTTTAGGGTTGTAGAACTTACAACTTAAGATGCACTTCAATATTTTGGTTTTGATGATGACCAACAATCAATAAGGATATATCAACCTTTGATCCTATCCACCAATGCCAAAAGAACAGCCTTTACGCCACTCTTCTCTATGTTCATGCACACAATCACAAAGATAGCTTAAAATGAAGATTGCTAGCTCTCACTTTAAGTATTGTGTATTTGCAATGGGTTTAAGCTACAAGATTTAATCTTATACTTCTTTAAGCTGCTATAGACATCCAAGAACACAAGAGAATGAAGGAGTTTTTTTCTTCTTGAGAAATTCGGCCAAAAGAAAAATCTTGAGAGAGAGATGATTTTCACGCCAAAACCAAAGGAAAGACTAGGTTTTCTTTTTCTCTCTCATTCAATATATATCAATTTATTTTTTAAGTGATAAATCTAAAATCTACTACCTCTAGATAAATAATCTTAGCCTTTATCACTTAATTAAAACAAGTAATATATATTGATAAAAACTCCTTTGATTTAATCCAAGATAAAAAGATAAGACATATAAATCAAATAAACCACTTAATTAAATAATACATGTGCTGAAATTCCTTTAATTTTTCTCTAGGAATTTCGGCCACTAATATCCTTATTTAAGTGATTTAATTTGATTATAAGTCTTTTAGGCTTTAATACTCAATTAATTAAATTAATACAAGACATTTAATTAATTGAAATTAAACCTTGTGGGCTGAATTTTTCTCTCTCATGAGCCAAGGTCCAATAGTAATCTTATAATCCATTACACACATTAATTTGAATTTAATTAAAAGTCCAAATTAATGCCTAATACTTAATTATTTTAAGCCAAATACTTTATGTGCGATCCTATAGGTCCATTTAATGTTGGCAATGAATTAATGAATTAATTCAAAGGCTATAAATATTCTCTAGGAAGATATTATAGCATTCCAAATTAAATGAAAATGCATATGGCATTTAGTGACCTAATGCAATTTTGCATAGTTGCTTACCCAAAAATATCAGAATTAATATAAGGCATGAAACTAGTCATCCTTATATATATTAATTCTTTTTTTGATATTCCAGTGACACTGAACTCTCAAATAAATAATGATTACTCATTATTTCATCTCGGTATGGCTATACACTTCTCAGTTCATTAATCAAATGGCCGATGATATTTTCTCTTTTATAGAGAGGGGTAATTCCTTCACTTTTCTCATACTCTCTAACATGAATCAATGTATACCCAAGCATACTCATACTTGTCACTCTGTTATGATCACGTTAGGTGTATGTCAAAGCACACAGTAATTCATAAAGAGTTTCATAGAGATTTTAGGTCTAAGAATTCCGATACAAAACTTGCATATGAGAAACACTTATGACTTGTACCATGTAGTGTTCTCATGAGTGGATCGAATCCAGATACCATGTTCTTTAACATGTATCTATGATCTCTGATTGACACTTTTATCCTTATGATCCGTAAGACAGAACTCAACTTATCAGAGAGAGCATACTAGTTTTAATTCATTGTTATTCCCATAACAATGACTGACTAGGGATATTTAGAATGAAGTCTAATTTGTTTCAAGGTCTTACAACCATGTGCCTCACACATGATAACTTAAACTGAAACAACATTCTTGTATAGTTCTATCTATTGATATGCACAAGAATACAATAGATAAAATAAATGTCTCATTTATTAACCAAAGTGTTTTATTACAATATACTGGGGTTAGGGCTTACACTAACAATTGGCTAGTTAATATAATACTTAATGTTTTTGTTTTGTTGATGGCTTATAACTATCAAACTTTTATCATTTATTTAATGAAAATATCGGTAGCACAACGACTTATATATTAAACTGCCCTTCTTACAATTTCAAACAAAACACGACCCATATAAGGCACGCAATCGTAATCAACAATTTCCAATATCAATATTGTTCAAACATCCACCTATACAATCCATTCACATCTATCCCACATTCGTCCAATAATTTATCCCTATCAGGCCATAACTTTTTTACACTATCATTTTCAAGTCCATACAAACCATATACATATCCATAAGTGTACTTATATTTACATATACAAAAGTATACTAGCAAAAAGAATCCTTTATCAAGTACTCTCCAATCGGTGTATGCTTGCTCCCACTTGCCACCTAGGGATACCTACACGTAGTAATAAACTACGTGTTGAGCATTAAATATGCTTAATGATGGTTACAAGTCTAAAAATTTCCATTTACATGTATGCATGCCAACATGACTACTTGTCTAATATAATATGTACCTAGCCATGATCATGCTCCTATGTTCTTAAGTCTACACTTATTTATTACTACTTTTGACCAATTAATTAATCCTTTAATGATTCCTGTTACAGATATTGGTTGATAGTGGTAGAATAACTAACATAATTATTACAGTAATTAGAGGAGTTGAAATTATTAACTTACTATTTAATATTTGTATAAATATTTGCAATTCATGAGAAATAAGATAGAAAATATTTGCTTTCTCACATGGTATCAGAGCCTTAGGCTCATTTAAGATTTTATAGGTTTTTGGGGATTTTTTGGGTTTTTTTGTTAATGGATGAATTTGCCTTTCCTTGGGTCACCACGCTGCGGTGATCACCTTGCCTTACCGCCTATGTCAGAGGGAGCACAACCCTATTTTTCGGCCATCCCATAAAATCCAATGAACATATAACCGGCGAGTGAGGCTCATGCACCGCTACAGTACCGATCATCTTTATCACGTGCTGGCACTTGGGATCACATGTAGTGTCTACTGACCCTCCAATTTCTTCTCTAGCATCGACTCACCATTTTTGGCCATATCCTGGCACTCCGGTGGTCATCCAGTGTCTGCTTGGGGTTGTCCTCCTCTCAGTTGAATTTGGTCTCTCTATAAAGGTTATATCCCTTACCTCTTTAGTTACTGTGTGTTTTTCTTTAAGGAAACTATTTGGGTATTTTGGCATTTGAGGTGCTAAAAGGGATTTCCTTTTCTCAGTAGCTTATGGCGCTATTCTAGAGGGTTTTATTTCCATCTTTTTGTGGTGTTTGGTTTGATTCCTTCGAGTTTTGGGACTCTTGGCGTATTTGAGGAGTTGTTGGCATTTTCTAAGCTCCGTTTCCAATTATGGTTGTGATATTTAAGTGGTGGTTGTTGTTGCCACTAATTTTTGGTTGTTGGTTTGCTACTTCAATATCGCACGGGCTGTGGAGATCTCAGGTTCTTTATTTTGCTTCTTCTTTATTGCCTGTGGATTTGGATTGCATTTTGTTAAGAGATTTGGTGTCTTATTTGTCACTAGAGTTTGGATATTTGTGAGGTGTTATTGTTTGCAATTTGGTATTATTTAATATGAGTTGGAACAAAAATATGGTATGCTATTACTGCTATAAATCAGGTCATACAAAATGTTTCTATAGAAAATTGCATAATCAGAAGTCTAAATTAACAAATATTGCTACTACCAGTATCATTAGGAAGTATATTATGATTTTTACAGATGATTATGCAAAATTCATTCAATATTAGAATTCTTTGAAAGCTTTACCTACCACTACCATTGCTGGGATAGAAAGTCCAAATGCATGTCTCTTATCTTCTTTAACTCAGTGGGTCAATGATTTTGGTGCTACAGATCATATGATGGGTAACCGAAGTGTATTTTCTACTTTTCAATCACATACATCTTCTTCACCAGTTACAATGACAAATGGATCAATTTCTCATGTAAATGGGCCTGGCACAGTTAATCCAACTTAAACAGACAATTGGTAAAGGTCATGTCTCATGAGGTCTTTTTATTCTTAATAGAAAGATACTAAGGCCCATTGCATGCTCTAGTGTTTTGTCTCCTTTTGAAGCATATTGTAGGTTGGGGCATCCTTCTTTGCTGTCTCTGAAGAAACTATGTTCTCAATTTTCTAATGTCTCTTCTCTTGACTGCGAGTCATGTCAACTTGCCAAGCACCACCGAAGTTCTTCAAGTCCTTGGATTAATAAATGAGCTAACTCTGCATTTGAACTAGTTCATTCAAATGTTTGGGGACTATGTTCTGTGGTGGCCAAACCCGGGATTAAGTATTTTGTAACATTTGTGGATGATTACTCGCGTATGACTTGGATATTTTTTTATGAAAAGTCATTCTAAATTATCTGCTCATTTTTGTGCATTTTATGCTGAGATTAAAACTCAATTTAATGTTTATGTATGCACATTAACGAGCAATAATGCCAAAGAACACTTTTCAAATTCCTTTCAAGCATACATGACTCAAAATGGCATACTTCATCAATCCTCATGTACTGACACACCATCTCAAAATGAAGTTGCAGAGAGAAAAAATAGACATTTGCTTGAGACAGCACGAGCTCTTTTTATTTCAGATGAAAGTTCCTAAACAATTCTGGACCGATGCTCTATCTACTGCTTGCTTTCTAATTAATTGCATACCCTTTTTAGTACTCACTGGTGAGACTCCCTACTATGTTCTTTCTCCATCCAAGTCATTGTTTCTTATAGAGCCAAGAATATTTAGTAACACTTGTTTTGTTTAAGATATTCGACCTCATATCACTAAATTGAATCCAAAGTCACTCAATTGTGTCTTCTTAGGATATTCTTACCTTTAAAAGGGATATAATTGCTATTGTCCAGAACTTAACAAGTATCTTGTGTCTGTTGATGTTACTTTCTGAAAGAATAAACCTGTTTATCCATCTTTTGATTATATAAGTCAAGGGGACGACGATCATTAGTTAATCTACAATGTTACTATAAGGCCATCAAATGATCTTGTTCCTATTACTCTAAGTGATTTTGTTCCTCCTGCTCTAAGTAATCTTATTCTTATTTTAGGTGATTCAGCTCCACCTGCTTCTAGTCTTACTCCAACAAAGCCACCTATTGTAGCGGTATATTTTAGGAAACATGAAACCTTCAATATAATGCCTGACTTAGATTCATCATCAAATCCGGTCCTAAGTGATCTTGATATTCCTATTGCCCTACGAAAAGACAAACGAAAGTGTGCCTATCCTATTAGCAACTTTGTTTCCTATGATAATTTATCTCAACCTACATGTTCTTTTATTGCTTCTCTCGACTCAATTAAAACACATTTTTATTATCTATTTCAACTCAATTAAAACACATTTTTATTATCTATCTTACTAATTTCATAAAATTCTTAACCATTCATAGAAAAATACATAATACGTCAATTTATAACTACATCGGATTATACTAAATTGTATAGTACACAATTATCCATAATACAACAAACTATTTACTAGAATTTCTAAAAATACTTATTCCATATTTTATCGTCTTATTTCAACATAACACTTTATTGTAGTTCCATATTAGCAAAATCTTTGCATACGTTTTATTTACCAATTTACATTCACCAACGGTAAACCTAAAGGTACTTAATAATATGCATAGCTAATTTTTCATACCCAATCTTACTATTTTCATAAGATTCTTAATTATTCGTACCATTTTGCCTAATATAGTTTAAATATCAAGTTCAAAAGTTGGCTCTTTAACTTGCATAAATAATTAATTCCAATTAGACATGAACATCACATCTCAAAAATTCACATACATTCATATATAATATACACATTTCTAATTATACCAAGTTATATCAGATTATATAATGCACAGTTTATTTAGCATACAATTATTCATATAAAATACTAGCCAATCACCATCATAGTTAGTCATGATTAAGCACAATTCAATTTAATTACCGTGTAAATTATATAAACTATTAGCTAATATTTGTTAAAATGCTTGCATCAAATTTTATTTTCTTATTCCATTTCATTAGTTAGCCCCAGTCAAATCCAGTGGAATTGTAAGACAAGTAGGATCAACACAAATCAAATTAGGCCACGTGCGCTTTAGGCAACGTGTCACCCGATTCAATTTGGGCCACATGCTCTTTAGGCAACGTGTCACCTTGTCCGATTTGGGCCACGTGCTATTTAGGCAACGTGTCACCCTATCCGTTTTGGGTCACGTGCTCTTTAGGCAACATGTCACCCAATCCGATTTGGATCACGTGCTCTTTAGGCAACGTATCACCCTATCATGTTATTCATTTATACATGTTTTCAACACATATATATGTATATATATGCATTTTATGTTTGTAATAATTTATTATATAATAAATTAAATTCCACACTTCTTCAAATAAAATATTCAATTCAATACCCGAGTGTCGTTCTGGTAACCTTGCAAACATGATAACTTAAGCATAAATTCACGAATTTCAGTTCAATTTAATAGGTTAAAAATTTCAATTCAATTAGTTATAATTATTATAGAACTTTTGAGGTGTCTCAAACATCTATTTCTTCATGCTTCTCCATTTTATCATATATATATATATATATATATATATATATATATATATATATATATATATATATATATATATAGAAAAACTAAAAATAAATCCTGCAATTCCTTTTCACAAAAAAAAAAAATCAATCAAGCCACATAATCTACAGTAAACCTAATTATTGAATTAAGTCATCACCTATCATTTATCCACATTAAGAACAATCTCTAATACTTCTATATATAAACAAGGGTGCTAAACAAATTAAAAACACAAAAGACAATCAATTGCTTTTTAGAAACAAATTGAACGTTTTTTTAAACAAAATTCAATATTTAAATTAATAAAATTTTCAGAGATAATTTTGGTTGTCACATACCGATTAGAGTCAACCTCATATGTTTTTCCTCGTTTCGATCCGTTCTTAGCCTCACCAAAGCTTCGTCGGAACATCGCCGGAGAGACAACCCTACTACCACCATGAAGCTCAGGGTTCATAATGTTGGGACCGCCAAGCATCCCCTTAACTCCACATTAGTATGATATTGTCCGCTTTGGGCCCAAAGCGGACAATATCATACTAATGTGGAGTTAAGGGGATGCTTGGCGGTCCCAACAAGTGGTATCAGAGCCGAGGTTCTATCTTAGTATGCTCTGTGGTTGCAGTATAGACTGATCTTCCACATCAGAAAAGATTTTTCCTTGGGTTGTTCACGTATACGGTCACTGTTCACGTATACGATCACTGTTCATCTATACGGTACTATTCACATGTACGGTTACTATTCACGTGAAATAGTGGAAGCTGATTTTTTGAGCAGAGAAGTTCGTGATAGAAGCAATGGCGGCAAAATATGAGATCGAAAAATTCAACGGGAGAAATTTCTCACTGTGGAAATTGAAGATCAAAGCAGTTATGACGAAGGATAATTGTCTAGAGGCAATTAGCCAAAGGCCCGCAGAAATTACAGATGATAAATGGAACGAGATGGATCGGAATGCTATTGTTAATCTTCATCTAGCACTAGCTGATGGAGTGTTGTCCAGTATAGAAGAGAAGAAGACAGCAAAGGAGATATGGGATCATCTCACCAGATTGTACGAGGCAAAATCACTCCACAACAAGATTTTTCTTAAGAGAAAACTATACACTTTACGTATGGCAGAATCCACTTCAGTGACGGAGCACTTAAATACCTTGAATACTCTATTTTCCCAACTCACATCATTGGGATACAAAATAAGGTTAGAAGAACGTGCTGAGATTCTACTCCAAAGCTTACCAGATTCGTATGATCAACTCATCATCAATTTAACAAATAATACGGATTCTCTAGTCTTCGATGATGTTGCAGCATCTATTCTAGAAGAAGAGAGTCGGCGCAAAAATAAAGAAGATAGGCTTGCAAGCTCACAGCATGCAGAAGTCTTGACGGTGATGAGAGGAAGATCAACGGAACGTGGCCCAAGTGGGAACCACAATCAGGGAAGGTCCAAATCAAGGAGTAAGAAGAACATTAAATGCTACAACTGTGGCAAGAAGGGTCATTTGAAGAAGGATTGTTGGAATCTAAACAAAAAGGATTCCAATCCTCAAGGAAATATGGCAAGTAGTTCCGATGGTGGAGATGCTCTATGTTGTGAAGCAGCAACAACTTATGAAGGCAGAAAAAGGTTTGCAGAAGTATGGCTTCTTGATTCAGGAGCAACATTTCACATGACACCTCAAAGAGAATGGTTCCATCAATATGAACCTATCTCTGGAGGATCTGTATACAGCTGCAATGATCATGCCTTGAAGATTGTTGGTATTGGAACTATTAAGCTGAAGATGTATGATGGTACAATTTGTACTATTCAAGATGTACGGCATGTGGAGGGCCTAAAGAAGAACCTTTTGTCTTTAGGACAATTGGATGACTTGGGGTGCAAGTTCAGTGGTGAGAAAGGGATCTTGAAGATATCAAGAGGAGCGCTTGTCCTTATGAAGGGAGAAAAGATAGCTGCAAATTTATACATGATAAAGGGAGAGACTTTGCAAGAAGGAGATGCATTTGTTGCCACAAGCAGTCCAAGTGAAAAGTGTGCAATGTCTTGGCACAAGAAACTTGGGCATATGTCCGAACAAGGAATGAAGAGTCTTGCAGAGAGAAATCTACTTCCAGGTCTCACAAAAGTCTCACTATCCTTTTGTGAGCATTGTATTGTAAGCAAGCAGCATCGATTGAAGTTCAACACATCAAATTTTAGAAGCAAAGTCATTCTAGAATTGGTTCATTCTGATGTATGGCAAGCACCAGTATCATCCCTAGGAGGAGCAAACTACTTTGTGTCGTTTATCGATGATTACTCCAGGAGATGTTGGGTGTTTCCTATCAAGAAGAAAGCAGATGTGTTTCCAGTCTTCAAATCTTACAAAGCGCGGGTGGAACTTGAATCTGGCCAAAAGATCAAGTGTTTGAGGACGGATAATGGAGGAGAATACACCAGTAGAGAATTTGATGAATTCTGTAAACAAGAAGGCATCAAAAGACAATTTACCACGGCATACACTCCTCAACAAAATGGAGTGGCAGAGCGGATGAACAGAACTCTGTTGGAAAGAACAAGAGCAATGATGAGAACTGCAGGCTTAGATAAGAAGTTCTGGGCGGAAGCGGTCAACACTGCCTGTTATGTGGTGAATCGAGCTCCATCAACTGCAATTGAGTGTAAGACACCAATGGAGATGTGGGCTGGAAAACCGGTGGATTATTCAAACCTCCATGTATTTGGAAGTCCTGCTTATGTGATGTACAATGCCCAAGAAATTACAAAACTGGATCCAAAATCCAGAAAATGTATATTCTTGGGATATGCTGAAGGAGTCAAGGGGTATCGCTTGTGGGATCCCACTACCCACAAGGTTATTATCAGCAGGGAAGTTATCTTTATAGAAGATAAAGATCAAGAGCAAGAGCAAGCAGAAAGTGAAGAAAAGTCATAGACTACAAAAGTATATGTAGAAGGAGAATCAGAAACCAATGATTCTTCTGAAGCTGTACCAGAACAGGAGCCAGTCGAATCTGAAGTTCCAACTAATTGGCGATCAACTCGAACAAGAAGGTTGCCCAATTGGCACTCAGATTACATTATGGAGGGTAATGTTGCATATTGTCTTTTAACTGAGGATGGAGAGCCATCAACTCTCCAAGAAGCAATGACTAGTTCAGATGTATCTCAGTGGATGGCAGCAATGCAAGAGGAAGTTGAAGCTCTTCATAAGAATAAGACATGGGATTTGGTGTCACTACCGCAAGGGAGAAAACCTATAGGCAATAAATGGGTTTACAAAATCAAGCGAAATGGTGATAATCAAGTTGAGAGATATCGTGCTAGATTGGTGGTCAAAGGGTATGCTCAGAAAGAAGGGGTTGACTTTAATGAAATATTCTCACCTGTGGTTCGTCTCACTACTATTCGAGTAGTCCTTGCAATGAGTGCAACTTATGACTTGCATCTTGAGCAGTTAGATGTGAAAACTGCGTTTCTTCATGGAGATCTTGAAGAAGAAATTTATATGCTCCAACCAGAAGGATTTGAAGAAAAAGGAAAGGAGAACTTGGTTTGCAGATTGAACAAATCTCTGTACGGTTTAAAACAGGCGCCAAGGTGTTGGTACAAGAGATTTGATTCCTTTATCATGAGCCTTGGATACAGCAGACTAAATACAGACCCTTGTGCATATTTCAAGCGGTTTGGTGTAGATGATTTCATTATCTTGCTGCTGTATGTGGATGATATGTTGGTAGCAGGCCCCAACAAAGATCGCATCAAGGAGTTAAAGGCTCAATTGGCTAGGGAATTTGATATGAAGGACTTGGGATCAGCAAACAAGATTCTAGGGATGCAAATTCACCGAGACAGAAATAATAGGAAGATATGGCTTTCTCAAAAGAATTATTTGAAGAAAATCTTGCAACGTTTCAACATGCAAGATTGTAAGACGATTTCTACCCCACTTCCTGTTAATTTCAAGTTATCCTCAAAGATGAGTCCTAGCAATGAAGAAGAGAGGATGGAGATGTCTCGAGTACCGCATGCATCAGCAGTGGGAAGTTTAATGTTCGCTATGATATGTACAAGACCAGACATTGCACATGCAGTGGGAGTGGTTAGTCGATACATGGCGAATCCTGGTAGAGAGCATTGGAATGCTATTAAAAGGATTCTCAGATACATAAAGGGAACCTTGGATGTTGCATTATGTTATGGAGGATCAGACTTTATTGTCAGTGGATACGTTGATTCAGATTATGCTGGTGATCTTGATAAAAGCAAATCTACTACAGGTTATGTGTTTAAACTTGCTGGCGGAACTGTAAGCTGGGTTTCAAAACTGCAATCAGTTGTGGCCACGTCAACAACAGAAGCAGAATATGTAGCAGCTACACAAGCTAGTAAAGAAGCAGTATGGTTAAAAATGCTATTGGAGGAACTCGGGCACAAACAAGAGAAACTTTCTTTGTTTTGTGACAGTCAGAGTGCTTTGCATCTTGCAAGGAATCCAGCATTTCATTCGAAGACCAAACACATAAGGGTTCAGTACCACTTCGTTCGTGAAAAAGTGGAAGAAGGAACAGTAGATATGCAGAAAATTCATACTAAAGATAACCTAGCAGATTTCATGACAAAGGCAATCAATACTGACAAGTTTTTATGGTGTCGATCCTCTTGCGGCCTGATGAAGACATAAGCAACATGAAGAGAGAAAGAAGAGTGTGAAGATATGATTGATGCTCAATCAAATCTTCAAGTGGGAGATTGTTGAAAAATCAAGGTTAGGCAAGTTTGGCAACCAACCAAGTTTGGCAACCAACCAAAACCAAAGTTAGGCAACCAACCAAGTTAGGCAACCAACCAACAATTAGTAAAAAGGGGAAATTTTACAACTATAAATACCCCCCCTTAGTTTTAGTTTCATAATCCCAAGCAATTCATTTGCTCTCTTCTCTCTTGTATCATTTAACTTCGTGTTAAATAATATTTAGTAGCATCCGAGGACGTAGGCATAATTGGCCGAACCTCGTTAAAATTCTTTGTTCCTTATTATCTTTATTTTAGCTGCGGTCTTATTTGCTCTGTCCGGTGCCTTATTTTCCGCAACAAGTGGTATCAGAGCCCAGGTTCGGAGATGGAGCCAATGGTGGACTGCATTGTGTGGGAGGGTCCTCGATTTGTTCATGCGATTGGAGATTCGTGTTTGGTGCCTTGTGTCGAAAGTCTTCCTGGTATTGTGGTGGCCAGGCGGCGTGTCTCGTTGATTGATAACGGCGGTGCAAGATGATTTGACGGATCAAATGAATTATCGCTCGAGGGGAGGACATAAGCTGTGGGAGGCCCTCGGTAAGTCCTCGCGATTGGAAAATGGATTATCGCTAGAGGAGAGACCACGTGTTGTGTGGTCCTTGGTTTGAGGGGAGGATTGTTGGGATACAATCCAAGTCCCATATCCCACATTGGAAAATTAAGGGAGAAACACCTTGAATATAAGTGTGTCCACCTAACTCCATTAGTATGAGGCCTTTTGGGAGGAGCCCAAAAACAAATCCGTGCGGGCTTGGCCCAAAGCGGACAATATCATACTAATGTGGAGTTAAGGGGATGCTTGGCGGTCCCAACACATAAGACCCACGGTGGTTAGTCACGCGCCGTAAGATAGGGTGGTTTGACCGAAAATCATCCTAGAGTCACTAGCTTCCTTGTTTCCCGATCTATCTACTACCGGTGATTGGGGATGATCGGTGGGTACCAGGATATTTACCTCATCTTTGGGGTCTCATCGGCATTGCTCGTGTCATCGATTGCCGTCGTATCTTGCCGGAGAGAGGGGAAGAAGCCATGGTAAGGAGAAAGAAAAGCAAAGAAAAATAAACTGGATGGAAAGCTATGGAAAGGAAAGCATCACCGGCGATGGGGTGAACTGCGGCGACGTGATTTGTTGCCGATGATGGCCGATCGACAAATCACTGTTGATCGGGGAGTCCTCTCCTCTTCTGCCGATCCCACTTCCCCTTCCCTTTTTTTATTATTCTTTTTTTCTTATTATGGACAAACTTTTCCTATCCCGACAATTCTAGTAGCTCCTGGAAATGACTTTTCCTATGATATTATTATTATAATCCAATGCTCCCCAATAATTATAGTGAAGATGATTAATTATTAAATTATTGATTGGAAACGGATTTTTATCTATATTACAAATTAGAATATTTTGAATTTAAGTGTTTATTTAAATTAATTAAATATTTCACTTTTACATTTTTCAGCTAATTCTTTTTTTAATACATTTGGTACATTTAACATTTGGAATCATTTCTATTTAGACTAAAATAGAAAATAAATGTTATACCATCATATTCAGCGGCCAAACATGGTTTTATTTTCAGAGAATATAAATATATAGTTGGCCTACACGTGTCCCAAAAGACACGTAATTAATTAGTTCTTGCCCTTTTACATCATGAAATTCTCTCCAATTTGTTTATTTTACTATCATTATTTTTTAATAAAACGACAAACTTATAAAATAAAAAAGAGGGGAAAAGTGCAATACCAACACCTTCTCATGGCAGAAAAATTAAAATAACTACAAGTTAGCAAAGAAATTAATCAAATTACATAACGATGCATCTGCCAACATAAAATTTGGTCGGTGGTAGTTGGCCATAGCTTATATAAAATACCATGCCCTTTCTTTCTTTAGTATTTCTTTTATACATTGACTAAATAATTTATTTTTATATGTATATAATTATTTTCTTAATGACGAAATATGTGAAAATCGAATCTTGATTAATCGAGAAAATAATTCACCGTTTGAAACTCGATAATTTATGTAACATCCCATTAAATACTATTCACTGCAATCAACCAACCTATGTTTTGGGGCGTTACAGAACACCTAAAAAAGATAGAGAAAATCAATCGAGATATTCTAATGAGGGAAGGTTCAACGATTAAGTCAGTATTTTTTATGATCAAGAAGGATAATGAGGAAAAGCTTAGATTTCATGTCCGGGCTCTTATTTATAGGCTCAAAGAGGATGCTATAAGTTGAATTCTTTTCATAGAAAAATTCTTTTCGTAGAAAAACCCTTATTCTCCTTTAATGGGATAATTATCCTCTTCATTAGTTTGAAAGAGTGATTCCACTTTGGACGGTACTAAGCAGATCCTCTCAATACTTTGCTGATGATGTCAACCGGGCTAGTGAACTAGGCTAAACAATTCTTTATGAATAAATCGAGCTATTATTTACTTTAATTGTATAATTAAAATGTTCATATATTTCCTAATCGTATGGCTTCTTGCAATTAGAGTAAAGATCAATAAACATGTATCAGTATGCTAGTTTGAAAAAGCTAAAAGATAGGGGAAAAACAGTCTGAAATTTAAAAATGTAACTAACAAATCTATATTAATTTTTAACTATATGTTATTTAACTTTTCTAGGTATATTTATTATTCAATCATGCGCTAAATGACTACTTTGACTTCCTAAAAAACAATCTGAATGACTTAAATTTTTGCAATATTATTATTATTATCATAAAAAATGTTATATATTTATATTGTTAAATTATATATTTATTTATAATTTAAATTTTAAATATAATATATGTAATTTAATTAAAAAATTAACTTTAAACTTTCTCATTATTTCAGAGTTAGTTTCTTTTGTTCGGAAATTTGAATTAATTATTTCACTTATTGCACTCACAAATTTTTTTGATCCATTAATGAATCAACCCATTAATGATCCATATTTTTTGATCCATTAATAACCCAATCCATTAATGATCAATTCATTAATAATTCAACCCAAATCCATCCAACCTGTCCATTTGCCACCTCTACTCACAATCTATAGCTTAGAATTTTTTTTTTCATCTTTAAGCTTGGGCAAGCTTAACCTAAATTGTCAAGTTTGTATGAATGAAAGACATATCAAATTTGAGATGGATTTGAGATGGGTGTAAGCTGGGCCCAGGCCATCTCGTTGGAAAAACATCTAAATAAAAGAAAAAACATCACTATATAAATTGATATATTTCATTATATAAATTATAAAAATATAATAAAAAAATGAGTTAATATGTTAAAAAATTTATAACATTTTTATTTTTTCAAAAAACAAAATCATTTGTTTATGTATATTTCTAAATATTTTATATTATGTAATTTATCAAAAATTATAAAAATAAGGGATTTCTACACAAATGCCACACAAAATAAAAATAAATAAATAAATAAATAAATATATATATATATATATAACGCTCCTGCGCATTTTCAACTTTCTACAAAATCCAAACCTAAATTTCTTGTTTCATAACTGCTCTTTTTCTAATATTCCTCTTTCAAATATACACCAAATAGCTTTTTCCTATTGACAGTTACAATTCAAACATGATTCTCTCTCAAAAATAAAAATACAGATCGTTCTCCTCCATCCATAAGCAAACACTGTGATCGTTCTCATCGTAATACTCTGATTGTTCCTCAGATAACGTAAATTGATAGCACTCCGATCTCATAAACCTTCATCTTCCTGTGATCAATGTAAGTTTTATCTTCTTTATACGATTGAAACATTATCTTCTATTGTCATTATTTCTGCGAACTTCTTTCTGCGATCGAATCAATGAAAATATTAAAATCCGGCTAATTCTCTGCTATCATTCTTTTTATGTAAAATTCTTCACAATCTTCATTAAATCATATGAAATCTTCGTTGTATATTCTCGTTGCATTACAAAAACTTAAAATAGTTTTTACTTTCCTCACAATGTACTTAAAATTCTAAAAAATGATTTTGCATATCGTCAATTTACTCTATTGTAGTATTATGTATGCGATAACTTTTTCACTGTATTCTCATTACAACAACTAAAAGCTTTACACATTCTATTTAGCTTGTGGTGAAAGCTAATTACACTGTATTTAGTTTTATAACTTTAATCACTTTTTTACATACAAATAAATACAGTATATTTTGATTTTAAGAAACTCAAAACACTGTATATTATTTCCTTTTGACTAACATACAGTGTATTCCGTTTTATACATCATTAAAATACAATATATTTTGTCTTCTTTAAAATAACATATAGTGTATTCCATTTTTCACATCAGTAAACTACAATGTATTTTATCTTCTTTACACTAACATACAATGTATTTTGTGTAGACAAATCATTCATTTCGCTTGGTTCAATATATTGTATTTGTTATAATGCACTTTCTTTTCTTTTTAGCAACATACAATGTATTCAATTTTTTCTATAAGTAAAATACATTGTATTTTAATCTCTATAAACTAAAATACATTGTATTTTGGGAAAAAATCATTCATTTGACTTTATTCAATATATTGTGTTTGTTACAATGCATTATCTTTTCCTTTGATTAACATACAGTGTATTTCATTTTTTAGATAAGTAATATACATTGTATTTTGTGTTTTTCACAATAACATACAATTTATTTTACACCCATATATATATAATCATGCATTTTTTAGATTTATTTTACGTACAATATATATTTTGTTTGTGATAATATAATACAGTGTATGGAGGTTTGTTAAACGATGTAAAAAATCAACAGAGTGTATTACACTTTAAAATTATATTGTGAAACAAAATGCTTTATATCTCGTACAAGCATTACTGTTATTTTCTGATTTATTTTACATTCATATGCAGATAATCATGATATTATATCAATATGGACATGATACAGGTAGTAATACAACATGGAGGCCACTAGAATGTAAATGAAGAATATGATAATTTTAAAATGAAAGGCATCTTACTTCCGTTAACTTACAACTACGAACAACTATCAGAAGTTATAACAAAACAGATGAATATAAATGTAGAATAAGACATCCTTGAAATAAAGTACAAACTAAAGGCAGGATATCCACCATTAAAAGTTGATGATGACATGTCCCTTCTATTCTACATGGAGCTAAAAAAAGAAAGAACTAGATTTCACAACTTATCCTCTGTGTATCATAATTCTACACAATACTATCCTAGGTAATATATCGAACAAATACTTTTTAATTTTCCCATTCCCATTATTAAATTCATTTTTTAATACATGAAATTATATTTATATAATATCATTTTACTTTGTTCAATATATTGTGTTTTGTTACATTATATTTTCTTTTCTTTCACCAACATACAATGTATTTTGTTTTTTACATAAGTAAAATACAGTGTATTTTATTTTATGTACACTAACATACATTGTATTTTGGGGAAAAATTCATTCTTTTGACTTGGTCCAATATATTATGTTTGTTACAACGTATTTTCTTTTCTTTTGACTAACATACAATGTATTATGTATTTTACATAACTAAAATATAGTGTATTTTGTTTTATTGACAATAACATATAGTGTATTTTGTGGGAAAAAATTCATTCATTTCACTTGTTCAATATATTGTGCTTCTTACAATGTATTTTCTTTTTTTTTTTCTAACAATATAGATGGTATTCCTTTTTTACATAAGTAAAATATAATGTATTTTGTTCTCTTCCTACTAACATACATTGTATTTTGGGAAAAACATTCACTTGCTTCAATATATTGTGTTTGTTATATTGTATTTTTTTTTCTTTTCACCAACATACAATGTATTTCATTTTTTACATAAGTAGAATACAATGTATTTTATTTTTACACAATAACATACAGTGTATTTTGTAGAAAAATATTCATTCATTTGACTTGGTTCAATATATTATTTTCGTTACAATGTATTCTATTTTCTTTTCAACATCATACAATGTGTTTTCTTTTCTTTTCACTAACATACAGTATATCCCATTTTTTACATATGTAACATGCAATGTATTTTATTTTCCATACACTAACATACATTGTATTTTAGAGAAAAAATTCATTCATTTGGGTTGGTTCAATATATTGTGTTTGTTACAATGTATTTTCTTTTCTTTTAACTAAAATACAATGTATTTCATTTTTTTCATAAGTAAAATATAATGTATTTTATTTTTTCACATTAACATACAATGTATTAGGTGATCTGTCAAACACAATACAGACTAAAGTTGTAATAATAGACAGTGAGCAAGCAACATCTAGTGCCTTGATTAATGAAGATTTACATTTTATTGATACTAACACAAACTTGATGGAATATGTGAGAAATCTGAGCAAAAATACAATTCATGAATTACTTACTAGCAATGAAAATTTTCAAGGAGAAGATGAAGACCCCTATTTTGTAACCATCAATAACGATATGCAAGATGAAATTGAAGTTGGACAGATTTACAAAGATAAAGACACTCTAAGGAAATCAATAAGTTTTTTTTTTTGTAATAAAGCATGATTTTCAATTTAAGGTAATGAAATCGTGTTCCAGAAGATATTTTATTTGCTGCATAGATGACAGTTACTGCTGGAAGTTAAAAGCATCAAAGAAAAGGGACACACAAATGTTTAAAGTCAGAAAATTCATATATGATCACACCTGCAATGTTGAAGTCAGGCTAAATAACAAGAGGCAATCGACATCAACCTTGATTGCTGATATTGTTAAAAATAAATATATGAATGTGAAGACTATATATGCTCCAGCAGACATCATACGGGACATGCAGAATGATTATGGAATCAATATAAGTTACTTAAAGGCTTAGAGGTCCAAGGAAAAGGCTTTGCAAATCATAAAAGGTAAGCCATCTGATTCCTATTCACTTTTGCCCATATACTTATACATGCTAAAAATAAAAAATAGTGGATCTATCGTGGATTTGGTAACCCAAGAAGACAAATCATTCCACTATATTTTCATAGCCTTATAAGCATCTATTAAAGGCTGGGAACATTGTAGGCCAATTGTAGTTGTTGATGGTACCTTTTTGAAGTCAATATATGGAGCCACAATGATCACATCATCAACACAAAATGCAGCTAGTAAAGTATTTTTGTTAGCGTACTCCGTAGTTGATTCAGAAAATGATGCATCCTAGGAATGGTTTTTTTTTTAAATTCAGACAGTTATGGATTAAAACCCAAAATGTGCATCATATTAGACAAACATGAGAGTATAAATAATGCTGTGAAGATCGTATATCCAGAAGTTAGTCACTGTATATGCATTTACCACCTGTTGAACAATGTTAAAACAAGATTAAAAAAAATACAAAAATAATTAAGGAGTTGTTATTTGCAGCAGCTACATCATATATAGAAAATGATTTTGAATATAACCTGAAAGAGTTGGACAAGGTTGATGCACGTATTAGGCTATACCTAGAAGATATTGGGTATGAGAAATGGTCAAGATTATACTGTACGAGCAATCGATTTTCAACCATGACATCGAATATTGTTGAGCCTAGGAATTCTGTAATGAAATCAGTAAGAGATTTACCAATCGTGCCATTACTTGAGTACATATGTGCTTTAATCCAAGAATGGAGTTGCATTAATAGAGATCTAGCATTAGCAACGTTCACAACACTACTAAAATACCACGAAGATGATCTGTAGAAAAATTACATTTTTTCACTAAAAATGAAGGTATACTTCTTAAACTTAAATGTATAAATTTCATATTCTAAATTAATTTCTGTTTAACTTTTATAAAATATAAAATGCATTCTGTTACAAAATGTAAAATTACTGTATTGTATAACATTTAATCTTTTACACACGAAAAATACAGTTTTGTTTCTTTTTACTAAAACTAATACACTGTATTTTTTTCATAATAAAATACAATCTATTTTCTTTTCTTTTAACTAATATATATTGTATTTCATTTCTTACATAAATAAAATATAGTGTATGTTCTTTTCTTTTAATTCATATATAGTGTATTTTGTTTCTTATATAAATAAAATATAGTGTATGTTCTTTTCTTTTTATTAACATACAGTGTAATTCGTTTCTTACATAATAAAATATAATGTATTTTTTTTAACTAACATATAGTGTATTTCATTTCCTACATAAATAAAATACAATGTATGTTTTTTCTTTTCACTAAAATACAATGTATTTTCTCTTTTTTTCACTAACATACAGTTTATTTCATTTTTTACATAAGTAAAATACAGTCTATTTTGTCTTTTTTACACTGACATGCACTGTATTTTGTTTTTTACATAAGTAAAATAAAATGTATTTTCTTTTCTTTTAACTAACATATAGTGTATTTCGTTTCTTACATAAATAAAATATAGTGTATGCTCTTTTCTTTTCACTAACATACAATGTATTTTCGCTTCTTTTCCCTAACATACAGTGTATTTCATTTTTTACATAAGTAAAATACAGTGTATTTTGTCTTTTTTACACTAACATACAATATATTTCATTTTTTACATAAGTAAAATATCGTCATAACTTTTTAAAGACAACCTGAACTTGTTAAATGCACAACTGTAGGTGAAGCCATCCATCGTTTTTTAATTTACCGTTTATCATTTTCAAAACACATATGTTGTGAATATTGAGGAAAGAACATGCACATACAATAAATTCCAACTAGACGAGATGCCTTGTCCTCATGCAATGGCAGTGATAAGAGATAGAAACTTGGATCCTTATGCATAATACTCACGATACTACACAAAAGATACAATGATAGCAACATATAAAGAAATTGTTAACCCAATTCCAGATCAATCTATATGGAAGATACTTATAAGTGTTCAGTCAGAATTTGTATTAGCTCCAAAGGGAAGAGTGAGATCTGGCAGACCAAAAAAGAGAAGAATCAAAGCAATTTGGGAAACTAGAAAAATAATAAAATGTGGAAAACATGGCCACAACAGAAAACATGTAGATATATACCTAAGAAATAAAATATTAAGCATTTTTAATATTCATTTGACTTTGTTGTATATATTGTGTTTGTTACAATGTATTTTCTTTTCTTTTCTCCATAAAATACAGTCTATTTCATTTTTTACATAAGTAAAATACATTGTATTATGTTTTCTTGATAATAACATACGGTGTATTTTACTATAAAAATTCATTCATTTCATTTGGTTCAATATATTGTGATTGTTACAGTGTTTTTTTCTTTTCTTTCCTCTGACATACAGTGTATTTCATTTTTTACATAAGTAAAATACAATATATTTTGTCTTTTATACACTAACATACAATATATTTCATTTTTTACATAAGTAAAAAAATATTGTATTTTGTTTTCTTAACAATAACATACAATGTATTATGTGAAAAAAAATTCATTCATTTCATTTGGTTCAATATATTGTATTTGTCACAATGTTATTTTCTTTTCTTTCCTCTAACATACAATGTATTTTGTTTTTTACATAAGTAAATACAATGTATTTTATCTTCTGTACACTAACATATAATTTATTTCTTTTTTTATATAAGTAAAATACATTGTATTTTGTTTTCTTAACAATAACATACGGTGTATTCTATGGAAAAATTTTATTCATTTCATTTGGTTCAATATATTGTGTTTGTTACCGTGTTATTTTCCTTTTTTTCTTCTAACATACAGTGTATTTCATTTTTTACATAAGTAAAATACAATGTATTTTTTCTTTTGTACACTAACATACAATGTATTTTGAAAAAAAAAATTCATTCATTTCACTTGGTTCAATATATTGTATTTGCTACAATGTAATTTCTTTCCTTTTCTCTAACATACACTATATTTTGTTTTTTACATAAGTAAAATACAGTGTATTTTGTTTTCCTTACACTAACATACATTTTATGGAGGTTTGTTAAATAATAATGCACTGTAATCATAAAACAATGGATCAACAAAAAAAAATGTATATATATGCACAACTTAATTACAAAAATATCTATATAAACAATAATTTTACAAAACTAATCTAATTCTACACTATCCGTTACAATTTTTTTGTTCATTCTTCTTCTTTTTGCCTTATTTTTAGCTTCTTTTCTCACTTGATCCCTGTTCGAATCACTCTCAATTGTTCCTTGTTGTTTACCTGTCCCATACAAATACAACAAAAGACCTTATCTATCCCTATATTTTTCTACATCAAAATTTAAAGGCATTGTCTTGCCTTCAATGAAATACTCACAAAATGCTGCCACAAAAACCCCACAATCATTGAAAAAATAAAAAACAAGACAAACAAAAAATAACGTAAATTAGTAAATCACTAAATTTATTGAGAAAAAATAACATAATAAATGAAAAAAATATTTAAAACATACCTGTTAGTTTGGGTAGGAAGGTTCTGAACATACACAACCTCGATTAGATGATTTCATTTTCTATTGTCATTAGGTTGTGCATCACTTATTCCATCATAAAATGCCAAACAATCAAAAAAATATCCTATCAAAACACTATAAGCATTAACTGTCCACTGAATATCTGATTTTCTATGTGCCGAATGCAATGAATCATATACAAACATCTTTCTCTCTTTCACTAACAACCTTCCCAAAATCCAATGGAAGCAATCTACATTTATTGGGAAAAACACATGGTCCACTTTCAGCCATGGTGTATTATACACCATATTAGTCCCGATTCCAATAATGTAATCAGCGACAGTATACCTGGCATTTATAAAAGAAATGCCCTTGTCATTGTCATTGTAAAATCTGTATCTCTCTTGTATAGTTTGGTAAAAATGTTGTCAATTGTTGTAAATAAACACTGTACATTGGCACCAACTTTTATCTTATTCCTCATATAGTAAAAAAACACATCTAAATGCTGAAAAAATACAACATATAATTAATATATGAAAGAACAAGATTTCACAACTTATCCTCTATGCATCATATTTCTACAAAATACTATCCTATGTAATATATCAAGTAAATACTTTTAGTTTTTCATTTCCATTATTAAATTCATTGATTTAATATTTGATATATATATATACGCGCGCGCACACACACACACACAATATCATTTAACTTGGTTCAATATATTGTGTTTATTATAGTGTATTTTCTTTTGTTTTCTCTAACATATAGTGTATTTTATTTTTTACATAAGTAAAATACAATGTATTTTGTGAAAAAAATTCATTCATATAGTGTATTTTCTTTTCTTTTCACTAACATACAATGTATTTCATTTTTTACATAAGTCAAAAATATTGTATTTTCTTTCCTTTTCACTAACATATAGTGCATTTCATTTTTTACATAACTAAAATATAGTGTATTTTATCTTCTTTACACTAACATACAATGTATTTTCTTTTCTTTTCACTAACATACAGTGTATTTTATTTTTTACATAAATAAAATACAATATATTTTGTATTCTTTACACTAACATACAGTGTATTATGTGGAAAAAATTCATTCATATAGTGTATTTTCTTTTCTCTTCACTAACATACATTGTATTTCACTTTTAACATAAGTCAAAAACACTGTATTTTCTTTTCTTTTTACTAACATACAATGTATTCCATTTTTTACTCAAATAAAATACAGTGTATTTTTTTCTATACACTAACATACAGTGTATTTTGTGAAAAAAAATTCATTCATTTCACTCAATACACTGTATTTTTATTGCATGCAACTTTGCCAAAAACTCTCTCTCTCTCTCTCTCTCTCTATATATATATATATATATATATATATATATATATATATATATATATATATATATATATATATATATACACGTACCAAATTAGTAAGCTCTTTTCCAGAATATACCAACTCATACCACCATCTCTTGTCCCTTACAATTACAATACCAAAATGAAAATGATTGCCCAACATTGCATACTTTTTGGTATATATTTGCTCTTTGTCCCTAGCAATAAACAAACAAAAATAAATTTTAACTGCATAAAAAAATAATAATACAAAAAGAAACTTTAAATATAAGTATCAAAATTCTTAATCAATTACTTGGTGCCCTTTTTAAGCAAACCTACATCAACCCATTTTAAGAATTCGGTTAACTTTTGGTGATCCATACTCTCTTCAACACCAATATTAAATGGATGATTGGTGTTTTTGTTTTTTGAAACAATCTCTGACCCAAACTTGTTTACAAAAGGAGATTTCATAACCATGGATGGTTTGATACTCCTTTTGTTAATATCAAAATAATCGAGAGGCTCTGTTGCAATAACAACTTTTCCACGTTGGGCATCTAAATTCTGTAACAATATAAAAAATATTTTAATTTATTTAATATATATTTACAAATAAAAAAATAAAATAAAATAAAATATATGTTTGATCAACTTTACTAACTTTGATATCTCGTTTCTTCTTAATTTTCATCATCGCATCTTTAATTATGCAATTAATTGCCTCATCATTCAAATCCCTCATGAATGAACTCAAAGTTTGTCTCTCCCCCAGTTTAGCCTATAAATAAAACAAAAAAAAATGATAAATTGAATATAATAAAAATTGAGTTCAGTTTCATAAAACTCAATATACTATATTTTCTTTTCATAAAATCCAAAATACTATATTTTCTTGACATAAAACTGAATAAACTTTATTACATAAAAATGAAAATTAATACATTGTATTTCAAAATATAAAAATATAGTGTATTTCCTTCCATAAATGCATTGTATTTCCTTTCATAAAAAGCTTACTTGTTTTTTATCATCTTGTTCTATTTTCTTTCCATCATTATTAATAACATCTTTCTCAATATGCATATCCTTGACTTCATAAAAAATATGACAATTATATTTCCCATGTCCTTCTTGTTTTTCTACAAGCTCTGACACATTTTCATCTTGTACTTGATGTTCTACATCTTCATATGGAAAATCAATAGGCTTTGATACCAACACAATTTGTTTATTCCTGTCATGTAAATCCTGTAACAATAATAAAAAATATTGTACTTGAATTAATATACAACTACAATAATATATATATATATATATATACACACACACATTTTATTAATTTTACTAACATTTATTTCTTCTTGCTCACTAAGTTTGATCATTGCTGCTTGAACCATACAATGAAATGTGTAATCACCCATATTCCTTATGAATGAACTAGACATTTTTCTTTTTTCCACGAAATCTTATAAACCAAAAAAAAAGGTAATATAATTAAAACATCATTCTAATATTCAGATTGATCACAAACTCAACATAATATGCAATGGATGAGTATGAAGGACAATAAGCCTATTGCACCTAATAGCTTGTGCTTTGAGAAATTGAAATGATCAAAATATGATACTTTACTATTTGGCATTACTTGAAGTTGCCACTTATTTAACAAGAAATAATATAAAAAAACTAAAATGCACTATATTTTCTTTATTTATTGTGACCAAATTTAATACAATGTATTTTTTCTTTCTTTTAACTATAATACAATGTATTTCTTTTTGTACATAAATAACATATAATGTATTTTCTTTTATTCTGACTAAAATATAGTGTATTAACTTTGTACATAACTAAAATACAGTGTATTTTCTTCTGACAAGCCTTAATACACTGTATTCTCCTAAACATAAAAAACTGTAATTTCTTTCAATGTTTACAAAATAAATGGAGTTTTTTAAATTTTTTAAACTCTCATTCAGTGTATTAAATTACCATTAACAGATAATACACTGTATTTTCTTTTAGCATAACTAAAAAAAGTGTAATAAAAACAATGTATAAATTCAAAACATACTAAAACTTACTTTTTCTACAACTTCTTGCTCAGTTTTTGTTTCTTGGTTATCATTAGTATCTACATCAGCTTCCATATCCTCATCTTCATTAGAAAAATGATGTACATGTTTTTCATTATCTTTATTTTTTTGTCCTTCTTTAAACATGAAACTAGCAAAACCCTGATGACATTGAAAATTTTTGACTTAAAATAATTTAATAATTATTACTTTAAAATCCATTTAAAAATTATTAAATACCAAAAAATTACCTGAGTACTAGTAACACAATCTAGTTTTTGAGAAATTCCATTAATTGCTTCATGTATCTTTGCCATTTCTCCCTTGATTTCTGCCTGCAAGTCACTCTTCAACTTATATATATATATATATATATCTTCTTTCATCATTTTAATCTCTTTCATAAATTCCAACTGCCTGGATAACATCACCTCTATTAGCTTCTTCATGTCATCACCAAGTACGTCCTTCCCAAAATCAAAGCTTTCCTGCTGAGACATATTGATAAATGTTGATGGATGATCACTATTAGGATCTAAAACATCAGCAATAACCCCTGGGATATCACCAAATGCATGTGTTGGAATGCTATTTAAACCTCTTTGAGACTCTGACTCGGTCTCCTCTTCGTCATTATATCCGACCAAACACTTTAAATCAAACTGGTTGATCTCATCATCTATTTGTCAAATATTTTCTACCTTTTGCTAAAAAAAATAATCATACACTATAGTGACAATTATACTTTGCTAAAAAAAATAATCATACACTATAGTGACAATTGTACAAACTAAATAAACTTGTACACCAAACTTAATACAATCTATTTTCAATAATTGAAAAATACGGTGTATGATTAATCGATATGCTTTATTGACTTGTACATCATATAAATATAATCTATTTCCTATTTTTTTAAAATACACTATATTTTCTTTCCATCTGACTAAAATATATTGTATTTACTTTTGTATATGAATACATTACGGTGTATTTTCTTTTGACAAAACTCAACACACTATATTTTCTTTCCAACTGATTAAAACACATTGAATCTACTGTTTTATATAAACAAAATACAGTGTATTTTATTTTTAAAAATACTCAATACACTATATTCTCTTTCTTTTTATGTAAAATATAGTGTATGAAGATTTGTCAAACAATAATATACTGTAATCATAAAACAATAGATCAATAAAAACAAATGTATATATATACACAAGTTATTTACAAAAAAGAATTATATAAAAATAATTACCTTGTCATTAAAAATACCGTTCTCAACTTCCCTCCACTTACAAATATTAGTAATCTTCCATCTCAAAATTCGAGGACTTCCAGCCGCAATTGATATGCCAAAACTTTCCTCAATCTTATCATAACACTCATAAAACCACACCAAAAAAGCAAGTGGATATCCTTTAACCTTGTACATCTTCGCACCAGAACCTTTTTAAAAAATCCCCTTTATACTTTTTAACATCATATTGAAAACGTCATTTTTCCATGGGTAATCGTTAAATGCTCCACTGTTAATAACAGTAAATTCCTCCTTACTCACCATTTTAACCCCTATACTCGACAAGAGATAGCCGTGAACCAAATATAATATTGCAACTTTCACTGTATCTTCATCTGACACATACTTTGCTCTAAAAAAACCTTGCTTATCAACTCCTTTGAGATTTTCACATTTCTAGGAAAATGATTATCAATCAATGAACTACCATCACTTGATAACTTTGACCAGTCAAACTCTCTATTACACTTTAAACCAGTAACAATAGCAAATTCAACTATTCCAAATCTCAAAACTACACCATTTACCTTAACAACTATTTCTTCATCACTAGTTGTACAAATCTCCTTTAACAATAACGAATGTACAACTTGCCCTTGAGCCATAACCTTAGGCATGTCCAAAAAATATCCAAAACAAGATGCTCTAAAAAGCTTATTCTGATTCTCGTCCAATATTTTAGCAATTATCCTAGGAACATCATCCTCAATTGCAAAAGAAATATCACATTTGCAGTAATCTTTTGGATCAATAAATGCATCACTCGCCTTTTTTGGTGTTGCTGGCTTCTCCATCCTCCTTAATATTTCAGAAGGACCTTTTATTTTGCGAAAACAAGAAGACTTGTGAGATTGAGAAGACTTCCAAGATCAAGAAAATGTGGAATATGACATAATTAACTACAAATAATAACATATATTAGGTTTATAATTTGATTCCAAAAATTTAATCAATAAAACATAAAACTAATAAACAAATCAAACATGCATTACATGAAACATAAGTAAAATACAATGTATTTTGTCTTCTTTACACTAACATATAGTGTATTTTGTGAAAAAAATTCATTCATTTTACTTGGTTCAATATATTGTATTTGTTACATTGTATTTTCTTTTCTTTTCACTAACATACAATGTATTTTTTTTACATAAGTAAAATACATTGTATTTTGTCTTCTAACATACTATGTATTTTGTGAAAAAAAATTCATTTTCATTCACACAGTGTATTTTCTTTTCTTTTTCACTAACATACAATGTATTTCATTTTCTACATAAGTAAAAAATAGTGTATTTTCTTTTCTTTTCACTAACACACAATGTATTCTATTTTTTACACAAGTAAAATACAATGTATTTTTATTTTCTATACACTAACATACAGTGTATTTTATGAAAAAAAAATTCATTCATTTCACTCAATACAATATATATTTAGTAAAAAACATAATTGTAATACACTGTAAAACACAATGTAATATTAAATTGTATTAACTTCTGTAAATGATATAAATACAATGTATTATCATTTGATAATATAAAATACATTGTAATTTCTTTTCATAAAACACTGTATGTTCTTTTTTAAAAACAATAAAACACTATATTAAGTCTTGTAACTGAACTAAATCTATTGTATACTCTATTTATAAAAACTAAATACACTCTATTAAACTTATATCAACTAAATATAATATATTTTCTTTTATGAAAAATAAAATACATACAACTATAAAAAGAAAAATACATTGTATTTTGATAACGAAATATAGTGTATTGACTTTAGACACAAAAACATACAATGTATTGAATTACTAAAAACTAATACAATGATTTCAGTACCTAATTTTCAACTAAATAAAATCGATTTTACCACAACCTAAAACAATATACTTAGTTTTTCCTAATATCTCATACAATATAATGAACTATTTTCAAAACTAATACACCGTATTTACTTCATGAACAAATAATGACCTAACAATCCACAACATGTACAAAAGTTACAAATAATCGAAACTATATATGCAAAATCTCATTCATCTCACTTAATAAAACCAAAAAAATATATCAATTGATCACACATTGTCAAAAATAACAAAAAAAACCAATAAGAAATCATCATTTACAATCAGTACAACCTTAAATAAAAAATCAACGCAACAAAAATCAATAGAACATAACAAAATCACCAACAAAAAAAATCAATACAACTGCAAAAAAAAAATAAAAAAAACTAAAAGATTATAAATATAAATCAAACAAAAATAAACTATTTCATAACAATGAAGTGAAAAATATAAAACGATATACTTACCGACGATTAATCGAAGATGACTATACTTTTATAAATAAAAACTCGATGAAACGTGATAACTCTCCAACAAGTTACCGATATCAATAAAACAACTTCAAAAATTGATTAATGAAGTTGAATGAATAGATGAAACACCCTCAGACATGAAAAACCCTTATAGATGAAAAATCCTAAGAGATGAAAAGACGACAAAAATGAAAAAATGTTTGAGATGAAAAATTGCCTCCAAATATTAACAGAAAACACGAAAGAGATGTAAACAGGGTATTTCTGATATAAAAAATAAATTTAAAAATGGGTATATTTGAAATGCAAAACCCAAATATGAAAGTCAATGAAAAGTCCTATGGCATTTTTTAAAACAAAACAAAAAAAGAGGGTATTTCACGTAATTTTCACTAAAAATAATACATGGTTGGGCTAGGTAGAGCTAAGTCTACAATTCATGAATGGTTTAAATCTACATCTTAATAAGGGTGATTTGAATTGGGCTTAGATTAGGCCAGATTTATATAGAATATCTACATATCCAAATTAACTTATTAAATTTCCAACTGGGCTAAAGGGGTACTTGGGCTCAAGAGTAAAAAAAGTGGTCACTCAATCCCTTCACTTCAGTACTTATTGTCAATACTGTCTCACTCAAGCCCATCAATTAGCACAAAATTGGATTTTAATTTAAATTTTTTTATAGCAAATGTAATGTTCTCTTAAGAAAAATATTTTTTATTTTTTTGAAAAATAAGTATTTTTGGAATTTGTATAAGCTATGAAAATTGATTAAAAATTTGATATTAAAAAACTATAATGAAACTTAAATTTAACTTATAATTTGAAATTGTTGTATAACATAAAAAATGTTTATGAACTTAATTCAAATACTTGTATGATTTAATCTAAATTTGATCTATCCAACCCCTTTGATGTAAGAGTGAGCAAAAAAAATAAAAATTTGGTTAACTGAAAAATCAATTTGAAATCGAATCGATTTTTAAATTAACCAAACTAAAAATTGAGGTTTATGATTTTTATTTTTAAAAATCAACGGTTAACCATTGGCTAACGGTTGACCGATCTATATATATTTTATAAATTATACTTGTATAATTAGCACTCTTTTGTTAGTTTCATATTGAATATATTAAATTTTTATAATTATGAATTTTTTTATTCTTTTAATCAATATTATTTTTAATTTGTATTTATTTATTTCTAAAGCATTTTTAACTATTAAAAACAATATTATGTTATAATAAATATCAAGTAGGTGGATGACTATTGCTTAAGTGGTTGAATGACATTTAAACTCTATCACTTCTACCAATTCAAGTAAAAGTCTAACTTTTTGATTTTGTATTTATAAATATCTTATTATGGTTATTCAGTTGAGATGAAAAATGAATAATAAAATTCTCCACTCATTATCTCTGTCTTAATTATGTATTTCTTCTATGTATTCTGTTACCTTTTTATTTATTTATTTTCAATAGGTTATCAGCACAATAGCCTCTATTAATTATTGAAAATCGGTGGTTTACGACAACTCGACTCAAAAGAATTAGGAATTCTAATTTACAAGATTAAACAGTAAGTAAATTTAATTTGTAAAATTTAAATTATTTTAATTCTCATGAGTTAATGGGATTAATTATGGGTTGTAGGATAGTATACACATAATAAAATTTGAAAAATTTTAATATGTGATTTAAAAATTGAAAAAAAAACCGTATTAGTTTTTTTTTATTGTTGTTGTGTACAAGTGACATAATTTTGTTTCATCTCTTTTGCATAATTACAAATTAATCCTTCTTTTATTATATTTTGGTCCATATATATATAAAGGATGTACATATTTTAAGCTATATTTTGGTTTTTAATTTGCTGTATATATTATTGTGTTAATTTATTATTTTAATGGGTAACACAAAATTATTCAAAGGCTCCGAAAGAGCTATAAAGTCATTACCCAAATATAATTTATTATATATGAATATTTGTCTATTATGTCTCAAGAAACTTATTGTTTATTGAGATATTTGCTGAAATAAATATCATTTTGAAACTAACAGAGAAATACTGGAAATCCATATATGAAAATTGTTGTATAAGATAAGTACTATATTTTTAAAGATGATTTGATTTTATTTTGATACAAATATTAGTAAACTTGAAGTTTACTAATAAATACAAATATTAGTAACCTAAATTTTACTAATTGTTGTATAAATATTAGTAACCTATTGTTTAACAATTATACAAATGATTAATTGATGCTAATATCAATAAATCTAAAGTTTATTGATTATAGTAAAATTAAAAATTGATGCAAATACTAATAAACATGAAGTTTATTAACTGTTGCAAATATTTGTAAACTCAAAGTTTACTAATTATTTGATATTAATATTAAAAAATTTGATGTTTATCAAGTGATATAAATATTTATATAATAAAAATAGTAATTGATTATTTGGCATGGCCGGTTTGACAATCCGGATCAATTATAATGCATAAATTATTAAGAATATATATATATATATATATATATTAAAGAACCAGAAGTTTCTTTAATTTAATTTAAAAAATTCAGATAAGCTGTTTGTTCACTAGAAATATTTTTAAAGTATCGCTAGCTAATAAAGTGACTTAATTCCTTTAATTCTTTCTGAAATGAATAAAAATAATATATGTGGGCCCACTATCTACCATGTGAACTACTAAAATATTTTATAATTTTTGAAAGATGCATCGATAAAATGGTAACATTTGTGTTTATTATCAACTCACACTCTGTAATTTGTGAGATTATTCAAGTTAAGTGCACAGCTTCCAGAATATGCAATTAAAATATTTTCTCAAAAAGTCTTATTAAAAAAATAAACCATTTTATGTGTTTAACAATCTCTTTTTTCTTTGTTTTGGATCTTTTTGTCGATAAGGACTTTACTTTAAAAGGAGGGGAAAACTGGCCCTTTGTTTGGTCAGTACAGCCATGCATCACATGATGCACAATCATGCGCCATGTGATACATGACTAAAGATGTGCTTTCCCACCCTTTCAAAAATAAATAAGTCGATTTTACGTCATTTAATATGATTCAGCACATTTCTCGACATATGTTGAAGATTTTTGTTTCCCCTTTGTTTTCTCTTTTATCCACTTCATCTTTCTTTTAATATTATTATTTCTTTTAATATTTTTGTTGTCATTGTTATTTTACGGATAACCCTTTTGTGAGTGCAGCCAGGCGAGTGCTACAGGTAAGTCTACATTCCTCTCTTCTTATCATAAAAAGGCTTTTTTGATCTTAAACAAAAAATGTCACAAAAAATATTTATGGCAAAGAATTGGGATTTTTCACTAATACAATCGGGCCAAAGTGAAACTTCTTACTTAAGAAACTCATATGTAAAAATTAGCTTTTAATAATATAAATGATTCTTGTACATAATTAAATAGCACATGATGTTTCTTAAATAAAACTTGGACCGACAAGTCCCTCTCTTCAAACCCTTACAATGAAACACTTCTTCATACCCCATATGCGAGGACCAAAGTCCTTATAAAAAATATTACAATGAACTATCCGATTTATGGATGTCTTTATCGCTTTATTTTATGCCATGATTTACCAATTTTTATGTGATTGGGTGCGCCTTTAATTTCTATATTTTCTCTAATCTTGCATGTAAGAAAAGAGATAACATAATTAACCTAAAATCTGTTATCTTATATTCATCAAAGGTAAAAATAAGAGTGGAGTTCCAAACCATTTATGGGTTTTTGGCCTTACGAGGTTGGAACACCCCTTTTTCCCAATGTTCAATTAAGTGGCTACTCTTTACAATCAGCCTTGTGGTGCCCAATAGATGCCTTCTAGCTTTCAATCATTAGCAATGAGATAAAGACACCTCGAGATGCTATCTCATGCCTTATGGGGTTTGGAATTTAGCAAAATAGGTAAATTCTTTTTCCTATTGCCTTGATCAGCTCGGGTAGAGGAGCCTTAACTTAGTTGGACCCTATAAGTGAGATTGAACCATTAAAGGTCATAGGTTTCCTTAGTTGAGTTCGATGATCCCTTGGTTTTGGGGGTGATTTGGATAATGGTAGCAAGAGTGCATGTCATAATGGCAACTTTATTGAGGAGTATTTCAAACTTCACTTTGAAACTACTTTTGATATATGTGACATAAAAAGGCTTTCAGTTAAAAAATTTTATCTACTTTTGAAATTGCATTAAAATCATGTTAGAGCCTTAAAATAAGTTAGGCATCCCAGTTTTTTGACCTCGGTGCATTTTCGAAGCACTCCCTTATCGTTTTCTTAACCGAAGGTAGTGTTAGGGATAATCACCAGCCCAAGTCTAATATCTTTTGGTATATCAAATATTGACCTGATTGGTCATTATACTTGTGATAAGCTAGACTCATTGGTAGGGATCATGTTTGGGTAGCCTTTTAATGGAGTACCTATACCAAAAGCCCATGTAGTGATATAGAAATCTCCATTAAGATGTCCGTAATAACCTTACATTGCTTGTGATGTGGATCCTTATATATATAAGCAAACCTAAACAAATCTCGATGTCTGCTTATTAAAGGCTGGCATGCCCCTGTAAGCTCGAGTCACTCGAATATGCATTAATCAAAACCTTTTTGTGTGCTTTGTTGAAAGATGTTATGCTGTCAAATTTTTGTCATGTATAATACGTATTCATCAAGGTCCCCTATTGACCCATGGATTAAGCCCCCCTAGGAAGAAGACTTTGACCATATGTGTGGAAGAAATAAGGTGGAGAGGACTCTTACATGTGGTTGTCAATGTTGTATATCACAATCATACATCTACATCTGCTCATGTATCACACTAACAACCCAATTTTGGCAACTATAATAGAGCTATCATCACCTAGGTGGCTTCAGGGGTCAACGATCATTTGGTTAAGAAGTGGTTTTCTGAGCAGACAGAATAATTAGTGTTAGGTCAGAGTTTAGAACTGGGATCTTAGTTGGGTATAGATAACATTTCAAAAGAGTTTTTAGAAGGGTATTCAAAGCAGTCTAAAAGGGAAATCATGTCTAAACTCACTCTCCTAATTCCTAAGATGTAGATAAGAGGATGAATGATTTTGAAAGAAAGATGATGTCAATGTTTGCAAGCCTCACAACTAGCTTGGCATCAATCTCAGCTGCTCAGCCAATTATGCCAGCTATTACTTGAGTCAACTGACCCCTATCGAGGAGATTCCAGTAGCATTTATCATGACACCCTTACCACCAGCAAATGTCAAAAATGTGGTTGCACAAGGCATAGAAAGAGATGTCACTTGAGGTGGTCCTGAATGTGATTTTATAATTAATAAGGAGGAGAAATTATGGACCCCTTAAGTACTGAAGAATCTTTTCCCTAAGGAGTAAAACCCTGCTGTAAAAAAGATGGAAGAGAAGCTAGAGGCTTTGACCAGGATGATGTCAGTTGGGAAATAAGTCAATCCTAAGGATATTGATTTAGATGGTGAAGATGCTTTGCCTAGTCAATTCGAGATGCCTAATTTGATAAGGTTTGATGGTACATTTGACCCACTGGCTCATATCAAATAATATGTTCTGCTCATGAAAGGAACTACCCTCACTAAGAGGCAAAAAATGGATCTCTTCAGTCTCAAATTAATAAATGAAGTCCTAGATATCATAAAAACAGTGCAAAGAAAATCATGAAAGTGTTCATGATATGAGATGTCTATTGAGTGCAAATGTGTTAATATCTAAATATACCTAGTCATAGAATTAACAAGATAAGGATATTGTTAATTCAGATAGACTAGCACATGTTATGCTTCTTGAATGGTTCAAGCAGTGGTTCTTATAACTGTGATTATGGAAGATAATCAAAGCTAACATGTGGATGCTTGTTAGAAGAACAAGTTCATTTGAGACCTACATAGAGAGTCCTTACATGGATATTAAATCTATATCAGTGAGGAATCTCTTCATAGTGGTTGTGCAAGTATCCTTAGACTTGAGATCACCAAAGTTATCTTAAGTAGCAAGTGGTATGTTTTGACTCCATAACTGATTACTTCTAATTGGGAGTGAACATAGTTAGGAGATTGGATATATCATGACCTACTTGAAGATAGTTGAGTGATTGAAAAAGGATTCACCATTCCATATTTAATAAGGGAAGTTATCTTGCATGATTCTATAATTGCCTTGTTAAGAAAATCTCTGGCCAGAGTAATATGCCAAGATGGATAGAGATCCATGAAGGGCATTTTGGGAACAATGGTTAAATTGATAGAATACACATGATTATATTTATATGAGTTGATAGAAATCCATACTTAGAATCTAATTGAGATAAGAGTGGTGAAAGGAGTAATTACACGGTAGCTGTTTCTATGGAAGGGTATAGTCAAACCACTTGACTTTCCTAACATTTGGGTAGTCATGATGCCTAGCTAGAGGCCAATCATTACTTGTATAATAATGTATCAAGAATATCAATAGGGATTGATAAAATGATTTAAACGAGTTTAAATCATGTGAGTTTTGAATAGAACTCACAATTATATATTATACTGCCAATATGGACAGGAACCCAATAGGTCACACACATATAGAGAAAAAGGATAAAATGGTAAAATGACAAGGATAATAATATTTGATATTATTATGGGGATAGAGAAGTGAATAAGATAATAATTAATTAAAGAGTTTAATTAATTATGATCAAGTAAAATTGTTCGCAGAACTTTTGAGAAAATATTCTGCAAAATTCGGCCTAATTGAAATAATGTATTTCATAATTAATTATTATTTGACTATAAGTGTTATAGGGCTGCTATAATAATTAATAGGTTCATTGGAGCAATTATAAAGGGCCAAAGAAATAAAGTTGGCACAGAAGCCCTTTTGAAGAAGGGCCACACGCCAACTCCAAAACAGAAGGCCTTAGAGGCCTATTTCTTGGACTAAAATAAATTAAATATGTTAAATAAGTGGTATGGAGCCTACATATTTAATTTAGTTAGATTTTGAATTCATTTGGGTAATTAAATCTAAGTATATGTACAAATGGCCTAGTTTGTGGGTTTTGTGAATAGTCTTTTGTGAAAGGGCTTAAATTGAATTTAATTAAGCCCAAATAATTATAAATAATTCCAAAATTCCAATTAATAATTCTCCATCAAATTTAAAGATCCCAATCACATTATGAATTTGGATTTTAACCTACCTATAAAAATCCAAGTGATGTGGAAATTAGGGTTAAATGAACAATTAAGAGAAATAGTTTTTCTCTCCTCCAAAAACCCTAGCCGCCATCTCCCTTGCTAGCTCAAGGGATTTTTCTGCCAGCCCCTTGTTCTCTTTCAATTGTTGGTTCATTCTATCATTCTCTAGTATGGATTACTCATTGGAGGTGTTCGATTTTAGACACTGTGGTTTGCGAAAACCCGGTGCGAAGGAAAAACAACTGTACAACAAAAATTAAAGGTGATTTTTCCTATTCTCACTAATATGAATATTGTAAATTCATGGCAAGATTAGTAATATTGGTTAAAAATTTTAAATTTCACTTATGTATGAGATGCATGTAACCGATAAATCCCAACATGGTATCAGAGCCCGGGTTTTGCCATGAATATATTATTCTATATTTTTTCTGCGGAATAAGTTTTATTTTTGAGTTATTTATTTCATGAACTTTAAAATATCAGATTTAATTGTTCATGAATGAGAAATATTGATTTCTGGATATAATTGTGATCAAATATATATATTGGAAACAAAAACAATTTTTTTTGAGAAAAGAATTCTGTGTTTTTGCGTGAGAAGCTTTTAGATTTAGGGGCTGTTCTAAATTAATTTTTTTATAGATCCATTCTAAGATCATTTAGATGATAATTTATGTGTTTAATATGTGATATTAAGCCATAGGATCAAACAAAATTAAAATCGAACATGTTTTTGCATGAAAACTAGTTTAGTCGAAAAGTTCGATAAATTGGTATTCTTCGTGTGTTCTTGATATGTTCTTGGTGTGTTATCTTTTAGAACGATTTTTAATCTTCTAAATCTGATATTTTTGATATATTAAAGTTTTTTTAATTAATTGGATTAATTAAAATGGGCCTTAAATTAATTTGATTAATTTTAATTCATTAAAACCACTTAATGGGCTTAATTATGTTTACAGACTTGGTTTAAATTAGTAAATGACTTGGTGGGCCCAAGGAGCTGATTTAAATTAAATATTATAAACAATAATTAAGTTTGTTAATGGTTTTTAATGGCTGGAGTGGGTTTGCCTCATTCCAAAAGGCCCAAATGGTCCAATGGACACAAAACTAGTTTGTGTGTGAACACAATTAGGGTTTCATTTGGTGGGTTTCGGCCTACCCTTAATCCTAAGCCCAAAATTGATTCTTTTAATTATTTAATATGATTAATTAATTAAATAATCAATTAATAATTAATTGTATTGATTATTAAGGCAAGAACACATGCATGCAAATAGGTTTTCTAAAATGAAAGTTTCCAAAATGGAAAAAACTTTCCTAATTTGATCATATTATTAAAATAACTCAAAAGCTTGTTTCAAGAGTTGAAACAAAGTTAGTAATCCATGTTTTTATGCATTAGAAATGCATATAAGGGTGTATGATTGGCATGATGGATAGTTATGGACAAGGCCCAATGTGATTGAGCATTATGCATGTTTTGGCCCAATGAGGACTTTCATGTCCCGGCCACTTGTTTTTGATTTGTATTTCTTTCAAATTGTAATATGTAATTAAATTACTTAAATTAGAAATAGAGATGGAGACTACTGTCAAGGAGCAAGATGGGCCGGATGGAGATCCAACAAGCTTGAAGATAATGTAATTATTTTTCTTGTTTGAATCATGCATACTACCTTGGTGTGACCTTTTGATTTCCTTCTTGGCTCGGGAAAATCAATGTAGTGAAGTCCATAACTATACCATATTTGTATGCTTATATTTATGTGATAGTTATAGGATGATTACCAATGTATGCCAACCATGTATGATGAGACTTAATTAACTAAAACCCTCAAACAAATACTAAGGTATATGAGCCTTCCATTAATTAAAGGAGAACCAGAGTTCTTTATAGTGTAAGTTGTTGACCAAAGTCAAGCTTACATTATATCGAATATGTTCAAATCTAATTAAATGGGTTATCTTAGCTAGCCCATTAGCTTGTTGATCAAAGTCAAGGCTAATGGTTTTAGAGGCAAGATTAGGGAATGCATATACGATATGAATACATCAAGAGTTGATAACCTAATGATCCAATAGTTATGTAGAGACACAATTGGTATAGAGATACCTACCTTTCAAGGATATAGAGTTTGGCTTGTTGACCAAAGTCAAGGTCAAATTACATATCAAGGATTGGATATTGGCCCACTAAGAAAACCATCGGGTTTTCTCGGATTATATAGTGAGGGCTATTAATTCGCAATAAAATAGTAGGAGTAAATGGATTAATTAAAAACCTTATTAATGCATACATATATATATGAACATACTCTCATATCTTTTCTTTTTCACATCTAGGTCATCATCATGAGCACATCAAACATTAATATATGATCAATCTTGGATAACAAGCTGGTTGGCAGCAACTATTATAACTGGATTAGGCAAGTGAGAATTATTCTCAGAGCTGAAAAGATCCATTATGTCTTGGATAAAGATCCACCACCACTTCCATCAGATGATGCCATTGATGAGATCAAAGGCATTTATCGAAAATACATGGAGGATAGTGAAGCAGTAACATGTCTGATGCTGGGTGCTATGTCCTCGGAGCTTCAAAAGCAACATGAGATGATGGATGCTAGAACCATTATTTTGCATCTTGAGGAGCTTTATTCTTCTCAGGCTAGAACTGAGCAATATGAGATTGCTCGAGCTCTATTTAGTTGCAAAATGATGGAAGGCACTTCAGCTGCTACTCATGCATTGAAGATGTATGGGTATATTGAGCATTTGAGTAGACTTGGCTATGTTATGGATAATGATCTATGCATAGATTTAATCTTGTACTCATTGGCTCCAAGTTATGCACCTTTTGTGCTTAATTTCAACATGAACAAGATCCAAGTAACCATTCCGGAGTTAATCAACATTCTCAAGATAGCTAATGGATCCTTTAAGAGGGATCCAAAAAGTGTCATAGTTGTCACTTCTGCTAAAGGCAAGAAGCAGAAGAAGAAGAAGATAACCAAGGTGCAGCCAAAGAATGGTGGGATCTCCAAGAAGAAGGTTGCCAAGAAAGAGAATCCCAAAGGAACTTGCTTCCATTGTGGAAAGGATGGTCATTGGAAGCGTAACTGCAAGGTCGATCTTGACTCTCTCAAGCAGAAGAAGCAAGCTAATGCTTCTACTTCATGTATTCATATGATTGAAATTAATACTTATTCTATTGCTTCAAAACAATCTTGGGTATTAGATACCGGATGTGGATCTCACTTATGTAATGATCTACAGGGGCTTAGAAGCTTTAGAAGAGTTGAAAAGGCAGAGATATGTTTGCTTCAGCTACTGGACATAACATCTCTACAACGGTTGTGGGGACTTACCATTTGCCTCTTCCAAGTGGATTAGTACTGGAATTAAATAATTGTTATTATGTTCCAGCTTTATCCAAAAATATTATTTCTTTTAGTTGTTTGTTGAACGATTATGATATTTCTTTAAAGGATAAGTGTTGTTACATTTTTAAGAACAATATGTTTTATGCAAAAGCTATCATTGAGAATGGTATATTTGTTCTTGATTTAATTAAAGAAGTACATAATGTGGATACCAAGAGAATGAAATATGATAATCTAAATACCTCATACTTATGGCATTGTCGTTTAGGCCATATAAATGAGAAATGTATGACCAAATTACACAAGTGAAGTGATTTGGGATCATTTGATTATGAATCATTTGATACATGCGAATCTTGTTTATTGGGAAAAATGATAAAAGCTCCCTTTATTGGTAAAGGAGAATGAGCTAAAATGGTTTTGGACTTAATACATTCAGATGTATGTGGTGCAATGACTACACATGCTAGAGGAGGTTACTCCTACTTCATTACTTTCATAGATGATTATTCTAGGTATGGATACATCTATCTAATGAAATACAAATCAGAAGCATTTGAAAAGTTTAAAGAATTCAGAAATGAAGTAGAGAAATAACTTGGCAAGAGTATTAAAATACTTAGATCAGATCGAGGTGTAGAATACTTAAGCCAGGAGTTTTAGGATTATCTTAGAGATAATGGGATTTTATCTCAATGGACTCCACCATATACACCACAACGTAATGGTGTATCTGAAAGGAGAAATTGAACACTATTAGATATGGTTCGATCAATGATGAGCCGAGCGGACTTGCCTAAGTCCTTTTGGGGATATGCACTAGAAACTACTGTTTATGTGTTAAACAGAGTTCCTTGTAAATCGATTGATGTTACTCCATATGAGATGTGGAATAACAAGAAACCCACGCTTTCTCATATGAAAGTATGGGGTTGTCCTGCTTATGTGAAGAGGACAATATCAGACAAACTGGATGTTAAGTCTCACAAATGTTTATTTGTGGGATATCCAAAAGAAATATTTGGATATTATTTCTATCATCCTTTAGAACAAAAGGTGTTTGTTTCAAGACATGTTGTCTTCTTGGAAAGAGAATTTCTCTAATGAGAGGACAGTGGGGGTTAAATTGAACTTGGTGAAGTTCAAGACCCACAAATAGAAGATGATCAATCGATTGAACCCGAAACTAAATTTCATAATGATGAGATTACAGTTGAACCTGATTATACACAAAATCCTAGATGATCTACTAGGATGCATTCTATCCCTGTGAGATATGGATTTCACATTGATTCAGATAGAGACATAGCTGTAGTAGAGGACAATGAGCCTACAAGCTATCAAGAAGTTTTGAACAGTTCAGAACGTGATTTATGGCTTAAGGCTATGCAGTTTGAAATGGACTCCATGTATGAGAATAAAGTATGGACTTTAACTCAACCACCTGAAGGGATAAAACCCATAGGGTGCAAATGGGTCTTCAAAAAGAAGACCGACATGGAAGGTAATATAGTTACCTATAAAGCTCGTTTAGTAGCAAAGGGTTATCATAAAAAAAAGGTATTGACTATGAAGAAACTTTTTCTCCTATAGCGATGTTTAAGTTTATAAGAATACTTTTAGCCATTGCAGATCATTATGATTATGAGATTTGGCAAATGGATGTGAAGACAACTTTCCTTAATGGAAATCTTACTGAGGATGTGTATATGACACAACTAGAAGGGTTCACATCAGGAAATGGCAAAAAGGTATGCAAGCTTCAAAGATCCATTTATGGATTGAAGCAAGTCTCTAGGAGCTAGAACATACGATTCAATGAGACAATCAAAGAGTTTGGTTTCTCACAGAATGAAGATGAACCTTGTGTGTATAAAAAGGTCAGTGGGAGTGCAATTATCTTCCTAGTTCTATATGTGGATGACATATTGATAATGGGAAATGACATTTCTCTTCTCCAATCTGTTAAAATATGGTTATCCAAGCAATTCTCCATGAAAGACCTTGGAGAAACATCCTATATTCTGGGAATAAGGATCTATAGAGATAGATCCAATAGGTTGCTAGGTCTTTCTCAGAGTACATATATAGATAAATTATTGAAGAGGTTCAATATGGATCTCTCTAAGAAAGGGTTTATACCCATAGTGCGTGGAAAACACCTTTCTAAGTCTATATGTCCGCAGACACTAGAGGATAGAAAGAGCATGAATAGAATACTATATGCATCTGCAATTGGTTCTATCATGTATGCTATGTTATGTACACATCCAGATATAACATTTGCTTTGAGTGTCACAAGCAGATTCCAATCCAATTTTGGAGAGGAACACTAGGCAGCTATAAAGAATATTCTTAAGTACTTGAGAAGGACTAAGGATATATTCTTGGTATATAGAGAGGGCAGTTTGGAAGTAAATGGGTATACAGATGCCAGTTTCCAATCTGACAAAGATAATTGTAAATCACAGTCTGGTTATGTGTTCATAATGAGAGGAAGAGCAGTTCGTTGGAAAAGTTCCAAACAAGAAACAACTGCTGATTCCACGACGGAAGCTGAGTATTTTGCTACTTTAGAAGCAGCCAAAGAAGCAGTTTGGATCAAAAAGTTCATAACTGAACTAGGAGTGGTGCCTAGCATTATTGATCCGATTCCTTTATATTATGACAACAATAGAGCCATTGCGCAAGCAAAGGAACCGCGATCTCATCAGCGATCCAAGCATGTTCTCAAATGCTACCATCTCATAAGGGAAATAGTAGCTAGAAATGATGTGAAAATAGAAAGGGTCCCTATAGATGATAATGTGGCGGATCCCCTCACTAAAGCACTTTCCTAGATGCAGCACGATCACCATATAAATTGCATGGGTCTGAGACATATGAGTGATTGGCTCTAGTGCAAGTGGGAGATTGTTAGAGAGTATGCCCTAGAGCCCATGAAATAGGGATTTTTTCATGTGTATAAATTTATATTCTTAATAAAAGGCATCATTCATTTATTAATGCTATGTTTAAATACATGAGTTTGTAAATCTTAAATTAATAAATGAAGTCCTAGATATTATAAACACAGTTCAAAGGCAATCATGAAAGTGTTCATGATATGAGATGTCGATTGCATGCCAATGTGTTAATATCTAAATATCCCTAGTCATAGAATTAACAAGATAAGGATATTGTTAATTCGGACAGACTAGCACATGTTATGCTTCTTGAATGGTTCAAGCAGTGGTTCTCATAAATGTGATTATGGAAGATAATCAAAGCTAACATGTGGACTCTTGTTAGAAGAACAAGTTCATTGGAGACTTGCATAGAGAGTCCTCACATGGATATTAAATCTATGTCAGTGATGAATCTCTTCATAGCGGTTGTGTAAGTATCCTTAGACTTGAGATCACCAAAGTTATCTTAAGTAGCAAGTGGTATGTTTTGACTCCATAACTGATTACTTCCAACTGGGAGTGAACATAGTTAGGAGATTGGATATATGATGACTTACTTGAAGATATTTGAGTGATTGACAAAGGATTCACCATCCCAGATTTAATAAGGAAAGTTATCTCGCATGATTCTATAATTGCCTTGTTCAGAAAATCTCTGGCAAGAGTAATATGCCAAGATGGATAGAGATCCATGGAGGGCATTTTGAAAACAATGGTTAAATTAATAGAACATACATGATTAGATTTATATGAGTTGATAGAAATCCATACTCAGAATCTATTTGAGATAAGAGTGGTGAAAGGAGTAATTAATTGCACGATAATTGTTTCTATGGAAGGGTATAGTCAAATCACTTGACTTTCCTGACATTTGGGTAGTCATGATGCCTAGCTAGAGGCCAATCATGACTTGTATAATAATGTATCAAGAATATCAATAGGGATTGATAAAATGATTTAAACGAGTTTAAATCATGTGAGTTTTGAATAGAACTCACAATTACATATTATACTGCCAACATGGACAGGAACCCAATAGGTCACACACATATAGAGAAAAAGGATAAAATGGTAAAATGACAAGGATAATAATATTTGATATTATTATGGGGATAGAGAAGTGAATAAGATAATAACTAATTAAAGAGTTTAATTAATTATGATCAAGTAAAATTGTTCGCGAAACTTTTGAGAAAATATTCTGGAAAATTAGACCTAATTGAAATAACGTATTTCATAATTAATTATTATTGGACTATAAGTATTATAGGGCTGATATAATAATTAATAGGTCCATTGGAGGAATTATAAAGGGCCAAAGAAATGAAGTTGGCACAAAAGCCCTCCTGAAGAAGGGCCATACGCCAACTCCAAAACATAAGGCCTTAGAGGCCTATTTCTTGGACCAAAATAAATTAAATATGTTACATAAGTGTTATGGAGCCTACATATTTAATTTTGTTGGATTTGGAATTCATTTGGGTAATTAAATCCAAGTATATGTACAAAGGGCCTAGTTTATGGGTTTTGTGCATAGTTTATTGTTAAAGGGCTTATATTGGATTTAATTGATAAATAATTCCAGAAGCCCAATTAATAATTCTCCAGCAATTTTAAAGAGCCCAATCACATTATGAAGTTTGATTTTAACCTAACTATAAATATCCAAGTGATGTGGAAATTAGGGTTAAGTGAACAATTAAGAGAAATAGTTTTCTCTCCTCCAAAAACCCTAGCCGCCATCTCCCTTGCTAGCTCAAGGAATTTTTCGGCCAGCCCCTTGTTCTCTCCCAATTTTTGGTTCATTCTATCATTCTCCAGTGTGGATTACTCATTGGAGGTGTTCGATTTTGGACACTATGGTTTGCGACAACCCGGTGCGAAGGACAAACAACTGTACAACAAAAATCAAAGGTGATTTTTCCTATTCTCACTAATATGAACATTGTAAATTCATGGCAAGATCAGTAATATTGGTTAAAAATTTTAAATTCTGCTTATGTATGAGATGCATGTAACCGATAAATCCCAACATATGCCAACTTAAGTCACCTGCCTATTTTGGACTTATGTAATTTATCCTCACATTGGCCTTTTTCAACTTAGATAATAAACATCATCGGAAAGATCCATCCAGCAGCCTCCAATAGTTATAGGTACATTGTAGTTGCCTTTGATTACTTTATAAAATGGGTGGAAGCTAAATGCTTCAAGAGAGTGGAAACACTAGAAATGGCTCGATTCGTTGAGAGAAACATGATTTGTAGGTATGGGGTGCCTCACTATTGAGTGTCAGACAATAGGGTCGAATTTCAAGCAGAAACCAAACACATACTTTAAAAGTATAGAATTTGGCACCATAATTCATCTCCCTACCATCCATAAGCAAACGAGGTAGTCGAAGTTGCTAAAAAGAATTTGAAAAAGATCCTGTCCAAGACTATGCAAACATATAAGGATTGGGCCAAAAAGTTACCATTTGCACTTTGGGGGTACAGAACCACTATTAGAACTTTCATAGAAGCCACCCCCTTTTCCCTTGTGTATGGCTTAAAAGCAGTGTTACCAGCAGAGATTAAGCTACAGTTGCTGAGGGTAGTACTAGAAGCAAAATTTCCAAAGACATAATGGGTAGAGCACAGGATGACATAATTGAACCTGTTAGATAAAAATCTAATAAGGGCTTATTACCGCAATTAGTTGTATCAAAAAAGATTAGGGTCATCATCTAAAAGTGGGGGACTTGGTATTTAAGCAGATAAGACCTGACCTATTTGACTATAGAAGAAAGTTCAGACCAAATTGGGAAGGTCCCTTTATATTAAAAAAATTGCTTTCGAAAGGAGCAACTATCCTCAAAGACAGCGGTGGGAATGAATTCAAAAACTAATTAACATTAACAAGCTGAAGAGGTGTCACGGCTATAAAAATGAAAAAAAATAAAGAAATCAAAAGAATAATAGGTCACGGGTCAAAAACCAAAAAATGGTGGCCTTAATAAAATTGGGTACCCTACTGAAGAAAATATCGAAAAAGGCACCTTGGGCAAAAATTTAGGGATGAGAGAAAATAGTTAATTAAGAAAACTCATGATGGCTGATTGACAACAAAAGTTGAATGCATTGAAGATGTCATTATCCAAAACTAAATGAAAGTTGTGTTTCACATTAAATGTCATGTCGTGATTATTATTACTGCAAGTTGTAATCCTGTGAGAATGTATAAATAATTTAAGTTAAACATGTAGTTAACGTAAAAGCAGGCTATTATTTATTCAATCTAAAACGTCAACAACACAAACACAATAGCAAAACAAAAATGGTACCCAAACACACCAGTAGAAAATAAAAGCATAGGTCTAAGCAACTAGCACTGCAGTACATATATTACATATCGGAAGAAAAAAAAACAAACATTCCCCATAATAAGATAGGATAATCTGCATCTCCCCCATTGTGGCCTCTCCTACCCAAGCATCTCAGAAATAATGCCCTTATGTCGGGTGCCTCTATGAATATGAGCAGTATTCCACATTGGTTTCAAAGTCAAAGACATTTGTAGGAGAGATATTGGTCCTAATAGCCTCCAAATATAATGATAACCTATAACAAAAGCATCAGTTAGCTTGCCTCCTCTAAAGTTTGGCTACAAAAACACAATCTCTTGCCTTGCACCAAATTTTTGGGCACAACAAGTAGTGATGTAGAAGGTTGCTCTATGTAGGCCATAAAGGGGAACACATCCGAAGTTTCTGTTGCAAGTCACGTACTTTATACATACCTAGGGACACATGAAGCTCACTCTCAACTCTGCTATAGAACTCAGCCACATTATGCCTTCCTCTATAGTGTTAATCCAATACCAATGTATACGGGTACCAAAAGACCTTAAAGAGTATGCATTCATAATGCAATGAGGGAGCTTGGCCAGCATCCTAAGTTTCTCTTATAGCTAGATCTTAAAAAAATGATGAATGATGATAAAATAAAATGATAATAATAAAAACAATAATAATAGTGACAAATATAAAAGCCACTGTAATGGTTTAGTGTCCACTTCATGCAAAAATTAGGCATAGAGTTATGTGAAAATCTATAAAAAGACACATTTTCCGCAAAAAAAAGATAGTGTGAAAACCCACAAGGGATGCACTACCTTTAAATAATGACTACATGTATTTGGAGAAATAAGGGATTGCAAGCAAAAAGAAGGCCCATAATAACCTCTTATCGGAGGGAGAGTTTGCAATTTGAGGCATGAGACAAAGTCCAGGGGGCATCAAGTGGTATGAATAGGCTGTTAGTGTAAGCCCTAGCCCCAATGCATTGTAATAAAACACTTTAATTAATAAAATGAGGCATTTGTTTTATCTATTGTATTCCTGTGCATATCAATTGATAAAACCATCCAAGAATGTTGTTTCAGTTTAAGTTATCATGTGTGAGGCACATGGTTGTAAGACCTTAAAACAAATGAGACTTCATTCTAAATATTCCTAGTCAGTCATTGTTATAGGAATAACATATGAATTAAGACCAGTATGCTCTCTCTGATAAGTTGAGTTCTGTCTTACGGATCATAAGGACAAGAGTGTCAATTAGAGATCATAGATACATGTTTAGAACATGGTATCTGGATTTGATCCGCTTATGAGAACACTACATGGTACAAGTCATAAGTGTTTCTCATATGCAAGTTTTGTGTCGGAGTTTTTAGACCTAAAATCTCTATAAAACTCTTTATGAATTAATGTGTGCTTTGACATACACCTAACGTGCTTGTAACAAAGTCACAAGTACGGGTATGCTTGGGTATGCATTGATTCATGTTAGAGAGCATGAGAGAAGTGAAGGGATTACCCCTCTCGATAAGAGAAAAAAATATCATCGGCCACTTGATCAGTGAACTGAGAAGTGTATGGCCATACCGAGATGAAATAATGAGTAATCATTATTTATCTGAGAGTTCAGTGTCACTGGAATATCAAGAAAGGAATTAATATATATAAGGATGACTAGTTCCATGCCTTATATTAATTCTGATATTTATGGGTAAGGGACTATTCAAAATTGCATTAGGTCACTAAATGCCATATGCATTTTCATTTAATTTGGAATGCTATAATATCTTGCTAGAGAATATATATAGCCTTTGAATTAATTTATTAATTCATTGCCAACATTAAATGGACCTATAGGATCGCACACAAAGCATTGGGCTTAAAATATTTAAATAAAGTATTGGGCATTAATCTGGGCTTTTAGTTAAAGTCAAATTAATGTGTGTAATGGTTTTTATAATTGCTATTGGACCTTGGTCCATGAGAGAGAGAAATTTAGCCCACAAGGTTTAATTTCAATTAATTAATTATCTTGTATTAATTAAGTTAATTGAGTATTAAAGGCTAAAAGAATTTAAATTAAATTAAATCATTTAAATAATAGATGTAGTGGCCGAAATTCCAAGATGGAAATCAAGGAATTTCGGCACATGCTATTTATTTATATTAAGTGATTTCATTTAATTAAATGTCTTATGTTTTATTTCAAATTTAAATTTTAAATTTAAAATTCAAAATATATTACTTATTTTCAGGAAGTGATTGAGGTTGAATTAATTATCTTGAGGTAGTAAATTCAGATCAAACACTTGCTAAAAAGATAATGATATATAAAGAAATAAAACCCTAGGAGTAAAGAGAGTTGGTTTTGGCGTGAAACCCTAATTTCTCTATATGTGGCGTGAACTTCATCTCCCTCTCACAAAATTGTTTTGGCCAATTTTTCACAAGGAGAAAGGATTGTTCCTCATTTTCTTGTGATCTTTGGTAGTAATAGGAACCTTAGAGAAGTGCAAAATCAATTTTGTATCTTCAATACATTTTCATTACACAATACTTTAAAAGAGAGCTAGCAATCTCGATTTTAAGCCGTCGGTGCAATTGTGTGTGTGAGAATAGAGGAAGTGGCGTAAAAGGCTGTTCCTTGGCATTGGTGATCAAGATCTAAGGTGAATAAAGTCATCTTGGTTGCTGGTCATCACCAAACTCAAGTTTTAAAAGGCATCCAAAGTTGTAAGTTTTAAAACCCTAAAATTGCATGTTTTGATTCTTGCTTTGGATTTGTATGGTATGTATGATGAAAAATTTTTGTTTTTCTGTTGCGTTATCATCACATTCATACCATGTCATTTTCCATCATAGGCTGGGGAAGATTGAATTATCTTTGGTCGGAGCTCGAGAGTGACAAACTATTCCCCCTTATAAATAATAGGAGAGCTCAAAAAGAAGGTAAGAGAACAGCAGCCGAGATACGCTCTCAATGAACCCTTAGACCACCTGGACATATTCTAGGCATTTTTGCATGCCTTCACATGTTTGCATTCCAACATACATAATTCTTCATGCGAATAACTCATGTGCAATAGTTCTTCATATGCATGCGTCACATATAATCTTTGCATATACATAATTTTTCTTGCACACAATTACACATAACTACATTTATATAGTTCATATGCACACACATTATTTTATGTATATTCTACTGTATATAACCTCGTAGGGAAAATCGAGATGGACTCTACAAGTAAAGATAGATAAAGGGTTGACTCCAGCTTAACATTGCCACATGTTAAACAATCAGATCAAGACAACGATAATGGAGACCATACAAAAAAAACCCTTCGAGGAGTTAGGCTGCCAGCACACACACTTACTGGGGGCAACTAGGAAAAAAGAATTCAAAATTTGCACCAACAATAATCAACCTTGATTATCCAGGGAGTATCGAATATTTAGGGAGTTTTCTAAATTCATCAATTCGATCACTCGAAATTGTATCCAAACAAATGGAATCATGCAAGTTTAATAAAACCAAATCACGATACCATGAAAAATAATGACGAACTTAACACACCCACACACAACCTAACAAGTGATGAATTATAACTAACTTGTCTCATTCAAGCTACATAGGAGGCAACAATCTCTCATTTAACCTTTTCAACACTATAAATATAGGACAAAAGGGACATGTTCAACTATTTAGCATGAAATAATGCAACCTCACAATCGCCGCCCATGATTGTGCTCTTTTTTGCTTCAGGGGTAAGTGGTCATGGGATCAACTCTAGATCCAAACAACCCTAACGTACACGAAACTTTTACAAAAGTCAAGGTATGGCTATAGAAGTAGAATCACCTTCAAAATAAGACATAGCCATATAGTGGAATCACCTTTAGAATAAGGTATAGTCACAGAGTGGGATTGCCTTTAAATCAAGGTATAGCCACATAGTGGAATCACCTTCAGAACAAGTTATAGCCATAGAGTGGGATCACTTTTACATTAAGGTATAGCCACAGAGTAGGATTTCCTTCAAATCAAGATATAGCCATAGAGTGGGATCACCTTTAAAACAAAGTATAGCAACAAGGCGGGATAGTCTTCGAGGTATAACCATAGAGTGGGATTACCTTCAAAATAAGGTATAGCCACAAAGTGGGATTACCTTCAAGGTACAGCCACAGAGTTGAATCGCCTTCAAATCAAGGTATCGCCACAGAGTGGGATCACCTTCAAATTAAGGTATCATCACACAGTGAGATCACCTTCAAATCAAGGTATCGCCACAGAGTGGGATCGCCTTTGAGGTATAGCCACATAGTAGGATTACCTTTAAAATAAGGTATAGCAATAGAGTTGGATTACCCTTGAGGTATAGCCATAGAATTGGATCACCTTCAAAACAAGGTATAGCCATATAATGGGATTACCTTTGAGGTATAGCCATAGAGTGGGATCGCCTTCAGGTCGGGGTATAGCTGCAGAAGTAGAATTGCCTTTGAACTAATGAACGTGCCACAAACTGGCATTGGTCACTCAACAAGCCTTCTTAAGAAGCAATAGGGAGTTTGCCTCCTTAGGTAAGCCTTTCTCTCTCACTCTAAACTTTGGCTTACCTAGGCACTCTCATGGACTAACCTCTCTAAAGTTAGGGGCAACTGTAGACACTGGGTTCTGAGGAGGCTTTTGTTAGGGTTACTTAATGAGAAAAATTGCTCTTTAAAAGAAAACAAATCAAGGATAATGAGGTTTTTTTATGTTGAAACCTTTTTTTCAAAACTTTTTTGAAGTGTTTTTGTGCTTGATTTGGGTGCTTGAGGAAAGTGAAAGGTAGAATAATGAAAAATATCTTTGATCCAGGGCTTAAAAGATAATTTAAGCAAGTTTTAAGCCTTGCACACCTATGCAAGGGCTTACACACTCGTGCCTAAAAAGAATATCACCATTGTTTGTCCAATTACTAGCTTTTTCCATTTTTCGGTTTGCACACCTATGCACAAAGCCTTGCATGATCGTGTATAAGCAGAATCTTGCCTTTTTAGGCAAGTAGCCTACAACACTTGAGTTGTATGCCCGTGCAAGCAAAAAATAGGTTAACTTTTTATATGTAAATTGGCAAGTTGATTGACTTTTGGGCTTGAACACCCATGCATGTGTGTTTGCACTGCCGTGCAAACCTCATTATAAAATGTTTTGGTTGTTTACTTTGAAAGAGGTTGGAAAATTTGACGTTGAAAGACTTGTTGTTATTTAGGTTTAAAAACCTTTTAAGTTTCAAAAGTCTCATTTCGCATTTAGTTCCTCACTTTTTCAAATTGATTTTAACTATTTCAACACTAAAAGATCCATGAATCCAACATCTGACAGTCTAATCGAGTAAGTACACTGAAGGTAATATAAAAAGCTTTCTTCTTTCTAACTTAGTTTCCTAATCGTATAAAATTTACACATTTGTCATTTTGAATGATATAAATTTTATTTGTTATTTATATTCATTGTATATTTACTTTTTGCTTAGATTTAAGCTGTGAAATCCTTTTGAAGGATATATTACTGTGTGGTAGAAATTACTAGGCTATTCTTGTAAAATTTCCTTTAACCATTTTAGTTATTTTTCTTAAAAAGCTTGTTTTTTAAATAATTTTTTGTGTTTACCAATCATTTTTTACTCATTTTTAGATTTTTTTGTCGACAAAGACTTTACTTTAAAAGGAGGAAAAAACTCACCCTTTGTTTGGTCAGTATGGTCGCGCATCACATGATGCACACTCGTGCGCTATGTGATGCATGGCTAAAGATGTGTTTTCCCATCCTTTTAAAAATAAATAAGTCAGTCGTACGTCGTCTAATACGTTTCAGCTCATTTCTCAACATATGTTGAAGAGTTTGTTTCCCCTTTATTTTCTTTTTATCCACTTCATCTTTCTTTTGATATTAATCATTGCTTATAAAATTATTGTTGTCATTGTTATTTTACTGATAACCCTTTTGTGAGTGCAACTGGGCGAGCACTATAGGTAAGTCTACAATCCCCTCTCTTTATTATAAAAAGGCTTTTTCAATAGCAAATAGAAAACGTCATAAAAAAAATATTTATACCAAAGAATTGGGATTTTTCACTTATAAAATCATAACAAAGTCCAACTTTTTGCCCAAAAAACTCATATGTAAAAATTGGCTTTTAATAATGTAAATGATTCTTATATATAATTATATAACATGGGACATTTCTTAAATATAACTTATTAGTTGTCTGTAAACCTTTGCAATGAAATGCTTCTTCATAACCCACATGCGAGTACCAAATCCTCATAAAAAATTACAATGAATTGCCCAATTTATGGATAGCTTTATCGCTTTATTTTATGCCATTATTTACCACTTTCATACGTTATTGGGTGCACCTTTAATTTTTATTTTTGCTCTAATCTTACATGTAAGAAAAGAGACAACAAAATTAATCTGAAAGCCGGTATGTCATACCCCTTTTTCCAATGTTCTATTGGGTGGCAAAGCTTTACAATTAGCCTTGTGGTGCACAATAAATGCCGCTCTGTTATCAATCATCAGTAATGAGATAAAGACACCTCGAGATGCCATCTCATACCTCATAGGGTTTGGGATTTAGCAAACCAGGTAGAGTCCTTTTTACTATTGTGAAGCAACCGATCAGCTCAGCAGATGAGCCTCAACCTAGTTGGACCCTAAAAATGGGATCAAACCATTAAAGGTTAAAGGTTTCCTCCTTTGAGTTATGATCCCTTGGTTTCGGTGGTGGTTTGGGTAATGGTAGAAAGAGCATGCATCATAGTGTGGGATGGATTAGTGAACATAATTAACAATGCCAATAAACTATTGAACTTGTTTGATAGATAGGTGTTTATTAGAAAAATTGAGAAGTTTAGAGGTTAAGTGTTGTTGAGGCTTGTATGACCTATTGTGAAATGTATACCAAGAAAATCAATTTTATTTTGGGCAAGGATCTTTTTTTAAAAAGAAAGCCTAATTCCATGATCTTTGGTGATATTGATGAATTGTTAGAGATGTTCCTTATGAGATAATATATCAGGAGAGAAATGAAGAATATCATCAGTATAAATCTAGGCGTTATTAAGGAGAGGCATATATATCCTGATCGTAGATTGTTGGAAAATAAAAGGCACAACCTTTAAATCAAATGGTATGATTGTCCAATGGTAGTGAAAATAAGGAATACAAAAAACAATTTTAGGTATATAAATAGGATCAATGACAAGTTGCTAAAATCCTACTTTGAGGTTAAATTTGGAAAAGACACGAGTATTATGAAAAAACGAAAAAAGGGAAGAGATTTTGGGTAATGAGTATTTATTGTCTTTTAGGAAGTGATTCAGTGGAGTGTAATCAATGACAAGTCTTTTCCTTCCACAAAGTTTGTCGGAACATTTATTAACATAAAAAGCTTAACAAGCCCAATCTAACTTTATGGGCTGAATTAATCCTTGGGCTATCAATTGAGTACATCATCTTTTGCAAGATTGTAGTCTTCTGGAGACATACCAAAATGATGGGCTTTTGTTGGGTTTATGTCTTCTTATTTTTTAAATGGTACTTTGATGAAAAAGTCAGGACAGGTCTATAAAGGTGATGGATGCTTTGTAATGAACTCGGAATGAGATGAGGCACAACAATGGGTTTCAAGTTAGGCTTAAAGGTTAGCAACTGGATCTGGGTTTTACACAATGAAAAGTGTGGGTTGAGTGGTGTAAGGTTGAAAAAGGTTTCTAAAATGGAGACTAGTAGGCTAGATAAAGAGTTTGGGTAGTCTACAGTATGCGTCAAAGCTAAGGACTAAATCTTTTCCTAGAAGATCAAAATCAAAAGCATGAACCCATGTATGAAACCCAGGGAAAACTTGTATTTTTATGGTTTATTTTGTCTTGAGTTTGATTGTGAAAATGCCTTGGTTTACTGGTTGAAAATATTAGGTGTGTGGTTTCCAATAGTTTGCCAAAAGGATAGTTGGGTTAAGAATAATGTTATAAACACCAGTATTAATGAAGGTAACGATGTGGATAAGTTTGGCATATTTTTCAGGATAAATGAGAACATAGGCTAAGGGTATTGGATGAGACAAAAAATAGGTAGGTTTGTTGATAATGGAGGTGGATTCAGAAAAAGGTATGCGTTTTGTCATCCTCAGTTAGGAATCAAGAGGAACTGAAAGAAAGGCTAAAGCAATCTTACAGCATCGTGGATTAGGAAGGATATTAATGGCACCAATGTTTGATAAGGATTCATCTGGGGATAAATCATCTTCTAAATTAAGGTTTGAGTACTGGATTGTAAAAAGTGTCTGACGATTAGCATCATTATCAATGGAGAAAACGGATTCAACATCAGTGTCATTAAGATCAATTGATGATGTCTATTGAATTTGTTGGATAATCTTCATTGATCGTTTAAGCTTCTTTGGATAATTTTTTGCAAAATCACATATATAGCATTTGTGTCCTTTTTGATGGAATTTCTTTCTTTAGAGGAATTTAATCTTTCGACCTCCTCCATAAGGATAAACTCATTTAGACTTCTTGTGAGAAGAAATATGCTTGTAAAGCTTACAATAATAATCCTTTTTGGAAGTAAATTTTATTTACAGATATGGTCTTCTACAAGTAGCTTTAAGTGTGGGATCTCTTCCACTTTTTATGAGATCTTTTACCAATTATTGTTGAGTACACAACCTATCAAGGGCTAGGAGAACCTTTTGGTATGAACAAAAATTCAATATATATCTTCTAGAGAACATAAGCAATGGAATCATAGTTGATGAACTATAATTTAGAATATTCATCAAGTCAAAAAAACCAATCTTGCAATTGTCCTGTAAACCTAGAAACAATTTTGACTAGAATTTATTGAAATAGTACTTTTGGTCTCCGTATTTGGACCTCAATCCAAGCATAAAATTCTTGGAACCGATCTCTGCATTTAAGAGGAGGAATATCATCAAAGGTGAACCAAGGACTAGAAGTAGGTTAAAACTGAGCTTGTGACTGGCTATCAGCTTCGTCATCATCATTAATGGGTTCATCAAAAGGTTTATTTATGAAAAAAGATTGAGTTGAAGGCGGTTAATGAGTGGTGGTGCTCGCTGCTACTGGAGGATTAGCCATGAAAATAGGGAAATGTTTTGATCTAATTCACCTTTAGAATAATTAAATTTAGAGGAACTAGAAGAAGAGTCAGAAGGATAGATGGTTGATGAGATAGCAGGAAGGAATTGTATAACTTTTTGCTTTAGGAAATAAACAATAATGTTTGAAGGTTGGATCATGTGTGAGGAAAGAGGAGGCTTTTCTATAAGAACACCTTTTTGTTTATCCTTTTAGGTTAATTATCGGTGTCTGTTCTGAAGTTGACAAAGATTCTGAAGTTGACAAAGATTGAGTGGATAGGGAAATCGAGGTGGATGTTGTTATAACTAGAGGCGACCTTTTAGGCTATTTTCTAAGCTGTTGCATGAAAAGCTCATAAGAATAGACTGGAAAGGTTTAAAAAAGAGGGAACTTGGAAAGAAGGTTAGTGAGTATATAGAGCAAGTGAAGGATTATTAAAGGGGAAAGATATGGTTGGGGGAGCAGGTGTTGTTGTTTTGCTAAGATCTCTTTTAATAGCTGTAATTTCAGCTTCAAGTTGTGTGACTCGAGAAGCTTTTTGTTTAAAAGTATAATCATAAGCTTTCTAGGTAATCAAAGCTATCAGTTGATTGTGTAAGTTAATGCCTTAATTTTAAAGCTATTGCAATAACTAATAAGCAACAACATTTTAAGCTGAGACCTTAGAGACTAAAGTATCTACACGAAAAGATATATGATCAAATTTTATGTCAATCTTACGCAGTATTTTGTCTTGTACTAAAGCATTTTCTAATTGACAGTTTAAAACCATTTTAACAGGTTAAATAGATCGAGCGACTCCTTCAGTGGTAACACTTGGGGATTTAACAAAAAGAGCTATACAAACTTTTGAGTTTGGATTGGTTGTCTCTTGAGAGAGGGAAACTCTTTTGTGTAAGGGACAGTTGGCTGGAACATGTATACAATAGGGGTAGGAGGTACTACAAGTGTTTGGACAAATTTTAGGTGCCAAACAAGGGTTTGTTGGGCACAAGTTTAAGGATTTGGTGGGACGATTTTAGGAAAAGGTTTACAAAGTGTTGGTGGTAAAGATGTGGGTGTTGATGGCAATTTGTAATATGGTGGAGGAGTATAGGGAACAACATAGTCATATTTTCCAGAAGGTTGGCCTAGAATGCCAATAGAGGGATCATCATCCTTATCAAGGTGATCCTGAAATCTTGCTTCTAAAGAAAATTTCTTCTTATATTTCTTTTGTCTTTTTCAAACATCATCATCATCCAAATTTGCTTTAAGAGAGGCTTCAAAACAATCATCATAGCCACAGTGGGCCCAATAACAATGACCATCTCTTTTAAAAGCATAAATAAGATGTTCATCTATCCAAAATACTTCAATAGGAATCTCTTCCTGTTGTGAAGAGGAAATTGGCTAAAGCATAAATTGAGTAGAGAAGACTGAGGCAGTGGATGATTTGGGAGTATCATCATTAGGAGTGAAAAATCTTGTTTCAACCAAATCATCTTTCTTTTTTATAAAGACAGGCTTATTCAACTGGACTTACTATTTCTGTTGGTGGATTTGCTTATAGGTTATAATCCATAATTGAGGAAATTATTGTAACTATTTATCTTTGTTGAGCTATTTAGGGATCTGGACATAAGTAGGAACCTGGATGGAATCAATAATTATCATTAAGGTATCAAAAGAAGCAGGGAAAGTAAGATCTATAGCAACGTTATAAACTCTATAGATCATTTGGTAATGAAGAGTTGCAACATCAGTAGTGGAGACTTTATCAGCATCAGTGATTTCAATTTTGACTTTTAAAGTATTGAGAACATGTAAGTATAACAATCTCATGTTGAAATTTAGATAAAAAGTGAACATAACAGTGTCTGCATTTAAGGAAGTCTGGACAGTACCAATAACATCTTATTGGAATTCTAGATATCGAGAATCTATAAGGCCAATGCAGGCAAAGATAGGGAGTCCTTTGCAGCCATGATAAGTAACAATAATAAAAATGATGCCAAAATGTATATGGGTAAAGCCTTGACGGAACCAAGCAGGAGGAAACTCTGCTGGAATTTCAAACATAATAAATTGCTTTTTTACAATAGTTGAAATTGGACACTAGTTAAAACTAGAAGATTAGACATATTCTTTGATACGGGTAGGCTGCTGATGAATGAGTGTTTTGATATTAGAAATAAAATTGGATTCGTGCTTAGCAAAAGCATCATAGGATTTTATGAGGGGAAGTTTAGAGAATTGAATTTTTTGTGAGTCTTGGAGATAAGAAAGTTCATAAAGATAATCTATATTTTGTGAGGTTTCAGGTTTAAAGGAAAGAGAAAGTGAGGATGGAGTTCTTCTGGTAGACATGATGAAAGATTTCTCTTGTCATTACTTCAACATTTAACTAACTAGGTAAGAGATATATACCTGGCTAGCCAACCATGACTACCCTGGAAAGGAGGGCTTCTGGCTTCTGGGAAGACTATCTTCTTAGGCAAAAGATAGATCCATAAATCCTATAAGATTAATATCAAGATCCCGAATTGATGTCTAAAAAAGGAGTAATGACAAAATAAGAAAGATGTTTAGAAATTCATGATTTTTTATTACTAAGGAAAAGGCTTCAGTAAGTTCTACCTTTTCTGAAATGATACAACATCCTTATATAGGTCTCTATGTTCAAGAATTACATCACTACTCGTGTAGCCAAACACTAAACAGGATAAGATTTCTTTTTTTACAAAGTGGGATTCTTAATAAGATTCCCAACACCATTAAGTAAGTAGGATAAGACATTACTACTTTGTATAAAAGGATTATAGCTTTAAAGATAATATAGGATCCTTTACTAGTTAGTGTGTTTTTTATCGATTCATGAGAAGGTTACAGATTTATATCCTTGAGATCTACGTCTGAGTCTCTAAGATGTGGAGTCCAATAAAGTTCTACCTTTTCTTTTTCTTTATTTTTTTTGGAGAAACTTTTTTTGTAAAAGAAAATAGATAATCTTCAGTATTGGGGTCCTCTAGCTCAGGAAAATTATTTCAAAAGAAATCTGAAAATTACCAGGGGTCCTGGGAATCTTGAAACAGGGTAGATTGAAAAGATGACTAAGTAGTATCAAGGATAGGTGGAAGTAATGTTTGTGAATCAATATGGTTGAAATCATATAGGGCATAATGGAGTAATTTTTTAATCTCTGGATGAGTATTAGGGTCTTTCATTTCAAAAGTACGCCAATAGAAGGCTCGATTTTGTGTCCAAAGGATCTATTAGGAGGGATTCTAAACATATGGCCTATGGAAAAAATAGATGATAATATAATTTCTTGATACTGTTTCTGGTTTCTTCCATAGCTGGAGGTCTTGAATGATCTTAAGAAATTCCCTTTTCCACCAAGAAAGTGATAATACCACTAAAAAAATTTCCAATGAAGAGAGGATTGGTTATTAGCAATATTGAGAATCTCATAAATCTTAGTGAGTGGAAAAAGGATTGCATGAGTGTACAAGACAGAGAGACACCATAAGAACCAAATTTCTTCTTCATATAGGGGAGATTCTTATGAGAACTTGAAAATAATCGACCATGGTTGGTCTATATGGAAAAAGTTTACATCATCAGGGACATTTTTTCTTTTGAAGAAAATGTGCATAAAAATGGAATATGTTTCTTTTGGGAAAGAGTATAATATAAGTGGGATTATTGAGCAAACAATTGGGAGGTGAGGATTTTTTTGGTAGTAAGAAGGTACTGAATGGGATTGATATTATGCCTGGGATTAGGGTTAGGTTGAAGAGGATTCATGATGAAGACTAGAGGGAGTGTAGAAGCTTTTGTGATCAATTAAGGCAGTTTTGGTTTTAATGGTCTAAAGAGGTAGTCTGGAATGAGATTCTTGTATATTTTATATGCTCAATGGTAAAATTATATTTACTGAATGATTTTGCCCATTTGAGAAGTTGTTGATTTAGAAGACTCATTCCTTTGAAAGAAAGCATCTTTTGGGACAGTAGAGCAATCCATGACAATTGTAAAGTGATGTCCAATCAAGTGCAATTCAAATCTCTTTATGACATATTTCATAGCTAAGATTTCTTTGAAAGTAGAGTGATAATGACATTTAAAGTTCTTGAATTTTCCACTTGCATATCCACAAGCATGTTTCTCATTATCTTATTCCTCAAGAAGTACAACACCCCAACATTCATCACTAGCATCTGTTTGAAGGATTCTTTTGCCATTAGATGAAATGTGAAGAGGTGGCAAATTTTGAGTGACAGTCTTTATCTTTTGGATAGATTGAGTATAGATTGCAGACCAAGGTGGTGGTTTCTTTTTCAAAAGTTGATTTGAAGGTTTAGCAAAAAAGCTAAAGTGTGGGATGAATTGTCGAACATAATTAGAAAAGCCAAAAAACTATTAAACTTGTTTGACAAATAGGTATTCATCTAGAAAATTGAGAAGTTCAGAGGCTACGTGTGGTTGAGGCTTGTATGACCCATTGTGAAATGTATACCAAGGAAATCAATTTTATTTTGGGCACGGATCAATTTTTAAGGAGAACGCATGATTCCATGATCTCTATTGATATTGATGAATTATTAGAGATGTTCATGATGAGATAAAATATTAGGAGAGAAAAGAAAAATATCGTCAATATAAATCAATGCATTATTAAGGAGAGGCTCATATATCCAAATTATGGATTGTTTGAAAATAAAAGGCACAACATTTAAACTGAATAGAATAACTGTCCATTGGTAGTGAAAATTAGGAATACAAAAGGCGATTTTAGGTCTATCAATAGGATCAATGCCAAGTTGCTAGCTGCTTTGAGGTCAAATTTGGAAAAGACACAAGCACTGTGAAGGAATAGAAAAAGGCAAGAGATTTTTTGTAATGGATATTTATTATCTTTCAGAAAGTGGTTCAATAAAGTTTAATAAATGACAAGTATTTTCCTTCCATGAAGTTGTTCGGAACATTTATTGACATAAAAGGCTTGACAGGCCGAATCTGAATTTTTCGGCTCAATTAATCTTTGGGCTATAAATGGAGCACATTCATATTTTGCAAGATTGTAGTCTTCCAAAGGCATGCTAGGATAGATGGCTTTTGTTAGGTTTATGTCTTCTGATTTTTTAAAAGGTAAGGTGATGAAAAAGTCTAGACAGGTCCAAAAAGGTGGTGGATGTTTTGCTAAGAACTCAGAATGAGATGAGGTACAACAATAGGTTTCAAGTTAAGCTTGAAAGTTAGCAAATAAATATGGGTTTTATACAGTGAAAAGTGTGGGTTGAGTGGTGTAAGGTTGAAAATGGTTTTTAAAATGGAGACCAGTGAACTGGATAGAGAGTTTAGGTAGTCTATAGTATATGTCAAAGCCAAGGACCAAATCTTTTCCTAGAAGATTAGAACCAAGAGCATGAACCCATGTATGACATCTAGGGAATACCTGCATTTTTATGGGTTTTTTTGTCTTGATTTTGACCATAAAAATGCACAGGTTTACAGGTTAAAAAATGTTGGATGTGTGGTTTCTAACAGTCTATCGGAAGGACAGCTAGGTTGAAAATAGTGTCACTACAAGAAAATTGCAATTTAGCAACGAAAAATATCAATTTTCAGTTGCTAATAAAAAATAGCAACGGAAATTTCGGTTGCTAATTCAGCGGTTGGTATTTTTAGCAACGGAAGTTTATTCCGTTGCTAAATTTAGCAACGGAGTTTAAATTCCGTTGCTAAATTTAGCAAGGAAAATTTAATTCCGTTGCTAAATCTAACCACTAACATTTGGTAAATTGGTCAAAATTAGCAACCGAATTCAAATTCCATTGCTAAATTTAGCAACCAAATTCAAATTTCATTGCTAATTTTAGCAACGGATATTATTTTTTCGTTGCTAAATTTAGCAATCGAGTTGAATTCTGTTGCTAAATTTAGCAACTAGTATAAAAAAAATTTGTGATGGTTTTTTCGTCGCTATTCCATCACTACAATAGAAAACCAACAAATTACATTAAAACAGCAAGCCGTTTTAGTGTAAAATAGAAAACCAACAAATTACACTAAAACAACAAGCTGTTTTAGTGTAAAATAGAAAACCAACAAATTACACTAAAATAGCAAGCTGTTTTAGTGTAATTTGGAAAACCAATAGCATTATTCAAATAATAAAAGTTGAATTAGCACAAGATAATATGCAAAGGGATAGGTGAGAATCTGAAGAACATTCAGAAAACACCTAAACTTTTTGCCAGTTTTAAATTAATTTGATTAAAATGATTTTTGTAGCTCACAATGCTAAAATATCTAAATGGATTTTTGAAAAATTAAAATGTCCAAATACATATCTAAAAATATTTTAAGCCATTACAAAATAATACTTTCTTTTATGCATCAAATTTGTCATACCCTATATCAAAAAATTAAAAAATAAATTTTCTTACATTAATAAGAGTACATTCAAATTAATTGAGAAGGTAAGTAAGGTATTTAATTCTAGCATGGCAAAATAAGAAAGGTAAGGTTAATAATTGGTTTTACATACCCTTTTGAGTGCAGGGGATGAAGGAATCCATTTTCCCTATTTGGTTCCAGAAAAACTTACCTCACCCAATCGGGCATTAAACCTCAATGGAATAAAATCATCAGCTTGTGTAGCCCCTACATTTATAATTGCTGTAGCAGCACCTGCCTCATGGGCTGCTCTGTAATATTCAATTTTATATGTATATCAATTGATGTCTTAGAAAACTAAAAAGCATTAGAAAAATTTCCACGGTTTCAGTTTAATGCCAGATTCTATCAACGTTGAACTAAGTGAGATGAACTTATAAATGCTCTCAAATTAAGCTCTCATCAGCTGTAGCCTTCAGGCAAATGTCAATTATTCTGGATAAAACTGTCAAACAAGTACACTGTTAATAATATGCATGAAGCATGCATTCAGTAAATGCCATGTATCAATAAAATCAGTTATTAACACAACATCATAAATAATCTTTTTAAGTCCAATTAAATATGCTCATACAAGCACATTAAAGCAATTTGATTACAATGCCAAAAGAAATTGAAAATTCTCCCTCCTGAAAGAAATGCCAGCAACATATATATACCTAACAAGTCATTAAGCAAAAGAAAATAAAATTATTTTGATGACTTTAAAAGGATCTTCCATTAATAATTGATTCCCACATATACCTAGCTCTTGGACCAACTGCACCTAATAACAAATATATATTGCCTGCTAATTAACTTCCTGATGTTAACAAATAAAGCAAAAGACTTGCTTAGACCAGTAAAACTCATCGTATTAATTAGAACTACAATTACAAAATCATATATATATGCACTGAGAAACTAATTAAATTAAATTTTATAAGAAAATAATTTTATTAATTACCTGGATAATCCTTTCTAGTTGGTGGATGATTTCTAGCTGCTTCATTTGTTATCACCAATGAAAATATCATGGAGAAGATGAAGAGAGTAACCAAAGTAGAATTAGAGAATTTGTTTTCCATTGCTCACCTATTCCATCACTACAATAGAAAACCAACAAATTACATAATGGCATAATGGCATAGCTTTTAACAATACATATAGTGGCGTTAATGGAATCCATTTTAGTGTAAAATAGAAAACCAACAAATTACATAATGGCATAGCTTTTAACAATACATATAGTGCCGTTAATGGAATCCATTTTCGTGGCATAGCTTTTAACAAATTACATAATCAACCTCAACCTCAAATTAATTATAATTATCGCCATTACCAAATAAATTAAAATGTTCTCTGGGAGGTAAAGGGTTGTTTCAAAGCTTTTATGTACACTAGAAATAAAATATTATCTTGTTTATAATGGCATAGCTTTTCTTTCTCTCTCCACCATCTGGCTCATATTGCATTTTCCTCTGTAAGGTAAATTCTAATTATAGTTTAATACCCAAAAAAAAAAGAAAAATCAAGGCAACATTTAGATTTGTGAAACTTTACACAGCTTCATATTGGATCTCAGTATTATTAATCAGTTAAAAAATATTCAACTGATATAAAGATACGAAAAAACATATTATATAGACAGCAAAATTTGGAGACAGATAAATTCAATGAAAAATTAATATTATATAGTTATGCATAATTTGTATTCGAAACACTTTCAACACAAACTAAAAACAAAAATAGTTATTGCTCATTAAATTTGTGATCAACGGCTTAGCTAAACCTAAAAAAAATAAAAATAAAAAATAAAAAATGAAGCTTATTTATCTCGCTGACTTAGTTAAAACTAAAATATTAGCTTTATAAATTTAAATATTCTCAATTGAAATCATTAAAATTTTTTGGTTCATTTCATTGATATAAGAAAAATCAGATATCACATCGCAAAATAGAAAATCTAGGGAACAAAAAACAACAAAGAAATTCGCATGTTATTATGTATAAATCAACACAATATGAATCCAGATAGTGCTTCATTTCAGGGAATCAATAAATAATATATGAGAGAACTTCCAACAATTAAGCTCATTTCCACTACATTATGTAGATAAACTTTGGAAATTAATTTTTTTTTTTAAAAAGAACCTACATTAAAGTTCCTTCCATCAAATCTTGAACAAATACCAGTTTCTTCAACTTTTCTTAAAACACCATCCATAAGTAATGTTTACTAGTTTATCCTTGTGTTATTTTGCATCCTCATCATATGAGTTTACATGATCTGGTTTTTCCTCATCAAATCCTAAATCCTTAGCCTTTCTAGCTAACAAACAAATCCAAATTGCACATCACTGGATTCAGCAATCTCAAATGAAGCTCAATAACAAAACGAATAACATATGTTTCAGTCACAATAATTAAGATTCTGACTCAACTTTCATTTTAAATAAATCAGAAAAAAATTCAATCTTTAGATTTCGAAAAACAAAACTAAGGGATATAAAGAAGAGAAATGAAAGTAAGTACCATGCAAACTCCTTGAATAGTTCCAGGCAACACCAGCAGTTAATACAGCTCCAATGACAACTCCTGAAAGGCCAATGTTCTCTGCTTCCCTTGTAGTCTTAAGCTGAAAAAAGAAAAAAAAATTTAATTCCAAAAAGATGCAGTGCATATACAATAGCAAAGAAGTTGGTAACCCAAGTGGTAGAAGGTAGGGGATGATGAACAGTAATCGCTAAAAAAACATATTTACCCAATTTTTACATATTTTAATAGATATTTACTGATTAATGACTAAAACAATCATAAAATACAAGGAATCAATAATCAATGATATTAAATCATGTAAATTAAAGAAATAAGAAAAATTACAGAGTGTTCCACTCTCTGTCCTCAATTTTTCCCTCTCTCTCTCTATTTCGCACACTCCCTATTGCCTAATTTTCAATACACAGCTCTTCAACCTCAATGTTTAAAACAAAATTCCATAAAAACCCGAACACAAAAACTATTAAAGTCACAGATCTCTAGTTTAAGCCATCTAATGCAAAAAATAAAAAAAATATAAAAAAATAGAGACTAGAGCATGAAAAATGAGGAATAACAACAGCTAAAATAGAAAAGTGAGATAGAAAGGTGTACGATGCTTCTTCTTCTCTCAACGGCAACGGTGAATCCAAAGGCAACGAGGCTCAGAACCACAACCAGAAGGTGGACCAAAGTGGAGCCTTTCCCTTCTCCCATTTGAAATCTTCTCTCTTTAGATTTTCTAGAGAGAGAAAGCTGCTTAAAGAAATAAGAAGCTGTTTAAGCTTTGTACGCTGCTCTAATGGTGCTACTAAGTGAGGACTGTAAAAAATAAAAAGTAATAAACCATACCACTTGCTTTCTTCGTAGTGGTGTGAAAAGATCATGGTTTACAAGAGTATATGGCGAGAGAGAGAGAGAGAGGAGCGACTGATGAGGGAGAAGACACAGGTAAAAGAAAATAATAAATTTATAGCTAGGGCAAATTAAAAAGTAGCAATCGAAATAGCGACGGAATTCAAAATTCGTTGCTAAAATAGCAACGGAAGCATATTCCGTTGCTAAAATAGCAACGAAATTTAGATTCCGTTGCTAAATTTTGTTCTAAAATTTTTTCCATCTTTTGGAACAAAATTTAGTAACGGAATCTAATTTTTGTTTCTATTTTAGCAACCGAAAATAAATTTGGTTGCTATTTAGCAACGAAATTCATTATCGGTTGCTAAAAAAGCAATGGAAATTGAATTTCGTTTCTAAATTAGCAACGAAAATCATATTTCGTTGCTATTTTTCGTTCCAAATTTTTCCACCATCTATTGGCACCTTAATTAGCAATGGAATAGTGATTTTGTTGCTAATTTTCGTTGCTGAATTTTGGAGCCAAAAATTCCCTCCACTCTTAGCAACGGAAAATAACCAAAAATTTTTCCGTTGCTAAATCTACAAAGTTTAACCAATTTTAGCAACGGAAATTATTTTCTGTTGCTAAATAGCAACGAAATTGGCTATTCGTTGCTAAATTAGCAACGAAATCATTTTCGTTGCTATTTCAAAATTTTCTTGTAGTGTGTTATGAGCACCAATATCAATGAAGGTAACAACTTGGATAGGTTTGGCATATTTTTCAGGATAAATGAGAACATAGGCTAAGGGCATTGGATGAGAAGAAGAAATTGGTGGTTTTGTTAATAATCGGGGTGGATTTTAAAAAAGTAAATTTTCTGCCATCATCAATTAGGAATTAATAGGACCTAAAAGAAAGACTGAGGCAATCTTACAGTGTCATGGATCAAAAAGGATATTAGTGGCAACAATGTCAGACAAGGACTCATCAGGGGATAAATCATCTTTTGAATCAGAGTCTAAATACTGGATTGCAAAAAGTCTCTAAGGATTAACATCATCATCAATGGAGAAAATGGATTCAACATCAGTGTCATTAAGATTAATTGGTGATGCCTATTGAATTTGTAGATAATTTTCATTAATCATTTGGGCTTATTTGGATAATTTTTTTTCAAAATGTCCCTTCTTTCCAGATGTATAACATTTGTCTCCTTTCTGATGGAATTTCTTTCTCTGGAAGAATTTAATCTTTCGACCTCGGTTGAAGGGATAAACTCGTTTAGACTTCTTGTAGAAATGAAGACACTTGTAAAGCTTGCAATAACAATCCTTCTAGGAACGACATTTGATTTACAAATCTAGTCTTCTACAAATAACTTTAAGTGTTGGATCTCCTCCTTTTTTATGAGATCTTCCACCAATTGTTGTTAAGTACAAAATCAATCAAGGGCCAGGAGAACCTTTTGGTAAATTTCGCCAAGAGAGAGAGAATTGAGTTGAATTCCATATTCTCTCATGAAGAACATAGTGCGCTCTGAAAGCTCATCAGGAATAGAGGATAAAAATCCTTGCTTCAAATTTGGATCATTGCCACCATTAAGAATATAAAAAAGCTTAGACATCCATTTTTAATATTTGTTAAGATCCCCATTGTGCTAAATCCGCAAGTGCATGGTTTACCAATTAGTACCTAAGATATCGTTCCCACGAGGAACAAATTGGTTATTACACACTATGACTTGATCTCAGTCTTCTTTACAATGTTTAATAATTTGGTTATAAAAACTAAACTATTAATGTTATACTAATACTAAGATATTAATTACACCTACTTTATTTATAATCAAAGAAGACAAATAAATTTATTGATATGAGTTGATTAATATGAAACTTGATATTATTCTCTTGATTGAAATGCAATCTTTATAATGCAAGCCAAGTTGGATTAAAGCTCTAATTCACTCTCTCAATATGAAATAGAATGCCTAAAACATACATATATAATTCTAACCCTTAACTCTCATTAATGAATTAGTTAATCATAAACACATATTCTAAGAATAACAACCAACCTATAACAATCATCCTAACATTTTGATCTCTCAAGTAATGGTTTGGCAATGAATTTCTATTAGCTTTAAGAAAAAATATATCTCTCGAACTATATTCTCACTTACAATGATACACTACAAGAAAAATCCAATTTAGCAACGGAAATTAGCAACGAAAAATGCCAATTTTCTGTTGCTAAAACAAAATAGCAACGGAAAATTTCGTTGCTAATCTGGCGGTTGCTATTTTTAGCAATGGAATATTCAATCCGTTGCTAAATATAGCAACGGAATCGTCATTTCGTTGCTAAATATAGCAACGGAATTTTATTCCGTTGCTAAATTCAACCAACTCATTTTCGGTTGATTGGTAAATTTTAGCAATGGAAAAAGCAATTTCGTTGCTAATTTTTGCAACGGAAAGAGTAATTCCGTTGCTAATTTTAGCAACGGAAAAAGCCATTTCGGAAAGAGCAATTCCGTTGCTAATTTTAGCAACGGAAAAATCAATTCCGTTGCTAAAATTAGCTACGGAAAAAGAATTCCGTTGCTAATTTTAGCAACGGAAAAAACAATTCCGTTGCTGAAATCAGCAACGAAAATATTATATTTTACATAGCTAATTTTGAGGATTTAGTAGAATCAAATGTAGCCATTAAAATGATAAAAATTTGAGGATCTAAATTAACATAAAATCCATAGTATGAATAAAAAATCCATAAAAAATTAGTATAAACTCAGTATAGGTACCTAAATAATATAGTAGAATCTATAAAAACAAATACATAGAAATACAACTCAAAATCAGTAACAATACGTAATTATTACAAATATAAACTATGTAGGTGAAGGCGAACGATCTAGCTGTTGAGAGGTATCCTTGTTTTTCAACTCTTTCATCTCATTCTTCAGCTGGATTACAGTATCGAGCAACATACTGACAGTATTCTAAGCTGAATGACTCTCTCTGAAGTTTCAGAACGCTTACTACAAGCAGCTGTTGTTGATGCAGATGAATGCGAATGGAATGTATTTGCAATTGATCCTAAGCCAAAAATCCTTCCTCGGTTATTCTTACCACCAACTACATCAAGAAATATCCGACTCTCATCCACATTTTCAGAGACTTGTCGCTGTTGAGTGAGAGTATCTTGTAATTGCTCCTATAATTACAACACTTACAATAAATTAACTATATTTTACTAAATAATTAATATACAAATATAAATTTAACCTACATTGAGTTGTCTGCACCGGGCATTAACAAAAGTCTGACTATCATGCTTTTTTGTATGGGTGTACATAAAAACTTCAGGATACGTTGGCCTCTTACCCAAGGACTTTTCCTGCATAACCAAATAAAGTAACGTTTAATAAAAATTCAGCAAAATTTCCTTTAAATTTAAGACATTTACCTCTTATGAAATGAAAAACTTATCTAAAAAACGTATCATTATCAAACATTATCATTATGTAACAGTCATCAAACATTATCAATATCAAACATTATCAATATCTAACAGTCATCAAACATTATCATTATCAAACATCATCATTATCCAATATTATCATTGTCGAACTTTATGAAACATTATCATTACCTCCTGTGACATAGAAATTTACTAAAATTCAAATAGTTACCAATTTATCTGCATGCTCGTGGTGGCTCAAAGTTCCTCCAGTGTGCACCGCTAAACTCTCTCCATATGAACATCCTTGTCTATTTGAAGAATTTCTCTCTGAAATGGCAATTGCTTCAGGTGATGCCCAGTATTCCTACCAACGACACCATATTTCTTCAGAAATGAAAGAAGGTCGTTCACCACTCTTGTGTAATTTAGCCACAAATTCTTTATATCGTTGACGAGCACACTTTTCCCAAACTTGATAAATGACACCATTAAATTTTGCATCTCGAAAAAATTCTTTCTGAAAAAGAACATAATTTAATTAATGTAAAATACAATAGATATGCCATTAATCTATGAAATCAGCTATTTCATCACAAATAATATAATTTGCTTATTTACCTCAAACTCTTGATAGTAAAAATCTCTTGTTTGCAGAGATAGATTCTTCCATACATAACCCTCAATTTCTATCCTCTCTTTGAATTTGGATCTAATTTTTCTTGAGCAAATACCTGATGGTATAAACCTGTTAATATGAACAAAATTAGATCAATTTTAAATTAGATATCCATAGCAACATATATAAACTAATGGTATCTTCTAATACAAAATTATCCATATACTCACATAGCATTGATAATCTTTATGTAAATTCTACCATCAACTCCTTTAGCACCAGGTTGAAAGCCATCTTCTTCAGCCTCAGCATCTACCATCGGTTCATTTGTCGGTATAGATCAAAAGTTGTAAGTCAAATATTGATAGAGGGTAAATATTGGATAAAGGAAGGAGGCGATGCATGGTGAAGCTAGGTGTTCAAACAGGAAAACAAATTGTGAAATTCTTTAATAGGTAGTTTTTATTTGTGTTTTAATCAATAATAATATTATGAGACAGTGATATATTATTAACTTTGCCCTTATACTAATTAACATTTTCACTTCTACACCAAACTTAGCCATGCACATTCGATTTACTAGCATTGTCCTTCATAAAAATAATAAAGGCTTTCACTATAAAATGTATATGTATTAAAGTAGTTTCATATTGAAACTCCAATACATTAGAACTAAACTATGAAGATATGAAATGGCGATTACAATTTGCCTCAAAACATTGCCATAAATAGGGTATATTCACCAGCATCACAGCTCAAAAATTAAAGTGACAACATGATGAACATAAATTAAAACCTCAAAATATTTGACCCACAATTGATTGAAAGCTGAGTATTAGCTCAAACCAAAACATTTCACACTAAGATTAGCAAAAATGAGCATAAAAAACCCATTGAAGCACTTTATCAAACACTTAGAGAGCAAACAACAAATTCAAATCATTCTTCTAGATTTTACAATGATCAACCATCCAAATTTCATATGCAAGTTCCATTTTTAGAATCTCAATTTTCAGTTAAACAAACAACCAATTTTTCGTAATTGTTCAGGAATAAATTGGCTACTTCCACACCAAATTTTCAGCAGTTAAGTTTAAACCAACACTTGATGCGCCAATAGACTTGACATTTCAATACAAGATTCTGGTTTCCAGCTTAAAATAACTGACTTAATGATAAACATCAAACCAGATTGCGAAGAAAAACAACACAAGAAAATCACAGCAAATAACATCGTACCTAAGAATTTACAAATCTAAATGTGATGAAGCAATACAATTAAATTAACAAATTAACTTCCAGCTAAAAAATGACACTGATTATACTAAAAATAATTTCAATTCAAGCCAAACACACAAAAATTTGCACCAAAGTCCCTCTCAACCATTTAATGATATAAGAAAGAAATAGAATATAAATGAGAAAAAGCTGGATTTTTCTAACCAAGAAACACAAAAATAGATATATTGGACTTCAATTCGAAATTGTTGATGCACCAAGATGATTTTTTGAGATAAAATTGATAGGGAAACTTGGTGCATGAAGAAGTGAAAGAACGTGATTTATGGGGAAGAGAAAGTTAGATTTTAGATTTTTAGAGAGAGGCGAAAGAAGAAGGAAGAATGATAATAAAATAGTAAAAGAAAATAAATCCCTAACACTAAATATCAAGAAAAAAACCCAGCTTTACGAAAGAATAAAATAAAAGGGATTAACATATAAAAGATAGCCAAGACAAAACTAAAAACCTCTTTGTGTAATTCCTTGAACTCAGGCAAAGCTATGAAGGAAGCCAAGTCAGGAACATTCAAAATGGTCCCAAATTTATGATTATGTTCTCTCAGTCAGTAGCACGAAGACAGTCAACAACTTTCTTTCCTTCCTCTCTTCCTCAAAATAAGAATGAAAAAAATTAGGATTTTGAAATCAATCGCAAGAGGTCTACAGAAAGAGAAGGACATTTCAAGAGGATCTAAAAGCAGTCGATTCTAGCTCTACAAAATTGGAAATGATTTTTGAGAATCGATATTATAAGTGGGAAAAAACAGAAAGAGAAGGAGAGATTGCAAAAAAAAAACTCACAGCTTATTCATGGAGGCGAGGATCGACGTCCATGCTTGACTGAAACTGCAATAAGGCGACAAAGGGTTTAGAACGAGAGAGAATGATTAATTGTTTTGGAACAAGGAAAAGTGGATCTGAAACAAGGCAATAAAGGAAAGGCGAACAAACTAGGGTTTTCTTAGAATGGAAGAAAAAGAAAAGAAAAACGCAGAAAATGGGAAAGAAAAACGCAGAAAATAATTATATTTATACCTAGAATTAGGTGAAATAGCAACGAAATTAGCAACAGAAACTATACCATTGCTAAATAGCAACGGAATATTTATTCAAACTAAATACCGTTGCTAAATTAGCAACAGAACAAAATTTTCGTTGCTATTTTTTATCCTAATTTTTCCCTCCCTCAATTACCTCCATATTTAGCAACGGAAATGCATTCCGTTGCTAAATAATGGTGCTAAAATTTCCCTCCCTTTTTAGCAACGGACTACAACCATTTGTATTTCGTTGCTAAATCAATAAAACTTCAACCAATTTTAGCAACGAAAATTTATTTTCATTGCTATTTCCGTTGTTATTTTAGAAACGGAAACAATTCTGTTGCTATTTTTCAGTTGCTATTTTGTTGTTTTCTTGTAGTGATAATGCATAAAATACTAATAGAAAATTTTGCAATAAAAGACTATTTGTATTAATAAGAATAAGCAAATATTAACAAAGTTACTCAAGTTCTTAAAATATCATTCCAACATTTACTAAGAAGAAGAAATAAATGAAAGATGATAAAAATTGATCTCTCAACCCTTTTACTCTTTGAAAAGAGAAAAGATTTTCTTTTTCTTTTCTTTTGTCTTCTCCTCAAAATATAAAATCATTCTGACTTTTTACATAAAGAAAATAAAAAAAAATTCTCTCAAAAACTTGTATTTTTTCTTCTCAACCACCCTTGTATTTATAGTCCTCTTGCCAAGTAGTGTGTCCTTTCAAGTAACCTCATAAAGGTACATAACCTTTGGTGGAGTCATGCCTGTTGAGGTGCCTTTTGAAAATTAATTACCTAATATCTCTTGTTGTTGCGCTTGTGAATGATGTCGCACTAACAACAGGACACGCTCCTTCTGATGTTGACTTTTCTTCTTCCTTCCTAAGTTGCCTTGAGAAGGATGTTGTGCCTACAATAGTGACTTGATTTTCTTTCTCAATTGGCCTTCTTCTCCTAGCTTTCTCCCTTTTTACTCCTAAAACACACACAAAACATACAAGAACATAAAAGGTGCCAAATGTCACACAAAAATAACTAAAATTAAACATTCACATAGCAAACATACATATAAAACACTAAATTAAATGCACAAAATCAAAGAGTTTTAATATGGGTTGTAACTTAGCTTAGGTTAGGGTAGGAATGATTTTGGTTAATTAGCTCAAAATTATGGAGAAGAAGAGCAATTATTACATCACACAAGACTTACAATAAAGACCTAGCATAATACATGAGAATTCTAACTTATTTTTCTCAAGTCCCCTTATTCATGTCCATAACTTTACTTTTTTTTTCAAATTTTCCTTTCTTTCTATTTTTCTCTTTCTTTCCTTGATTTTTCATTGTTTTCCCTTCTTTTCTCTTGCTAATTTTGCTTTCTTTTGTTCTAATGGACTTTTATGTAAAGAGATCAAAATTAGCATCATGTATACAACTAAAGCAAATTTGTCTCAAATGCAATAATAAAACTAATCCTCCCATAAAAAGGATGCCAAAAGAAAAGTGTAACGTTCAAAAAGGATTTAAGGCTAAAGTGATGGGTTGACCATCAGTAATAATTAGGGCTTAATCCTTTTTATTATGAAATGGCCAGTTTATGATTAAAAGCAAGCCTCCTTCGGTCTCAGGCCCTAAAAGCTGGCCTTTGAGAGCTAACCCAAAAGTGAAGGGTGGGCTCCCGTACATGTCAAAGTGGCAACTCTACTGGGGACCAAAGAAACATTGCTTTGAAAAGCATTTTGGTTAAGTTATTTATAATTAGGTTTTATTTTTTAATCATGTTTCCTTTCTAAATTGCATTTCTTGCATGCATTTTACAGCTTTAAAATTAAGTTAGGCATCCCTTTTCAGCCCCGGTGCTATTCTGAAGCACCCCTTACATTCACTCAATGTAAAGAGGTATCAAAGAGATCCATCAGCCCAAGTCTAGTACCGAATCATATATAAAATGGTGACCCATCAGTTGTTATGCTCATGATGAGCTAGACTTATTGTATAACTAAGCCCTAAAATTTCATCACCTTTAATTCAAGCCCGTGTAATGACGATAGCAACTTCCCCTAAGTTGTATAACCATAATAACTCTTTCTTGTTATATGGACCTTTATGTATTGACCAAACTCAAACATATTGGGAAGGTACCGGTCAAAGGCTGCCATGACCCATGAGCCCAACCCGATCTGTATGAGTTAGTCAAAATATATAATGGTCAAAACCCATACGCCTGTATTTTCGATTAGAGAGGTTATGCTGTCGATTTTTTGCCATACACCATGCACGCCTATTAGGCACCCTATTGACCTATAGGCTAAGCCCACTTGAGAAAGAGATCATACAACCTCCTGCATAGGAGCAATAAGGTTGGAAGGTTATTTCTATACTTGTATATGGTTGTGATTGACACCAAACACACTCATACATCATAAGTATAATATGCACATCCTTCATCACTCATCATTGTAATGATTGATTTATGTATTTTATGTATTCTTAACATGGGTTGCCATACACCATATGTACCCATCATGTGTCATTGTAACAATTGACTCACTTATTATATTAATCCCTAACATGCATCATATGCCATATTATATACCATGTATCGATTAAATCACACATCATATTAGTCACATGCATTATCATACCATTCCTATGCATTATATATATGTCACGCTTCATATGTACACCTATGTTATACATCGTAAGTATACTTAGTATACTTATGCACCATCAATCATATGTATGCCAATGCATTTCATGTAAACCTAACACATTTATGAATCACGCATCATGTATATACCATGCACATGCGTCATCATTCATCATTATAACAATCGACCCATGCATCATTGTAACAATTGACTCATGGGTCATATACACCTTTAACATTATCATGCATCATATGTATACCATACACCATATGCATGTCTGAAATGCACCACACACTATGTGTATGCCATGTTTGCACTTCATACATCATATGTGTTTCATGCACATGCATGCATCATTATGACGATTGGTTCACATATCATATAACCCCAAACATGTGTCATGTATCATATGTGTATCACACACTATATGCACGCCCATACCATACATCATATATATACCTCTCGCTAATGCATCATGCATCATATACATTTCAAGTGTATATTATGCATCATCATGCATCATTCTAATGATTAAGTCACACATCATATGCATGTCATTCATGTGCATCATGCTTATGCATCATACATCATACTCATACATCACACCCATGCATTATATGTATTCCTTACTCATACATCTCCTGTATATTATACATCATTATACATCACTCTAATAATGAAGTCATGCATCATATGTATGTCATCCATATGCATCATCCTCGAACATCATATACGTAATATATTCACACTCATATGTCATGTATTCAATTCATATGTCCCACATATCATGCGTCATTCTAACCCTTCACTTTTTTAGCCATCATAGAATATTCATCCAGGTGGTTTAGGGAATCTGACAATTTCTATACTAGAGGTAAAGATGGCTAGGGAGACACCACAAAGACAATGTGATAAGTTGGACAAAAGGCTAGATAGAAAGTTCAAAGAGTTTGAAGATAGGATGCTAGCCTTGATTTGAGGAATGTTTCCACCTCTTATTGAACCTTAGCCCACAAATCAGAACACTGCTAGGGGCATTCCCTTGATAAGCACTAAGCAGAGAAGGGATACCATACATGTTCTTGAAGAGGACTTTATAGAAGATGAGGAAGAGGATAAGCCAATACTAGTAATGAAGAGTAAGAGCTCTAGGGTAGAGAATGTTGCATTTAAGAAGTTACAAGAGAAAATCGAGGCAAAGACCCATCTCTATTGTCTGAAAAGGGACTCAGCCCTATAGATAGAGATCTAGACAGTGAAGAGTTATTGCCTCAAAGGTTTAAGATGCTCGATTTGTCTAAGTTTAATGGTATTTTAGACCCATCAACATATGTGAAGTAATACACATTGGTGATAAAGGGAACCACTTTGACTAGGAAGCAGAAGATTGAGTATTTTTGCCTTAGTTTGATATGTCCTGCCATATATTGGTACCACGGGTTAAATCATAGAACCAAGGAAGATTGGGATCTATTGATGGAGGAGTTTATGAAGTAGTATAATTGTAGCACTAGAATGGAGGTCACTCTTAAAGATCTAAAGTTGTTACACCAAAAAATTGAAAAGTCCTTCTATAAATACCTTACCCATAAGAGAAATAGAGTGATGGAGATGCAGCAAAAGCCAAACACCCCTGATCATAGCTGAATTTTCATTAGGAATGCAAGTCCATACCTAAGAGATAGATTGAAAATGAAAGGGCTAAAAGATGAAGAATCTCTCAAAGACATTGCCATTAAAGCTGAGGGGGAATATTTGGAAGAAAGGGTTCAAGCTGCGAATTTAGAAAGAAGCAACCATGGAAATAAGTAAAAGAATGAAGACCCAAGTAGGGATAATAATAAGGTTATAGAAGTTTCAGCCATAAGAACAAAAGGGAATCATTAGACCATCATGGGTAAACCATTGTCTTGGTACCACACTCATCTCAGTAGGCAAGTGAAATTATAACCATTACTAGCAAAGGTAGCCATGAGCCTAAGGAAACCTGGACACATAACTGATTAGTATTGTGCTTATCACCAACACACAACGCATAGAATTGATTACTGTCATCCCTTAAAAGATCATATTTCGAATTTAGTTAACACTCAGCAGACATCAATCCCAAAGGGGGAGAATTAAGTCTCCCTTTACAAGCTCCATGTCATCACCAACCTTGGAAGCATCATCCAGTCTGAATAGTTTTTTTTATGATGTAATAAGCATCCTTGAACTAAGACAATTTTTTTTTTCTTTTGATTGCGTTAATGATATGAACTTTCTTTATGTTTGCAATGTCTCATTTATTTGTGTCATGCATGATAGTAACTATAATTCATTTTTAGGACATTAATTTGATAAACATTGCTCCATTTGATCTCAAGAAAAGAAAAACATCTTGATTGCATCCATTATGACTCCTAACGTGAGGTAAATTTGAGAGATGAAAAAAAAAAGAAACAAAAAAGAAACAAAAAAAAGAGAAAAAAGATTGTGCCCTTTCTGCAAGAGTTGATGGGAAGCAAGCTATAAAGTACCCTTACTATGAACTCAACATGTCTTCACTGTTATTCCCTTTTGCAATTATGACTATGCAAGAAAAGTCTTACATCATGCTCAAAAGCAAGTCTCAGTAGGCTATTGGTTTTCCCACGATGAATCCTAATATCAAAATAGATACTCTGTCTCACTAATCATATTATCCTCAAAGGATTCTTTTTAAACCATTACTGCTAGTTACTTTGGAAAGTATGGATTGCCAAGAGGTCAGAATGGAATATAACTTAACCAAAAATTAAAATCCTATTGTACCTATCACTTTTCATTTGAGCCACAACTAAGAAGGCTCTTTAGTAACTGAACTATACACAGATGAACACATCAAATGTTATAAGATTGAGAAGACAAAGAAATGTTGAACAAGAGACAAAACTCTGATGACAATGTAAATTTTGGAAAGATACAAAACACAAATAGATGTTTCGACAACCATAATGATGGTTTTTCTCATATTGGTTCCAATCTACAGAGTAGTGATATAGTCATTAAAAAGTGTATAAAATCTAGCCAAGATCATAGTATAAAACTGAAGCACACTGAAAGAGGTTGGCCTAAAAGATTATTTAACTTTTAGTGATGAGCAAAAGATTTATGCTGTGGATGATATAGTAAAGGACAATACACCTTATAGTACCAAGTTATTGTGATGTGAACATTTTAATAGGAGCATTAATTGTAAATCTAGGGATGATATAATGAGGGTCAATATACCTTATGGTGTCAAGCTATTATCCCAAAAGCTTTTACAACAGGATCATCGACTACATGCACATTTAGGTGTTCCAACAGTTGGTGCACTTACAAAAAAAGAGAAAAAAGCCTTGTAGTTCGAAAACTTAAAAAAAAAGGCATCTTGCTAAAATTGGGCACCCCATTAGGGTGAAAATCAAAAAAGGCACCCTAAGTGAAAATTAGGGGTTGAGAGAAAATGTTTAATCAAGAAAACTTGAAAGGGCTGATTGATAAAAGGAGTTGCATGCACACAAATGTCACTTTTTGAGATTAAATGGAATCAGTGTGTTCGCAATGCATGTCTGGTTATAATTACTATCATCACATATGATGCATGTAAATGAGAATGCATGTATAAGTTAAGCATAAATATGATTAACTGATCGAAAGAGACCTATGACATGTACAAAGACACATGCTAAAGTGCAATTTGGGAGTACATATCCTTACAAAGGCCAAAAATCTATAAAAACTATAAAAAAAGAGAAGAAAGAGGTCGTTAGAGTTAAAAACCATAACTAGCTCTCCTAGCAAAAGTTAGGCCAAAGGATAAGGTGAAAACCTGGAAATGGGTAGTCTATTCCAAAAAAAGAAAAGACTATAAGAATGGATTGGGTCCATTCCAGGCAAAAGTTAGGCAGGGTTATGTAAAAATCCTTAACGGGACACATTTTTCGCTAAGAAAAGCTAGTGTGAAAACCCACAAGGGGCGTACTACCTTCAAAATAATAACCTAGAGCAATAAGGGCTTATCAAATAGAAATGCAATAGGATCAAAATGTCACTCACCCTTAACTCACTTGGATTAATAGATTTCCCTGCATTTTGCATAGCCTATACATTTCATTATGCATAACTCTTTTGCATGCATTTCACATATACATTCCATTATTTGCACTCTTCTCATGCACTATAATCCATTGCATATACTTTTACACCCATAATTTTCTTAAAAAAATAAGCACAAATAGGCTTCCTAAATGAAGATTGACATACCAAACTCCTTCAATCAATGCCATAAGCATTTACCTCAGTTATCACCCCACAATAGGGGGCAAGCTAATATGCCTTCATTCGTAGAATGCTCCCAAGAGCTATAATAATTTTCACTCACCTCAAAGTGCGAGATGATATTTTGCATGCTAACGTTAGAAGCAACTAGGTAATATTCTCCATTATTAATGATAAAATAGTAAGCTAACTATCTGCTTTTTATGTAGACCCGCAGGTTTCAACCACATGCCATTAAGTCTTTTTTCAAGGCATTTCGAGTCTCTTAGCGAGTATTAAGTCTTTTTTCAAGGCATTTCAAGTCTCTTAGTGAGCATTAAATCTTTAAGTCCTTTTTCAAGGCATTTTGAGTCTCTTAGCGAGCATTAAGTCTTTAAGTCCTTTTTTCAAGGCATTTCGAGTCTCTTAGCAAGCATTAAGTCTTTAAGTCCTTTTCCAAGGCATTTCAAGTCTCTTAGCAAGCATTAAGTCTTTATGTCCTTTTTCAAGACATTTTGAGTCTTTTAGCAAGCATTAAGCATTAAGTCCTTTGTTAAGGCATTTTGAGTCTCTCAGATGACAAAGTCCTTTCTATAGGCAATGAAGTCCTTTCTATAGGCGATGAAATACTTTTGCAGGCATTATGCTGGGGGCAATTACTAGAGGATGGTCGTCCTGCTTAAAGACAAATCTACATCTCCATAGGTTAGTATCTTCTTTGAATTACAACAAAACACTAACACCAAGTTTTTTTTATAGGTACCAAAGTTCTCCTAAGAGGCATTTAACCTATCTGGGATGGTTTAACACATTTACAAGAAGGCATCAATCAAGATAACTCATCCTAATTTCGGATGCTAATACGCTGGTGCTAATTGGACAAGTGGAGACTCGCCACCTTCAATGAAGTTGGTCTCAAGCCATCTCGATTTTGCATACCCTAAGCACTAATAAGACATGTTCAAATAACCTGATTCTATATGTCCCAGGCACTAATCTGAGCTAATCAATCTATCCTGATTCTATATACCCCAGGCATTAATCGAACAATCAATACAGGATTAACACATCGATAAGCTAATGTTAAATATTTGAATTTAGGGTTAACATATCGACAAGATGATGATAACTACTAAACCAAGAGACTTATTACCTCAAAAGGTACGTGTTGTAATCAACCAAGAGATTCACTGCCTCAGGTATATGTCTTTTTCCTTATACTCTAAATTTTGGCTCACTTTGGCAGTAGTGCACTAGCTCCCAAAAATTGAGGGCAGTTATAGATACCGTGACCTGAAACATCCTAGATTAGAGTTACCTGATGATGAGAAAATAGTACAATGTCGACAACCAGTTTGGATCTCAAAGCTTCGATCGTGAATTTCTCATTTTCTCTAAAACATTTTTATGATTTTTTAAATGCTTTCAAATATTTCCAAGTGTTTTAGTAAAATATGCAAAAAAAACCATGGTTAGGACTTCCAGTGGAGACAAATGACCATTTGTCACCTGGAGGGTGCCTATTTATGGGTCCCTCTCTCTTGTGCAGGGTATTTTGGAAAACACCAAGGTTTAGTAATGAGGGACAACTGCCCCCTTAATGAGGGACACCTATACCTGGCTCAAAACCCAGATTTTCCCATATTTTTGATTTTCAAAAGAGGAAGTTTATCTCTAAAAGATTTATTCTAGATTTAGGGGATTTTTATCTCTAAATTTAAGGATTTCAAGTTAGAATTAGACTAAAATTCTTCCTCGGGTATAAAAACTAAAATTTAGAGTTTTCATTAGGAGAAAAATCATTATTTTTTAGAGCCACTATTAAAGAAGAGGCAAATTAATTTCTTTCTCTCTCTAAGGTATTTTACTCTAGTAATTCTTATTTAAACACACACATATATAAACGAATTTCATATTTATTTTGAGAATCAATGACCGTGAATCGAGGTAGAGATTTGGACTACCATCTTTATAGAGTCAGAATATCTTCTAAGAATAATATTTTAGGCTTTTTTCCCATTTTCTTTCTCTAGAACTCCATTGGCATGATCACTTTGTTCTTTAATGCCTATTGATATGATTTAAGTATTATAATTGACTAATATGCATGTTTAGATAAAATATGATGTGTTTCTGGGTTGTTAGGCATGATAAAGGCATGCTTTGATGTTAATTTCCTCCATTGTTGTGTATATAAAGTTTTTTTCCTTTATTTGTAAACTCTATAATCTTGTAATTTTTAATGTATTTAATATATGATTATATATCTTTAACAAGTTTTTACATGATTTGATGTTTAAATATAGCATGTTTAAGGGTAAAAACTCATTTGTATGTTTTTCTGCATTTTTGCCATTTTTCTGCACTTTCTATTCTGTTCCAGGGGTAACAGATAAGAAGATGGACTGATGGACGACCATCTGTCATTTGACGGATAGGATGTCACCAGTCCATCTTTTTATCTCTTCCCTCACTTCTCCTTAGGCCATCCCTCGCTCTTTTGTGGCTATCGCTCACTCTTTTAGCCATTCCTGAGTATTCTTTAATCCATTTTTCATACATTCTAAGTTTTTTTTATGTATTTTTACACCATTTATTTGTCTATTATAATATTCATGCATTATTTGACGTATTTTTTTACTTTTTTATAATATAATCATATACCTAAATCTATTTCTACTTACGTAAATAATTTTGTGATTTTTTATTTTAAATATTAATTTCCTTATTTTGTGTGGTTTTTTTCGAGTAATTGATGCATTTATGGTTTCGGAGGATTTATAGTTTTTTACATGGGAAGTCATGCTCCCACACTAGTTAGTTCTCCACTCTTTGGTTACATCAGTTATTTTATTTTATTTATTTATTATGGCATTGTTTGTTTATTTATTTATTTATTTTTGCCATTATTGGCTATCTTATATTTTTGGATGTATTATTTTTTCGGGATTGTAATAATTAGTAAAAAAGGGATTTTTCAAGCACGTTAAAATAAAAAGACACTTAAAGCATTTTCTAGAAAATAAATTGGATTTTTTACAAAACATGGACCAATGTCCAATTTTTTAACCCAAATCCACATAATGTAATAAATGTCTTTTTGTAAAAATGCATGAGGAAGCCAATGCTTCCAAAATAAATCGATAGCCCATTTTATGTATGTATATTGATCTTGCCTTGAATTATTCTTTGGGACAATTTGTTTTTGTAATAATTGAGTAGATTTATTTTATTGTTTTTATTGCTTTATTTACTTGAATGGGGTGTTTACTTAATTTTATCATAAAATGCATTATGTAAGAGAAGAGAAGGGATTAATTTTAAAACTCAATTATAAATCAATACCTAACCAAAATTCCTAATAAGAGGGATGCCTTGAATACCAATCTCTATTTGGACATCAAAATAAGGTCGAGACTCAATTTCCAACATCCTGTTGGGTGGTGACTCCATGACACCTGCCTCTTTGAGCCCATTAGTAGTTCCTTTATGGGTTGATCGTTAGTAATAATTAGGACTCAGTCCTTTTTTATTGTGAAATTGTCAGTTTATGATTAAAAGCAAGCCTCATTCGGTTTCGAGCCTTAAAAGCGGGCATCCGAGAGTAAACTCGAAAATGGAAGGTGGGCTCCGACGCTTGTCATATAGAAGTAGGTTTAACATCTTCCAATCCTAACTTCTTAAATATAGAGAATGGCATAAGATTTATACTAGCCTCTAAGTCACAAAGACACCTAAGAAACTCTATATCTCTCAATTTAAATAGAATAGTAAAGCTACCAGGCTCTTATAACTTTTTTGGTAGATTAGTTATGATTATTGAACTACAATCTTCAGTTAATGTACTAGTAGATATGTCCTCCCAACTTCTTTTCTTAGAAATCAAATCTTTAAAAAACTTAGCATAATTAGGAATTTGAGTTATTGCCTGAATAAAAGATAAATTAATATGCAAATTTTCAATTTATCAAGGAAGTTTAAAAATTGCTTATCAGTGTCCTTTTACTCTAGTCTTTGCGAAAATGGTGGATGAGGTTGAAAAATTTTACCTTTTGAAGCCCCCTCTATTGCGCCTGTGACTTTGTCCAAATTTGCCATTATCGCGCTTGCAGGTGGTGTCGTGCTCGCAACAGAAGGATATTCTTTCTCCTAAACTTCTTTTTCCTACAAAACTCCACTCTTATTAGTTAAAACAAAATCATTGACGTAATTTTTACCTGACTTTAATGTAATTGCCTTCATTTACTCTCTTAGATTATCCTCTGTATTGCTTGGAAGAAATCCTTAAAGTCTTAAAGGTAATACATTAGCAAGTTATCCCAATTGGACTTCTGAGTTATGGATGGATGGTACTTTATTCTTTGCTATCTGATCAAACTTTGATTATAGTCTCTTATGATTCTCATCTTGAGAATTAATCTTTAAATTTATCCCTTCTAAAAATCTATCCATTTTTACTTCTAAAGCCCTAAATCTATCTTGTGGTTGCTAAAATCCCACTACACCTCCATTTTGGTTATTACCCCATAAAAAATTCATATGGTTTCGCCAACCAGGGTTAAAGGTATTAGAGAATGGGTTTCCACATCCTTGGCCTCAAATAAAATTCACTTGCTCTTTTGTACTAGACAATCCCAAACCACAACCATCACTCGTATAACCTTGTTAAACACATATGGTACAAGCATTTAATGGGTTCCTCCCATGCTTAGATTGTCAATCTTATGAGTTAAGGCTGCAATTTGTACTTGCAAAGCAACAACCGAGTCAATAGAATGAACTCTTTTAACAAGGGAAGAAAATGATACTTTTGCCCTCTCTATAGACTACATGCAATTATTTATAAACATTTCCTCAAGCAATTCAAATGCAACATCCGTAGTCTTTTGCATAAGGGTTCCACCCGCAGCGGCATCAATCGATCCTGTAGTTGTAAGATTTATACCATTATAGAATGTTTGCATAAGTAACTCCCTTGGAAGACTATGATATAGACAACTCTGCTATAATTCCTTAAAGCTCTCCTAAGCTTCATACAAAGACTCATTATCATTTTGAACAAATGTAGTAATATCCTTAATTATCTTCGAAGTATTGGTTAAAAGAAAATATTTAGATAAAAAAGCTTACGCCAATTGGTCTTAAGTAGTTATAGAACCTCTTGCAAGGGAATTTAACTAAGCTTTGATTTATCTTTCAATGTAAAAGGGAAAAGCCTAAGCTTGATTGCATCCGCCAATACTCCATTTATTTTAAAGGTATCACATATTTCCAGAAATTTTGCTAAATCGGCATTTGGATCCTCATTTGGAAAAACCATAAAAATGTATGTTGTTTTGCACCATTTGTAATAAGGAAGGCTTGATTTCAAATTGATTAGAATTTACTGTTGGTTAAAATACCCCTTGTTGAGCCCCACTTAATGCTGGAGTAGCAAAATCCATCAATCCTGGTGGGTTTTCTTTTGCCATGATAGGTCTATTGTTTTTTTTCTTTCATTTTCGATTTCCTAAGAGAAATCTTTCAATTTTTGGATTCAATTATTCAAGTTCCTCTTTAGAGCTCCTTATCTAGGCATAAACCTGAACTATCAAATATGTAAAACAAAATAAAACAAACAAAAACTAATTAAATATTGTAATCCAAAATATTAAATCAAGTATAATAATGGCAATAAACATAAATCAACATTCTCCGGTAACGGTGCTAAAAACTTATTGTGCAAAATCTGCAAGTGCACAGTTTATCAATTAGTACTTAAGATATCATTCCTATAAGGAACAAATTGGTTATTACACACTATAACTTGATTCAATCTTATTTACAATGTTTAATAATTTGGTTATAAAAACAAAACTATTAATGTTATACTAATAATAAGATATTAATTAAACCTACTTTATTTATAATCAACGAAGACAAATAAATTAATTGATATGAGTTGATTAATATGAAACTTGATGTTATTCTCTTAATTGAAATGCAATCTTTATGATGCAAGCCTAGTTGGATTAAAGTTCTAATTCATTCTTTTGACATGAAATAAAATGCCTAAAACATACATATGTAATTATAACCCTTGACTCTCATTAATGAATTAGTTAATCATAAACACATATTCTAAGAATAACAACCAACTTATAACAATCATCCTAACATTATGATTTCTCAATTAATTCTTTGACAATGAATTTTTATTAGCTTTAAGAAAGAATATATCTCTCAAACTATATTTTCACATATAATGATATTGCAAAAAAATACTAATAGAAAATTCTACAATAAAAGACTATTTGTATTAATAAGAATAAGCAAATATTAACAAAGCTACTCAAGTTCTTAAAATATCATTCCAACATTTACAAAGAAAAAGAAATAAATGAAAGATTATAAAAAGTGATCTCTTAACCCTTTTACTCCTTAAAGATATTTTCTTCTTCTTTTCTTTTGTCTTCTCCTTAAAATATAAAATTGTTCTAACTTTTTACAAAAAGAAAATAAAAAATGTTCTCTCAAAAACTTGTATTTTTTCTTCTCAACCACCCTTGTGTTTATAGTCCTCTTGCCAAGCAGTGTGTCCCTTTAAGTACCCTCCTAGAGGTACACAACCTTTGGTGGAAGTTATGCCTCTTAAGGTGCTTTCTGAAATTAATTGTCTAACATCTCTTATTGTCATGCCTGCGAAGGATATCACGCTCGCGATAGGACATGCTTCCTCTGATGTTGACTTTTCTTCTTTTTTGACTTTTTTTTCTTCTTCCTTCCTAAGTAGCACTCATGAAGGATGTTGTGCCCGCGATAGAGACATAATTTCCTTCCTCTATTTGGCCTTTTTCTCCTAACTTTCTCCTTTTTTACTCCTAAAACTCACACAAAACATACAAGAACATAAAAAGGTACCAAATTTCACACAAAAATAACTCAAATTAAACATTCACGTGGCAAACATACATATAAAACACTAAATTAACATCAACTAAACTACTCATATTAATCCCTTTTGAGTATAAAACAATACTTCATCTTGAAATATTTATCTCTAGCAGTTTCATCAAACTGAGTTGGATGACCAACAAATTCAGTATGTATCTTTTGGAAAGTATAAGCAATGGAATTATAGTTAAAGAACTATAATTTAGAATATTCATTAAGTCAAACAAACCAATCTCGCACTCTATAAACCTAGAAACAAATTCGACTAGAATTTATTGAAAATGAACTTCTGGTCTTCACATTTAAACTTCAATCCAAGCTTAAAATTCTTGGATCTTATCTCCTTATTTATGAGAAGGAATATCAATAAGGGTGAACCAAGTACTAGAAGTAGGTTAAGGCTGAGCTTATGGCCAACTATCAGCTTTGTCATCATCATTAATGGGTTCATTAAGAGGTTCATATGTGAAAATAGGTTAAGTTAAAGGGGGTTAATAAGTCATAGTGCTCTCTGCTGCTGAAGGATCAACCATGAAAATAGGAAAATGTTTTGGACCTGATTCATCTTCAGAATAATCAAATTCAGAGGAACTTAAAGAATAGTAGAATGATGGATGGTTGATAAGATAGTAGGAAGGGATTGTATAGCCTTTTGCTTTAAGAAATCAACAAAGGTGTTAGAATGTTAGATCATATGTGAGGAATGAGGAGGTTCTTCTATAAAAACACCTTTCTATTTATCCTTTGGGTTAATTATCGGTGTTTGTTATAAAGTTGACAAAGATTGAGTGGATAGGAAAATCGAGGTGGATGTTGTTATAACCAAAGGTGACCTCTTAGGTTGTTTTCTAATATGTTGCATTGAAAGCTCATATAAATGGACTAGATGTTCAAGATTAGCTTAGGAAGGTTCAAAAAAAGGAGGAAATTAGAAAGAAGGTTAGTAAGTATATGAAGCAAGTGAAGGATTATAAAAGGGGAAAGATATGGTTAAGGGAGTAGGTGATGTTGTTTTACTCAAATCTCTTTTAATAGCTACAATTTTAGCTTCAAGTTGTGTGACTTAAGAAGCTTTTTGCTTAAAAGTAGAATCATAAGCTTTTTGGGTAATTGAAGTCATCAGTTGATTATGTAACTTAATGACTTGATTTTGAAGTCATTACAGCAACTGATAAGCAACAACATTCTAAGCTGAGACCTTTGAGTCTACAGTATCTACACAGGAAGAGACATGATCAACTTTTGTCTCAATCCTATGGACTACTTTGTTTTGTACTAAAGCATTTTCTAATTTCTAGTTTAAAATTGCTTCAATAGGTTAAATAGATTGAGGGACTTCTTCAATGGTAAAACCTAAAGATTTAACAAAAGGAACTGTACGAACTTTTGTGTTTGGATTGGTTGTCTTTTGAAAAGAAGGAAACTCTTTTGTGTAGGGAGCAGTTGGCTATAACATATATACAGTAGGGGTAAGAGGTAGTACAGGTGTTTAGACATATTTTAGGCACCAAATAAGGTTTATTGGGCACAAGTTTAAGGATTTAGGGGGAAGGTCTTGGGAACAGGTTTACAAGGTGTTGGTGGTAGAGATGTGGGTATTGATGATAGTTTGTAATGAGGTGGAGGAGTATAGTGAATAGTGTAGTCATATTGGCATAAAGGTTGGCCTAGAATACCAACAGAGGGATCATCATCCTCATTAAGGTGATCCTAAAATCTTGCTTCTGAAGAAAATTTCTTCTTAGACTTCCTCCATCTTTATCGAACATCATCATCATCCAAATTGAAAAAATAGTTAACTAAAAAACCAGTCTAAAATCAAATAAATTTTTTTGTTAGTCGAACTGCTCGAACTATTTTTGATTTATAAATATCAGTAAATTCAGTTACTAATTTTGGTTCTGGCCCAGACTTATAAAAAACTCTATATGTATGTATGTGTGTGTGTGTGTGTATACGGGCATCAGAACTCACCTGGGAAGGTAGATCTCTCTTGAATTATCAATTTTCTTTGTTCTTTTATTTTGTCCTTTGTCAAAGAAAGTTGTGAAAGGAATTTTTTCTATTTCTTAATATCCAACGGATGAATCATATTTATATATTAAGCAGCAACTCCTTGATTTGCATTTAATTAATAGTTATATTATTTCTATGTATGAGATAGGGTTTGTTTCTTGAATTGAACAACAACAGAGGAATCATGTTTATATATTCCTTTGCATTTAATTAATTTTTCTTTCTACTGTTATGGCTTGGTCAAATGGATTTTTGGTTGTATTTTGTTATTTTGGCTGACAAAATAAGCTTTTTACTAGTATGAAATGTATGCCACTGTAAGGACCCAATCATAACCCAAATTGAATTATTGTTAATTAATGAGGACCATCATTAATTAAGGCAAAATTGGATTATTTTGCAATTATCGAGGTTAAGTCTTGAGAGGGGTATTTTGATAATTTTAGCGTGTAAGAATATGAGTCAAGTTAAATTATAATTAAATAAAAGGGTATAATTGAAATGAATTAGAAAGTCTTGGCATTAAATTGGAAGAAATTAAAATAATGGGGTTTATTTGTGCTTAAGGGCATTTTGGAGATTTACTTAGGAAGATATGTTTCCCCATTCATTTATTTTGGGACACTTGGAGAGATGAGAAATGGACTCTCTCTCTCTCTCTCCCTCTCTTTCTGTCTGTCTGTCTCTCTCTCTCTCTCTCTCATTTTTGGTCATGGGATTAAAGAAAAAGCTTTAGGGTTTTGGTGTTTTAGCATGAAGATAATGTTTCCCTTTCATAGATCTCTTCTTTCATGCTTGATTTATGATTTTAGGGTTATAAGAAGAGATGATAAGTCATGTTTGTTGTCTCTGTGTATAAGGAAATGAAGGAGAAAGAGAGCTAGATCAACGGATATTGAAGGAGATGAAGCTTGATTTTGAGGTACGTGATTCATTTTTGGGATGGTTACTGTACATGTTTTCCCTCTCATATTGTATGTGCTTTGATAATGAGATTAAGGGTTTAAACTAATATATTTTGATGATTATAACATGATTGGTAACCTAAATGATCATGTAAGCAAGAGGGGAAGTGAGATTTGGGGTTTAAAGTCATGTTATGCATGATCGGGATGCTGGTTTTTCTTCTTTTCTTTCCCACACACGGCCACGTGTGAGTTTGCTCTTCCTAACCCGTGGCCACATGTGTTTGTTCTTCATAACACACGGCCATGTGTGATTTTGCTCTTCCTAACCCGTGGCCATGTGTGTTTGTTCTTCATAACACACGGCCACGTGATGCTTCTCTTCTTCCCATCCGTGTGGCCATGCACATTTGTTTCCTTTCTTGCACACGTCCATGCAATTTTGTCTCCTTTCTTGCACATGGCTACGTGATGTTTCTCTCTTCCTTGTACACGGCCAAGTGTGGTTTCTTCTTGGAAACACACGGCCACTAATTGGTTTCTCCTTTAAAAGACATGGCCACTCACTCTTTTATGCATGAGAATACATGGCCACTTGTCTTGTTTTCTTTCCCACACACAGCCACTCATTGATTTCCTCTTGGAAGTGCATGGCCACTTATGTCCTTTTTTCTTCTCATGCACAGCCATTTGTACACTCCAATTTTAATGGTTATTCTCCACCCCAAGAGCACAACATTGTATAGCCATGTTTATAAATATAATGCTATAATAAGGAGGAATTAAGCTAGTAATGAGAAAGGTTGATAATGGTTGAGCATGCAAGTGACGAATGGTATGTTAATGGATTACCCAAGAAATGTTATAGTTCTAAAAGTCTTTTAATGCTAAGATTTTAAGTAAATATATATAGTTTAGAAATGTGTGACTACAGGAAGGTCTATTAATTGAATTTGAGTGTTAAGAATGTATAATTAGTGGACACATGACTAACGAGAGTAAGAGTAAATATAATAAGCATATGGCTAAGGACAGTAAGAAGTAACCTAATGACTCTAACATTTATATGCTATTTAATGTATCCTATGGATTTGGCATCGATGTGAACTCAAACAAAGTAACTGGTTTTGTCCAAGTACTATATATATATATATATATATATATATATATATATATATATATATATATATATATATATATATATATATATATATATATATATATATATATATATATATATATATATCAATATTTCTTTTCAATGGCAAGAGATTGCCAAGTTATGATCTAGTAACATTAAGAAGATAGTTATAATGTGCATGACTAAGTTAAAAGAGATGGAATATTTATTGACACTCAAAGGTGGAACTATAGAAGTTTGGTTATGCTTAAAGCCATAATAGGAATTTAATGATAAGCTTTGAAGTAAGAAAACTTATTTACTTATTTAATCATGCCCCATGATTTAATATGAAAACCATAAGTCTGCTAGTAGGGGACTAACTATTAAGATGAAATAACCTCACATAACTTACCTAAGTATAAAATATTATAAGATGAGAAATACAAGTAAGATGATTGAAGTATATACGACTATGTTATAGTATGTCACTTGTGGGTTCTAATCTGGTAATCATGAAAGTGAATCAAGGTATCAAATATGAACAAGTAGTGACCTTAAGCTGTAAGAGAACCTACTTATTTTATTATATGCATTATAAATGCTTGAGTGTTGCTATATATATATGCGTGTTATGTTTTAATGTGAATAAGTGTAAGAATAGGGAAACTATTCATAGCAAACAGCAACAAGGTATGTCATCAAGAACTATCCATGAGTTATGTAAATTCTATATACTGTATAGTTGATATAAGCATGCTATGATGAGTAGCTTATCTTAATATGTGAGCAAGTATGAGTAATAAAAGCATGTATGGCTATGATTTAAGGTGCATAAATATATGTATATATGTATGTTGTCACACTCAATGCTAATCATGAAACATTTCATGTTTTTATTGTTTGCATAAATATGCAACTGTATGATCATGTGAAAACATCCCTGTGTATTGGAGCCTAGAGCTCAATATTAAAGTATGATAAGAATAATGTGCATTCTTATATGAATGATGGTTTTAAGCAGGGATGCTATATTAAGGATAGAAAGATATGTTGAATTAAAATATGATTAAGAATGGTCAAGCCTGCGGGTCTTAGTTCAGTTGTGGATTAGATAGGCATGCCTAGAGGGATATAGTCGCAGCTGCCATAGTTGACCCCATTTGGATCTTATTACTTAATGGAACCATTGTTCGGCCCCGTTTGGGTCTATCATTTGTTCCTTACTGGAACCATTGCTTGACCCCGTTTGGGTCCATTATTTGATATCTTCGAATATCCATAGTTGATACCTTCAGGTATCCATTGCTCCCGATATCCACCCTTCGAACTAGTACTTAGGCGGGCTATTAAAGATGATAAAAAGTACAAAAAATAAAGTGATATATATGTGTGTGTGTGTGTGTGTTTGTGTGTGTGTTTTTGTATGTGTGTGTGTGTGTGTGTGTGTGTGTGTGTGTTCATTGATTTCTTCATGTAGTTAACATAAGCATGATGAATGACTTATTGTATTGTGTTATTTTATATTAAATTCCTTTTGGCTATAAGTATCTTTATGAAATGAGATGCCATGTTCAGTATATCATGATTGTGAGATATGTATATCACCTCGACCATAAGGAAGGTTCCCGTGTGAGTGTCGATGTGAGTTGAACTCCATCGATGGGTTTTACAGAGAATTAATGGACCCCAAAGTGTACAATATTGTACTAGAACTTATATGGACTGTAGCATGTACACTAAGTTTCATGTACTCTGTTAATAAAATGCATACATGTGACATTGGGACTTTGTCTTGTAATCCTGATAGGTAATGCTTATTCTTTATGATCACATGCAACTCTGCCAGTCTATTTAATTATATATATAAATGTTTGCACATGTAGGCTTAATGATAACATTCATTCAGCCAAGTGCAATGCCTAACATAGAATGATGATTGTAAAAGAATCAGGTTACCATGCTAAGATAACATAAAGGATGTAAAGTCTATGAATCTAATATGAGAATTGCATGATATATGTGATGTAATTATGCCTACCAGGACTACTTGTAAATGTTATATGACCTAAGCATATCCCTTATATTGTGAATTAAGGTTGAATGCCTATCTTAGGTGGATAAAGTGATTTGATGCAGTAAGTGGAAATCTTGTACCATTAATGACTATATTGTCTAGCCTCTTGATAAAAAGGATTATAACATGTATATGGAGGTTTGCACGCTCATATGCATAATGATAACATTGACCCAACTAAGTGCAACGTATGATATAAATTGGTGTTATAAGAGGTTTAAGTTACCATATTAAGATAACATTAAGGAACACATATGCAAGAAACATGAATGAGAATTGAGTTATTATAAGAAGAAATCATGACTAACAATATGAAAAGGGATGTTGTATGGCATAAGCACTTTCTTAAGCATGCCATATCGACTAATTGAACCAAGTCAAGCTCATACGATCAATAATCATGATTTCTTGAGTTGTAAGAAGAAAGAATTATGAAATGCATGAATGATAATTGTTTGACATGAATAGTATGCTTTGATGATGTTTGTGAAGCAACTATTCTAAGCAGGATTAAGCTAAGTCAAGTAAATACTCTAGATTAGTGTAACAGGGTATTCGTTGTTAAGGCTAAAGTCTTTCTCAAATGATCATCATAATAAACTCCTATGTTATTTGTTGTTATTTAAAAAGGTGGTGTATATTTATGCATGATAATATGACTCAAGGAAAGAGCATTATATATATATATACATAGAGTTTTATTCCCCACTAAGCTTTATAGCTTAGAATGGGTTTGTTATCCGTGTAGGTTTCAAGATAAGTTCCAGAGGATCAAGCAAGATGCAGTTGACTTGAGGATTTCAGGATACTTGAAAGCCATTTATGTTATGATTATTTATCTATAAGTTTGATTTATTTATTTGTGGCATGTAATTATAGCCTATCTTATTATTATTATTATTGCCTAGTCTTTAATAGGTTTATGATGATGATATAATGATAATGATTGATGATTATCCATGGTTAAGGAATTAGGGTGTTACAGTTAGTGGTATCAGAGCGCCAGGTTGAGTCTTTTCTGGGCAATAAGGAATTAAGGAATTGTTTTGGAAGATTAAGATGATATTGGTCTAGACCATGGTGTCATTGTTAACGGCACACACTTTGATGATTATGTTAGGTGTTTGACCTATGATTGATATATATAGGACCATTAGCAAGATTTTGGCAGAGATTGTGAGATGATATCTGAGGAATTATCAATATCTCTCACCTCCTGGTATTGGAGTGCTTAAATACCTTAATATTTTATGATTGAGGTATAGCATAAGATTGATTATAAGTATGTCTAAATTATTTATTAAGATGTTTGAGGAAAAGTTCATATAAATAGAAAAGAAATTGATCTTTGGCATAAATGATGATGCAAGATATTAAGATTATTAAGATACTTAGGATAAGAAAGACAACGAGCATAAGAGTATCTAAAAATCGGAGACAGATACATATGATTATAGATGATGAGATTATTATGCACATAGAGAATGCTTATGGTGATAGTTATTTATAGCTAAAGCACAGTTAGGAATTTCTAGCAATAAAGATAAGGATTATCGATTTTGAATTTCAAGGACGAAATTCTTTTAAGGAGGAGTGATTTGTAAGGACCCAATCATGACCTAAATTGGATTATTGTTAATTAACGAGGACCATCGTTAATTAAGGAAAAATTGGATTATTTTGCAATTATCAAGGTTAAGTCTCGATAGGGGTATTTTGATAATTTTAGCGTGTAAGCATGAGTCAAGTTAAATTATAATTGAAGAAAAGGGTGTAATTGAAATGAATTAGAAAGTCTTGGGGTTAAGTTGGAAGAAATTGAAATAATGGGGTTTATTTGTGCTTAAGGGCATTTTGGAGATTTACTTAGGAAGATATGTTTTCCCCATTCATTTATTTTGGGACACTTGGAGAGATGAGGAATGGACCTCTCTCTCTCTCTCTCATTCTTGGTCACGAGATTGAAGAAGAAGCTCTAGGGTTTTGGTGTTTTAGCATGAAGGTAATGTCTCCCGTCCATAGATCTCTTCTTCCATGCTTGATTTAAGATCTTAGGGTTGTAGGAAGAGAAGATAAGTCATGTTTGTTGTCTCTATGTATAAGGAAATGAAGGAGAAAGAGAGTTAGATCAATGGATGTTGAAGGAGATAAAGCTTGATTTTGAGGTACGAGATTCATTTTTGGGATGGTAACTGTACATGTTTTCCCTCTCATATTGTAAGTGCTTTGATAATGAGATTAAGGGTTTAAAATAATATGTTTTGATGATTATAACATGATTAGTAACCTAAATGATCATGTAAGTAGGAGGGGAAGTGAGATTTGGGGTTTAAATTCATGTTATGCACGATCGGGATGCTGGTTTTTCTTCTTTTCTTTCCCACACACGGCCATGTGTGAGTTTGCTCTTCCTAACCCGTGGCCACGTGTGTTTGTTCTTCATAACACACGGCCACATGTGATTTTGCTCTTCCTAACCTGTGGCCACATGTGTTTGTTCTTCATAACACACGGCCACATCTAATTTTTCTCTTCCTAACCTGTGACCACGTGTGTTTGTTCTTCATAACACACAGCCACGTGATGTTTTTCTTCTTCCCACTCGTGGCCACGCATGTTTGTTTCCTTTTTTGCACATGGCCATGCAAGTTTGTCTCCTTTCTTGCACATGGCCACATGATGTTTCTCTCTTCCTTGTACATGGCCACGTGTGGTTTCTTCTTAAAAACACGGCCACTCATTGGTTTCTCCTTCAAAATACATGGCCACTTGTCTTATTTTCTTTCCCACCCACAGCCACTCATTGATTTCCTCTTGGAAGTGCACGACCACTTATGTCCTTTCTTTTTCTCATGCACGACCATTTATACACTCTAATTTTAATTGTTCTTCTCCACCCCATGAGCACAACATTGTATAGCCATGTTTATAAATATAATGCTATAATAAGGAGGAATTAAGCTAGTAATGGGAAAGGTTGATAATGGTTGAGCATACAAGTGATGAATGGTATATTAATGGATTACCCAAGAAATGTTATAGTTCTAAAAGTCTTTTAATGCTAAGATTTTAAGTAAATATATATAGTTTAGCAATGTATGACTACAAGAAGGTCTATTAACTTAATTTGAGTGTTAAGAATGTATAATTGGTGCCATGCGGACACATAACTAACGAGAGTAAGAGACAATATAATAAGCATATGACTAAGGACAGTAAGAAGTAACCTAATGACTAACATGTATATGCTATTTAATGTATCCTATGGATTTGGCATCTGTGCAAACTCAAACAAAGTAACTGGCTTTGCCCAAGTACTATATATATATATATATATCAATATTTCTTTTCAATGGCAAGAGATTACCAAGTTATGATCTAGTAACATTAAGAAGATAGTTATAGTGTGCATGACTAAGTTAAAAGAGATGGAATATTTATTGACACTCAAAGGTGGAACTATAGAAGTTTGGTTATGCTTTAAGCCATAATAGGAATTTAATGATAAGCTTTGAGGTAAGAAAACTTATTTACTTATTTAATCATGCCCCATGATATAATATGAAACTGTAAGTCTGCTAGTAGGGGACTAATGATTAAGATGAAATAACCTCACACAACTTACCTAAGTATAAAATATTATAAGATGGTAAATACAAGTAAGATGATTGAAGTATATACGACTATGTTATAGTATGCCACTTGTGGGTTCTAATCTTGTAATCATGAAAGTGAATCAAGGGATCAAATATGAATAAGTAGTGACCTTAAGCTGTAAGAGAACCTACTTATTTTATTATATGGATTATAAATGCTTGAGTGTTGCTATATGTGTGTGTGTGTGTGTGTTATGTTTTAATGTGAATAAGTGTAAGAATAGGGAAACTATTCATAGCAAGTAGCAACAAGGTATGTTATCAAGAACTATCCATAAGTTATGTAAATTTTATATACTGTATAGTTGATATAAGCATACTATGATGAGTAGCTTATCTTAATATGTGAACAAGTATGAGTAATAAAAGCATGTATGGCTATGATTTAAGCTGCATAAATATATGTATATGTGTATGTTGTCACGCTCAACGCTAATCATGAAACATTTCATATTGTTATTGTTTGCATAAACATGCAATTATATGATCATGTGAAAGCATCCATGTGTATTAGAGCCTAGAGCTCAATATTGAAGTATGATAAGAATAATGTGCATTATTATATGAATGATGATTTTAAGCGAGGATGCTATATTAAGGAAAGAAAGATATGTTGAATTGAAATATGATTAAGAATGGTCAAGTCTGTGGGTTTTAGTTCAGTTGTAGATTAGATAGGCATGCCTAAAGGGATATAGTCGCAGCTGCCATAGTTGACCCCGTTTGGGTCTTGTTCCTTAATGGAACCATTGTTCGGCCCCATTTAGGTCTATCATTTGTTCCTTGCTGGAACCATTGTTTGACCCCATTTGGGTCTATTGTTTAATATCTTAGGATATCCATAGTTGATACCTTCGGGTATCCTTTGCTCCCATTATCCACTCTTCGAACTAGTACTTAGGCAGGCTATTAAATATTATAAAAAGTACAAGAAATAAAGTGATATATATATATATAGAAATATATATGTGTGTGTGTGTGTGTGTGTGTGTGTGTGTATAATCATTAATTTCTTCATGCAGTTAACATAAGCATGATGAATGACTTATTGTATTGTGTTGTTTTATCTTAAATTCCTTATGGCTATAACTTTCTTTATGAAATGAGATGCCATGTTTAGTATATCATGATTGTGAGATATGTATATCACCTCGACCATGAGGAAGGTTTCCTCGTGAGTGCCGGTGTGAGTTGAACTCCATCAATGGGTTCCACAAAGAATATATGGACCCCAAAGTGTACAATATTGTACTAGAACTCATATGGACTGTAACATGTACACTAAGTTTCATGTACTCTATTAATAAAATGCATACATGTGACATCGAGACTTTGTCTTGTAATCCTGATAGGTAATGCTTATTCTTTGTGATCACATGCAACTCTGCCAGTCTGTTTAATTATATATATAAATGTTTGTACATGTAGGCTTAATTATAACATTCATTCAACCAAGTGCAATGCCTGACATAGAATGATGATTGTAAAAGAATCAGCTTACCATGCTAAGATAACTTGAAAGATGTAAAGTTTATGAATCTAATTTGAGAATTGCATGATATATGTGATGTAATTATGCCTACCAGGACTACTTGTAAATGTGATGTGACCTAGGCATATCCCTTATATTGTGAATTAAGGTTGAATGCCTATCTTAGGTGGATAAAGTGATTTAATGCGGTTATTGGAAATCTTGTACCATTAATATCTATATTGGCTAGCCTCTTGATAAAAAGGATTATAACATGTATATGGAGGTTTGCATGCTCATATGCATAATGATAACATTGACCTAACTAAGTGCAACGTATGATATAAATTGGTCTTGAAAGAGGTTTAAGTTACCATGTTAAGATAACATTAAGGAACATATATGCAAGAAACAGGAATGAGAATTGAGTTATTATAAGAATAGATCATGACTAACAATATGAAAAGGGATGTTGTATGGCATAAGCACTTTCTTAAGCATGCCATATCGACTAATTGAAGAAAGTCAAGCTTATACGATCAATAATCATGATTTCTTGATTTGCAAGAAGAAAAAATTATGAAATGCATGAATGATAATAGTTTGACATGAATAGTATGCTATGATGATGTTTGTGAAGCAACTATTCTAAGCAGGATCAAGCTAAGTCAAGTAAATACTCTAGATTAATGTAACAGGGTATTTGTTGTTAAGGCTAAAGTTTTTCTCAAATGATCAGCATAATAAACTCATATGTTATTTGTTGTTATTTAAAAAGGTGGTGTATATTTATGCATGATAATATGACTCAGGGAAAGAGCATTATATATATATACATAGAGTTTTGTTCCCCACAAAGCTTTATAGCTTAGCACGGGTTTGTTATCCATGCAGGTTTCAAGATAACTTCCAGAGGATCAGGCAAGATGCAGTTGCCTTGAGGATTCAGGATACTTGAAGGCCATTTATGTTATGATTATTTATCTATAAGTTTGATTTATTTATTTTTGGCATGTAATTATGGCCTGTCTTATTATTATTATTGCCTAGTCTTTAATAGGTTTATAATGATGATGATGATGATGATGATGATGATGATAATGATTGATGATTATCTATGGTTAAGTAATTAGGGTGTTACATCCACTATGAATGGAGATTAAACTATTTATATGCCATCCAAGATTATATGCCTATGTCATACAAAAAGTAAAGAGGCAATGGCTTGGCTGGACATAGTTCTCCCCCTCTTCTCAAAATAGATTTTTTATTTTTTCTTGTAGGTATTGCAAGTAATTAGCTTCATTCAATGTAATTAATTCCAATTTATACAAAAAAATATCTAAATGGTCAAAAATAATAAATAATCTTCATATTATTTATGTAATGAAGAATATAATGAGGTTTTTTCAAGAAAAGGAATGTAGTGATAATAACAATAATAATTCTCGATTATGTATATACAAATTGAATTGTTAGGAAAAATATTATGGTATTTCACTACAAATATTACATTTTAAAATGCATAAAATTATAAAATGGCACTTTTTGTATTGTGGAAATATGATCATTCTATTAATTAATTATATTTGTTATCAAATAATATTATTTTGCTTAAAGTTATTCTCTATTAGCCAACCATTATTATTATATTTTTTGGGTCATATTATTAGCTTCCAAACAAATAAAAATAAAAATTTATTATGATTGGTTTAATATAGGTCATATAATGTCAAATATGGGCTTAAATTAATCTGATTTATATAATGTTTGGATTATGCATTCAAGAATTAAACCATGAATCATAAATGATCCATTATGATTTGAATTATAATACGATTATCATTTGCATTTTAGTATAATTTACTCATTTAACTAATCTACTAATTCAAGAGAAAAAAAATTTCATAGCATGCATTCGTTGGCTAATTCTTCTTCCTAAATGAGTTTTAACGGTACATTGAAGCTCTAGTCAAATATTAAATTATAAAAACAAAAAAAAACTGAATTTTAAAACCAAACCAAACCAATAGCCAATATTTTTTTGTGTCGCTAATTCAAACAAAACTAATTATAATATTCTAGGACTTATAAAAAAGTATGATTGAACTATTAGCTACTCATGTTGTATTTGTAGATTTTCATTTCATGTAATTTTAGTACTTGAAAAGAATTTTTTTTCTTCAAGTAATACTTTATGATTTTGTATTGTTTAGCATTCATAGAGAATTTATCAAATACTGTTGAAAATTACACAGCCAATAGTGAAAGTACCACCCTCCAAGGATAGGAGTTGCGAGTACCAGCAACATATACAGAGTGTACTTAACCAATACAAAGAGAGATAGTAACTAAAGTTAGGAATTCAGTTAAATCGCTACTTCAAAAATCAAAGAAAAATGGTAAGCGAAAATCATGGGTTTGAGATCAGTTTGATAAAATTGAAAGTGACAATAAGAGTGAATAAAGGGTTAGTTGCAAATATTGTGAGAAATCTCTTGCATGTCCATAATTTAGTGGCACTAGTTGTTTGAGTAACCACTTGAGTAGATTTAAAAAAATATCTTGCAAATGTAGAAAAAGTAAAAAAAAAATATTAACATTTAAACCTTTACCAAAAAGTAGAAGTTCTACTAGCACATCACACACTTTCAAATTAAAAATTTGATCAAGAAAAGTGTAGAAGATGTTTAGCTATAATGATAATTTCTGATGAGATACCTTTTAGATTTATGGAACATAAAGGATTTTGTGACTTTTGTCGTGTTTACAACCTTTTTTTGTTATGCCTTTATGTTTTACAGTTGCTAGGTCTGACGTACGCCGGAGCTATACTCATAGTCCGGGTTCGCTCTCAGAGAACTATTTTTAAGGTTCGAGATTGGATTAGGCTCACCTAACTTATAGATTGGCTACTTCATAATAAAAAAGTATCAAGCCTAAATTATTGTTGATAGTCAACCCATGAAGGCATTTACTAATAGGCCCAAAAGAGGCAGATTTCATGGAGTCGCCACCCAATAGAACGTTGAAAAATGATTCTCGACCTTTTGATGCCCAAACAAAGATTAGTGTTTAGGATATCACTCTTATTAGCCATATTAGTTAGGTGTTTATTTTATAATTGAGTTTTACATCTAATCCTCTCTCTTATCTCACACAATGCAAAGTGATTAAAATTAAGTAAACATCCCATTCACATAGATAAAATGATAAAAAGAAACTAAATAAACCTATTTAATTATTACATAAGCAAATCATCCAATAACAATCAATAGAATAATACACATACATAAATCAAGGTATAAATTTGAGTTGGAAACATTGATTTCGTTGTGCATATTTTACAAAAATCTTAATTTTATTTCATGTGGATTTGGGCTAAAAAGTGGACATTGGTTTATGTTTTGAAGAAAAACCTAATTAATTTAATAGAAAACCCTTTTTAATGCCTTTCCTCTTATCATGCACAAAAAACCTCTTTTTTACTAACTATTATATCCTCGAAATAATAATTCATAAAAAAATATCAAATAAACAAATAAATAAACACAAGATAAATAATATCTAAATAAAACCAAAATAATTAATAATTAATAAAAGGAAGTGGTTAACCGAAGTAACTGGATGGGCTGAAGATGGTGACCAACTTAGTAGCATGATCTCCTATGTAAGAAACCACGCAACACCCTCCAAAGGCAAAAGAATTTATATACTTCAAAAACCACAAAAAATGAAAAAGAATTAGTATTAAAATTATACAATAAAAATAATCACAAATTTAACTATACAAACATAATGAAATAAAGTACAGAACCATATCATACAGAATCAAAATCATATAAAATAATGTAAAAATATCATGAAAATTGAATAAATGGAATAAAATTACATAAAATGCATTAAATACACCAAAAATGCAACCACGAACACCCAAAACTAGGTGAGGGATGCCCATAGAAAAGTGAGAGATAGGACAAGGAGATGAGCTTGCAACGTCCCATCTATCGACTGACAGATGGGTGTCTATCGATTCATCTTCCCATCGGTCACCTCTGGACAAAGTAGATTACAGAGTTTTTCATGGCAAAAATGTAAAAAATCACATAAAGTGCATCTTAACCCTACACATGCAATTATTAGGCTCTAAATCATGCTAAAACAAGGTTATAACACCAAATCATACACAAGACACATTAAAATCAACAACTTATAGAATTAAAAGAAAGAAATATAAGCTTCATAAATTACAACAATAGAGAAATCTAATCACCTAATCATGCTTCTAACATACTCTTTGATCTTGATTAACATCTCAACGAATTTAATCATGCTAATCACATGACCACAACATTTAAACATGTTATAATTGCATCAAACAAACACATGATTATGGATTATAATTTATAGAGAGAGAAAGTGAGAAAATAGCCTAGAATATTACCTTCAGGAGATATTTTAATTCTAAAGCTCTTATAGTCCAGCTTTCTACTCCAATTCGTGCTTTTTGCTTTTCAAAAAAATGGAATGAAATTTGTTTGTGTGTGTGTTAATCAAAAGAGGATGCTAAAGCAAATTTTTAGAGAAAGAAAGAAATCAAGTTTTCTTCTTCTCTAAAGTGGCTATGTAAAAAGTGATTCCTCCCTCCTTTGAAATCCTAGATTTTTAGGTTTTATACCTAGGTTAGAGGTGGAGTTGGATTCCAACTCTAACTTTCTAAATTTAGAGATAAATCCCCAAGAAATTTGGATGAAATCCCTTAAAAATCATTATCTCCTTTTTTAAATTTTAGAAATGTGGAAATTCTAGGTTTCGAGCCATGGACAGGTATTCCTTAATGAGAGGCAGCCATCCCTCAACTCAAAATCTTAGAATTTCCAAAATACCCCTTATTTGGCCTATGTAGGAGAGAACGAGCCATGGATAGAGGCCCTTCAGGTGGCGGACAGTTGTCTGTCACCTCTGAAGGTCCAAATCAAGGTTTTTATGCATCTTTTTTTTATAAAAAATACTTGAAAATATTTTAGAAAATAACAAAAATTTTTGAGGAAGTGTGAGAAATCTACAATCGAAGCTTCAAGATCTGAACCTACTATCAGTAATATACTATTTCCTCATCATCAGTAACCCTGATCTAGGTTACCTCAGGTCATAGTGTCTATACTAAGCCTTGTTATAATCTTTATAAATAAGAAAATTTGAATTTGATGAATTGTTTGAAGAAGTTATCTGGTAGAATTTGCGTTACTACTGATGCATGGACTTCTATTCAGAACTTGAGTTATATGTGTATCACATATTATTTCATTGATGAGGATTGGACTTTACATAAGAAGATTATTTCTTTTTGTCCAATTTTTAATCATTCTGGTGAGGTCATGGGTTAATCAATTGAAAAGTGCTTGCTTGATTAGGGTAGCTGTAAGGTTTTTACTATAACTATTGATAATGTAGCCTCAAATGACTTAAGTATTCAATACTTAAAAAGAAGGTTGAACAGTTAGGAGGGTACTATTTTGGATGGTGAATACTTGCATATGAGATGTGCAGCTCATATTTTGAGCCTTATTATGAAAGAAGGTTTGAAAAATATTGATAATTTAGTTGAGAAAATCCAAAATGCAGTTAAGTATATAAGATCTTCTCCTTTTAGGTTGAGTAATTTTAAAAATTATGCTAAAAAAAAGTTGTTAGACACTTCGAGTCTTGTATGCTTAGATGTGAAAACTAGGTGGAACTCAACTTATTTGATGTTAAATTTTATTGTCAAGTTTGAAAAAACTTTTAACTTGTTCTAGCTTACTGATAAAAAGTATATGAGTGATTTTTTGGGTAAGAGTGGTTTACCTGAGAGGGGTGACTGGAAATATGCCAAAAGTATACTTCTTTTTCTTGATGTGTTTTATGAAACAACTGCGAATTTGTCCAATTCACTTTATGTCACTGGAAATGAATACATGAGACAAATTTATGGTATTGGCTTGTTGATTTCTTCATGGTGTGAAAGTGACCATTTGGGTTAGAAGGCAATGGTTGTTAAGATAAAAAAAAAAAAGAAATTTGATAAGTAAATGTTGATGATGTGAATATTATGTTGTTTGTTGTTGTAGTGCTTGATCCTTCTTTCAAATTGGAATCTAGGGCATCATTATTGATTATTATTACTATTATCATTTTGAGAATGGTGAAAATCTAAAAGAAAAATTGAGAAAAGTTTTATCTATTATGTATGATTCTTATGGTGCATCAATTGTGTCATCCATCCAAGTGGAAGCAACTGAAATAGCTGAGGTTGAGAAAAATGAGATTAAATATATGGCCACTACTGATATTATTCTTATAGTTTTAAAGAAGCAAAAGGTATCTCAAGGTAGCATGAAAGTAAAAACTGAATTTAATAGGTATTACAATGAGATGCTTGAGGAAGATGAATAAGGTTTTGATATATTGAATTGGTGGAAGGTTAATTCATCAAAGTATCAAGTACTTTCTACAATGGCTCGAGATGTACTGGCAATGTATGAGTCAACTGTTGAGTCAGAATCTGCTATTAGCACAAGAGGCCGTATTCTCGACTTATTTCGATTTAGTCTAACTCCTAGAATTGTAGAAGTGCTCATTTGTGGACAAGATTGATTTAAATAAAGTAGAAAACCAATTTTAATTGAACAAGCTTGAGAAGAACTTGAAAGTGTGGAAAAAGGTATTATTCTTCCTTATTTTGATTTTTCTACTTATATTTCTCCAATTATTTTCAACACTAATTAATTTGTAATATTTTTTTAAATTGTAGAGTCAGCTTATAATGTAGTTGACTATAATGTGATTTAAATTGATAACTAAGGAGTTGATTGAGCAATCTGACATTGGAAAAGTTTTTATGTGGAACTGTATTTTTATTTTTATTTTCTAATGGAATTAGTTTGAACATTGCAGGTTTGGTTTGTAATTTTAATATTTCAAGTACATTAAACATTTTAAGTTTATATATATATATATATATATATATATATATATACACACACACACACACACACACATATGCATATATGTGTATATATGTGTGTGTGTGTGTATATATATATATATATATAATACCTTAAATTACCTGTGCCTACTATCCCCCTACCAGGCTCTGATACCAGGAAACACCGGATCGGGTCTACCGCCTATATATATATATATATATATATATATATATATATATATATATATAATACCTTAAATTACCCGTGCCTACTATCCCCCTACCAGGCTCCAATACCAGGAAATAAAGTTAAATTTTGACATATAAGCTATAACTCTATCATATTAATTAACATATAGGTATTAATTTTTTCTTGTTTTCTAATTTCCAAATTAAATTTTTATTTATATTGATCATATATGTAATATTTTCTACAATAATATAATAATCTGAAAAAGGAGGTAAATTTAATTTTTTTATTTTTACTATATTTTCTTTTAATTCTATTAATCTGGGTTCTAGAAATTTTATTTCTTCTTTTAACTCATTTATTAACCTATCTATTTCTTTAATTTTCTTTTTAATATTTTCCATATTATTATCCTAAAGGTATTCTATTTAATATATTTTTTAATCGTTTTATTTCATAATGTCTATTATATATTTGATAATTATAATATAACATTAAAGTATAATTTGATGAATTTAAATATATATATATGTTAATAATTTTTTCTTAGCGTTTATATTTTTTATTTCTAAATGTAACCTATTTATTTCATTATTTAATCTTCTAAATAAATCTTTAAGATAATCCATTAGCTTAAATAATTCTATCGTTAAATTAACTAATATTATGCTTATTTAAAAATTTATAGAATTACATATATTAATTTTATGAGATAGTTTTCTGATTTGAAAAATAACCTTCAGGAATACTAGCAATAAGATCAATTAAAATATCAATTAAATTTATTTTCTTATGAAAATTTCAACAATTGCAAAATTCATTTGAATGAAAATAGTTTAAACTTTCATGCATATCAATTAAATGAGTTTTTAAACTAATTAATTCTCGTTTAAGTAAGAACATATCTTCATTACTATTAAAATCAATTTAATATAAACCATTTAAAAATTCATCAAATAATCAAGACATAATTAAAATGAAAATACCTGATGTATTATAATATCATGAAAATATACAAGGTGATCCTGATGAAGTAATAAGTGTACAAGTACAGGCTTTTGAAAATATAAGCTGTAAATCTAAGGTTTTATTACAAAGGGAGGTTGATAATACAAGAGGTTTTTTTATTTTTCTCTCTAATTCTTTACACTCATAAAGGTCGTTCGTTGTTCGTTCGTTCCTTCGTCGTGCTTCAGTTCTTGAAAACCTGCCTTCTTATACTTGAATAAAGTTGATGTTGAATCCCTTGTGATAATTGCATAAGGATAAATTTGACTTCCAAAGCTAACAACTGTCTTTGTAATCTGTCAAAGATATGGTAATAATTGCACCGTGTTTTGTTTGTGTTGAAACCGTGTTTTAAGGATAAAGGTTTTAAAAGATAAAAGATAAAATGAATTGAGTCTCCCTTTTTTGAAAACATGTAAGTTGAAACTTAACTTTTGAAATCGTTAGATAAAAATAATAAAAATTAAAATAGTAAAATTACTATTGAAATAGTAAAATTACTATTTGACTACTATTCACTTAAAACTTTTTTTGTGAATTTGTTATGAGAGAAAGGCTTAAAACAAAACCTACAATTCTTTTTCTTTTTCTTTTTCTTTTTCTTTTTTCTTTTTTCTTTTTTCCTTTTTTCTTTTTTCTTTTTTTCTTTTTTTCTTTTTTTTTCCTTTTTTTACGTTTGCATTTATACTATATTACATATGTATTTGCATTCACATTTGGTTTTTATACTATATGACTACATATATACTTTATAATTCTACCGCTGCATACGGATCTTAAGAATCTTCAAGGGCTCTTCGAGAAGGAGGAGTACTGCCTTCTGATGAGTTGGTTCTTTCTGCTGAAATGCGATTGAGAATTGATGGAAATTTATTTGAACCCTTAGTCTCACTAGACTGCGTATAGGATGAGTAGGGTATCATTCCAAAGAGAACGGGGTAAATTTTGTATTGAAACCACAAAGAGTAGATGGATAGGTAGCGAATAAAATGTAGATTATGTATTTAAATAAATATCTAAACTACTTTACATATATTAATGAAATTGGATTAAAGATGACGTAAAACAAAGCCTACAATTTTTTACTTTTCTTTTTCTTTTTCTTTTTTCTTTTTTCTTTTTTCTTTCCTTTTTTCTTTTTTATTTTTTTTCATTTTTTTCTCTTTTTTCCTTTTTTTTATGTTTGCATTTATACTATATTACATATGCATTTGCATTTACATTGCATTCACATTTGGTTTTTATAATATATGACTACGTATATACTTTATAATTCTACATCTGCATACGGATCTTGAGAATCTTCAAGGACTCTTTGAGAAGGAGTACTGCCTTTTGATGAGTTGGTTCTTTTTGCTGAAATGCGATTGAGAATAGAATTAAATTCCTCTTCTGTAGAGGCTAATGATAATAAATTGATAATTTGATTTTTATCTGCAATGAATCCTGCTGGCACATTTGATGATGAAGTGGTAGATGCTGGTTGCTCTAAATAATTAATAACTGCTTGTCTATCTACCTTTTTAACATCAAAATTGTCCTACCATTTTATTCTAAATTCACGATAAAGCATTGGTAATTGATTAACATGCTTAGAAATGTGACAGGTCCACGAAACAATCCATGGAACCTTGAACATTTCATAATATTTTAAAAGATTATCTAGAGCGCTGGGATTACAGTAAGTAATAAACTTGATAAAAGCTTCCCTAATCTGGAACGGAGCTGCTTCAATGATCAAACCAAAATAACTAAACCATCTGATGAACCAATTTGGGAGAATGCCACCAAACTTATGAGAAAAGTAAAAGAACCACGAATGTTGAAAATTCCTTAAGTAGACCATGCTTCTTGATAATCATAATAACTATATACCAACTTGGGAGGATATCCTAATAACGTCTTCAACTGATATGGTCATGATCCCCATTCTGATTGAGTAATAACATGGATAATCTCAACCTTACTATAAGTAATCCTATTTTTATCTTTCTCATCATAATTATGTTCTATTTCTACTAACTCGGTATCTACTAATATGGCCTCATAATACTCTCTTGTTTTACTCTGATCTTCCTCATAAAAATGCCAATTGTTGGGAAAATATGATCTATTAATCTATAAAAAATCTGACTCTCTGATATATGAAGTTCTTCTGGTTCCAAAATTTTTATAAATAATCTTTTTTGATTCGTATGATAAGGAGAAGAAATTTTAGTAGAAGGAGAATGTACTATAGGAGAAACAGGAGAAAAGGGAGAAGTTAAAGCTGATGAGTATGGTCTAGGAGGTGCAGAGGGTAAAAAAGTTTGAGGTCTTTTAAGTGGAGGAAAAGAAGGTGTTATTGGAAATAAAGGTCTACATTTATAACAAATTAATATATCTTTTTTATTAGTCTTAGGTTGAAACTTTTTATATTTTGGTGTTTTCTTAATGGCTTTTTCCTGATTATAATTTCTTTTTGGTTTATATCTTTTCCTCTTATATATGTATTTTCTTTTAGGTTTTATTTTTCTTTTAGTTGCTGATGGTGCTCTAATCTGTTGATAACCATACTGCTCACAAAATGATCCTAATTCTTTTCTTCCTACTACACTATCTTTCTTTAGTTTGGCTTTCAATTTTAAATTAGTGCAAATTGATAATCCTTCTATATTAACTATATTTATTAGTTGTCCATAAGTTAATTCATTATAAGATATTATACCATCATGATCGCTTTTTAATCTACTCCTTACTCTTTCTGCAAACAACTTAGGTAATCCTACTAAAAATCTTTCTTTCCAATAAATATTATTACAATATGTTCTAGTCATTACTTTAGTTAAAAATAAATCCTTATACCATCTAAATCATGTAATTTAGGACAAGTTAAGTTTTGAAGAATTTCTGAACTTCTTTCCTGATATAAACGAGGATCTCCTACAAAATTCTTAGTTATTACAAATATTAAAGTACTTATTATATCATCTTGCTCTGTTTCAATTTGAACATTATTTTCTACCTTGATAATCCTTTTTCATGCTGTTAATATAAAATTTTTATCTATTTCTGTTACATAATTATCCCACCAACCTTTTAACTATCCAGTGAATACTGATATTAACATTTGAGATATTGTTGTTTTATTATTTTCTTTGACTTATAAGCACTAGCTGCCATTGTCATTTCTGGTAATAAATCTAATATCTGATATTTTGATAAACCATCTATATTCCATTCGTATAAAGATCTAACATCATATTCTAATTGATATCTAGTTTCTTCATATTGAGTATCTGGAGGTGTAGGTCTAGGATAATAATTTCAAGTTTTTGGTCTAGGTGTATATGTATTAAAATGTAATTTTTTGATTGATAATTCCTCTTCATTATTTGGCTTAAATTGTTCTTTTAAATTTTCTACTTCTGATGGAGTTTCTATTTCAGATATAGTTTCTTCATCTATAGTCATAATCTGTTTATCCTTAATATTTAACTTTGCTAATTTTTCTTCTATTTTTCTTAATACAGGGTCTTCATCTTTTAGTTTAATGATTGTTCCTGGTGAGAGTTCAAAAGGTTTAAACAAGGGTGTTTCTAATTTTGTAGATGGATTTTCTACTACTCTTTTTGATGTCTGTCCTATTTATGTTTGTGACTTAGGTGTTTGCACTATTTCTTCAACTCTATTTAACAAATTGGCTATAGTATATAATATTTGATTTGAAAAATTATTTTGTAATATGACATGTTGTAAATCTTTTCCTACTTCTTTATTTTCTACTTTTATTTCTTTAAATAGTTCGGCAAAATAAGTTCTTTCTTTATTTTTTACTTGAATACACTCTAACGGAGGATGTATAGATACTATTGATTTTCCATGTAAAGTGTTCCATTGTTTACCTATTTTTGAAGATATATTTATTTCTTTTTCAAACGGATAATCTATATTATTATAATAACAATAATTTTCAGACCACAAAAATAAAGGAATATTAACTTTTTTATCTTCCATATCTTTATACCATAGGCTTGTAAAATTACTTAATTCAGCTTGAGAAAAGTTATTAAAATACCATTCAGCTTTCTGCTCATTATATTCTGCTTTCAAATTATTTCTTAGAAATTCTTTGTTTATCTGAAAATTAGTCATTTTTAAATTATTAATTAATTTGAGAAAATACTTCCATTTGAGATCTAATTGGGCTAACTGAATATTCACTATCTTTTTCTTCAATATATAATGGCCTAGGAATAATTATATTAAAATCTACCCCTTTTAATTCTAAATTTTTTGCAAATAATGATTTTGGTATTGAAGGTCTATTGTTTGAATATATTGAAGAACTACTTGATTGATTATTTTTTGAGGAAAAATTTATTTGAACTGATCCATCACTATGTTTTGATATTCTTGAAAATTGATTATTAATATTAATTGGTCTAGGTTCACATATTTCTTTTAGTTCCCAATTTCCCGATCTAGTAATTTCATCCCATCTAAGTCTTTTTGGAATTTGTATATTAGAATGAACTTTAATTACTTCAAATAATAAAGTTTCATTTCTTTTAAAAGATGTCCTAGTTTTAGGATCTATGGTTATGGACATAACTTTATAATATATTTTATATATTACTGCTATTGCTCTAACATGTTCCTTAAAATTTAAATTTTTTGTTTTAACAATTAAAGTTAAAGTATCTAATATATTCGAGTCATATAGACTAATAGTAAATCCTGAAAAATAATTAAAATATACTGGTCCATTAGTTAAATTTGTTTCTGCCATAACAAATAAAGAATTGGAAAAATTAACATGTCTAGCATGTCTTAAACACATTAAGACCGGAATATCTAATCCTAATCTAAATAAAGGTTTTATTGCTATTTATACTGATCCTATATGCAAAAAAATATATATTTTTCTTCTTATGCTCAATTATTGCCTTTTCTGATAACAATTGAATAGTTTAATGTTCCTTATTAATAGCTATTGTTTGTTCTGTTTGCTTAATAGAATAATCATAAAAAAATTCAAAAGTGCCTATTAAATATATTGTTCGAATATCTTGTTTAGGTATAGTCCAATCAAATAAATCATTTTCTACTTTTTTAATATTTATTTCTACAGAATTTATTTCATCTAACTCTCTAATATTATCTTCGCTTGTTGAACCAGATCTAGAATCTTTAATAGAAAATATTCTACTTAATATATCCATCCAAATATATTTAATCAATCTAGATTCAAAGAGAAATTAAGAATAAAACCTATGCGAATCATGGGACCACCCAGCTTATCGGGACCACCAACACACCATATCGGCTTCCAAGGGCTGACCAATGCTAAGCTTTCAGGGCTGACCAATGTTTCATTGCTCCAAGCACAGTCTCAAAATTCTCTTTAAATTTTTCTCAACCAAATATACTCAATTGGATATCTTAATTAGAATAATTTTTTAATAAGGATTCTAATTATCTAATTCAATTTCGCTAGATAATACGTCATCTAATATATTTAAGATAATTTCCTGCTCCCAATATATTTCTACTAATGCTAATACTACTTCACTTTGTGTAAATTCCCAAAGAAATTGAGGTTCAAAATTTAACCAGGGTACGCTCATACTACCTCATCGGGCCTAAAAAGAAAAAATATGATAAAACTGTAAATCTGATGAAACTGCAAAGCCTATTATTCCCCTACTTGGCTCTAATACTAGGAAATGCAAGATCGGGTCTACCGCCTAATTTCAAGGATTTATTAGGTTAAATAAAGTTAAATTTTGACATATCTGTTATAACTCTGCCATATTAATTAACATATAGGTATTGATTTTTTCTAATTTTCTAATTAAATTTTTATTTTTATTGATCATATATGTAATACTTTCTACAATAATATTATAATCTACAAATGGAGATAAATTTAAGTTTTCTATTTTTATTATATTTTCTTCTAAATCGACTAATCTAGATTCAAGAATTTTTAATTCTTCTTTTAACTCATTTATAGATCTATCTATATTTTTAATTTTATTTCTTATACTTTCCATATTATTAACCTAAAGGTATTTTACTAAGATTTCAAATGTATCTATTTATTAAATATTTCTTATACATAATTATGTTATCATAATCATTAATTAATTCATACCATCTTTGAGCAGGGAATGACATTAATTCTTTTATATCAATAATTATTTCATTTTTTATACTTTCTCTTTTAAGTTTTAATATTTTTATGTCAAAATATAAAACATCTATTTGATTATAAGCATCTCTATAAATACATTTTATATTATCCATTTTTAAAGATCTATTAGGCCTTAAAAATTTCTAATAAGTAATACTATAGTGATTTGAAAATTTCTACATCAATTTCATAAAATATTTTATAGATCTGGGAAACGATCTGTAGGAATACTAGGAATAAAATTAATCAAAATATCAATTAAATTCATTTTCTTATGAAAATCTTGACAATTGCAAATTTCATTTGAATGAAAATAGTTTAAATTTCATGCATATCAATTAAATGAGTTTTTAAACTAATTAAAGTAAGAATATATCTTGATTACTATTAAAATCAATTGAATATAAACCATTTAAAAATTCATCAAATAACCAAGACATAATTAAAATGAAATACCTGATGTATTATAATCTGATGAAAATATACAAGGTGTTTCTGATGAAGTAATAGGAGTACAAGTACAGGCTTTTGAAAATATAAGTTGTAAATTTAAGGTTCTATTACAAAGAGAGTTTGATAATACAAGAGATTTTTTTATTTTTCTCTCTAATTTTTTACACTCATAAAGGTTATAGAGGTCGTTTGTTGTTCGTTTGTTCCTTCGTCGTGCTTCAGTTCTTGAAAAACTGCCTTTTATACTTGAATAAAGTTGATGTAGAATCCCTTGTGATAATTGCATAAGGATAAATTTGACTTCCAAAGCTAACAGTTGTCTTTGTAATCTGTCGAAGATAATGTAATAATTGCACCATGTTTTGATCGTATTGAAACTGTGTTTTAAGGATAAAGGTTTGAAAAGATAAAAGATAAAATGAATTGAGTCTCCCTTTTTTGACAACATGTAAGTTGAAACTTAACTTTTGAAATCGTTAGATAAAAGGTAATAAAGATTAAAATAGTAAAATTACTATTGAAATAGTAAAATTACTATTTGACTAGTATTCACTTAAAACTTCTTTTGTGAATTTGTTACGAGAGAAAGGCTTAAAACAAAACCTACAATTCTTTTTCTTTTTCTTTTTCTTTTTCTTTTTCTTTTTTCTTTTTTCTTTTTTTCTTTTTTCTTTTTTCCTTTTTTCTTTTTTTCTTTTTTTTCCCTTTTTTTACGTTTGCATTTATACTATATTACATATGTATTTGCATTCACATTTGGTTTTTATACTATATGACTACATATATACTTTATAATTCTACCTCTGCATACGGATCTTGAGAATCTTCAAGGGCTCTTCGAGGAGGAGGAGTACTGCTTTCTGATGAGTTGGTTCTTTCTGCTGAAATGTGATTGAGAATTGATGGGGATTTATTTGAACCCTTAGTCTCACTAGACTGCGTATAGGATGAGTAGGGTATCGTTCCAAAGGGAACGCGGTAAATTTTGTATTGAAACCACAAAGAGTAGATGGATAGGTAGCGAATAAAATGTAGATTATGTATTTAAATAAATATCTAAACTACTTTACATATATTAATGAAATTGGATTAAAAATGACTTAAATGATGGTATGAACATACATTAGAAATATGAAATAGTAATTCATCTAAGAACAAGTTCTAGTAATTGTATAAATAAAGTGACTGGAGAATTTAGCCAAGATTCTTTAAAGCAACTCTCGTTGTCAGTAAAGATGTTTTCATTTAGAGTCTATAAGCACTCTCATGTCATTATAAAGATAAACAAAAATTATGAAGCTCTATGCCAACTCTTTAACCCCTCAAAGTGAATTCCTTAAGTCAAATTAAAGGAATTCAATGTTTTAAGTACATTCATTTATTTTTCCATCAAGGAATTCCAACTCTCGTTGCGAATAAATTGACTAACATGCCAAATATGGTGGCCAAGCATACATAGCAAATCAATGCACATAAATGAATGTAAATCATACTTCATTCATAATAATAATAATAAACATGTCTTAAATAAATACTACTGCATATTTATAATGTACAAAGGAAACTAGCCAAATATATAATTGAATTAAAGATAAACAAGAGAAAGAAAGTCATCTCTTATTCTCTTGACTTTGTCCCTTTGTCATCATCTAATAAAAACTAAGTAAAAACGTTTATCCGAAAACAAACTGTATTTCTTTAAAACTAAAAACTAATTTGATTCCTTTTTCAGTATCTTAGATCCCTATTTATAGAGAGAATAGCTCTATAATTGTGCCTCTTCCGATTAGGTGTGAAGATGAAAGGTTGTCATGAAAAGGCCTGATGGAAACACTTGTTGGTTGAGAAAAAGCATGTTGAAAAGTTGCATCATTTCGGAATGAGTTTCTGTACCTAGTCGTGAATACCTTCACGAGTCATGATCCATCAGCTTCTGTGTTACTCATGCTATATTTGCTTTTTTTGGCTACTGATTTGTAATTATCTTCACGAGTTGTGAACTTTGTTGAACTGGTGCATGAGTCGTGAAGTTTTGTGTGACTTGTGAAGTTTTGTGTGACTCGTGAACCTGTGTGTGAGTCATGAACTTTTGTGTGACTCGTGAACTTTTGTGTGACTCGTGAGCTTTGGTGTGACTTATGAAGTTTTGTGTGACTCATGAGCTTTTGTGTGACTCGTGAAGTTTTATGTGACTCATAAACTTTTGTGTGACTCGTGAAGTGTGTGAGTCGTGAGCTTGTGTGTGACTCATGAACCTGGTTGTGAGTCACACACTACATCAGTACTATTTGATCCTTCTTCCTTTTTGCACCCAAACTACCCTACAAAGCAAATAAACACATAAAATAGACAAAAACACATAAAATAAAAATAATTTATCATACTTAGCTACCTAAATGGAAGAGAATATGCATTAAATAATATACCATTTTATATGGTATCAAATTCCCCCATGCTTAAACCTTGCTTGCCCTAAAGCAAGAGAAAGGAATTAGAAAATTTAATTCCAAATTAAACTAAGTAAGTTGTACTATAGAGTATTGTTCATTATGCATATTGGATAGGATTGAAATGAAATCAAAGACCTTAAATGCTCAAAATATCAGGAAATCAAATCTTAAAGCATACATTCTAAATTTAACAAGTCACCTAAGTTTACTAAGTCCAACATCAAGAGTATAAAGTCTCAAAACTAAACATGTTAAAGAGAGAACATTGATCATAAAATTTTAGATTATAAGGTTGTCAGTTGCCTTTTAGGACAATTTATAAGCACTCATACCCTTAATCCAATCTCATGGCTTTTTTAGACTTTGCTTTTTCTTCTTTTTTTTACATGGGTATACTTTTAGACTATCCCATGAATTTTAAAATAGAAAGAGAATGTAGTATTGGGTGCGTTTTATGCTCCATCCTATACTCTATTGAAATTTTTGGATATACATCCTGCTTTATTTTATTTTATTTTTCATTTTCATTTTTTTTCTTATCTCCACTAGTCCTCATCCATTATTGAAAAGCCTAAGGGTAAGAATTATGGCTATAGTTTTCATGAGGCAACTAAAACCCAAAAATCTTAAACTAAATGAGCAATTCCTAACCTTAAAGCATAGTTAGTAAAGAGACTAAGAAACCTAAAATGTTGAAAGAAGTAAAAAGAGATAACTTGAAAAATATAAAACACATACTAAAAGCTTTGAAAGACTTATAAAATAAGCCTAAAAGGTAAATGACTTAACATAACAACCTATATGATATACAAAGTGAGCAATGCTTTATAATAAAACTAACTGAAAAGTCTAGTTAAAAAAAACAAATACACACATGACAAATATACATAAACTCACATGCAACTAACATATAAAACACATACAAAAACTCATAAAATACAAACAAACATGTAAACATACAAACATACTCCCCCACACTTAGAACAAACATTATCCTCAATGTGAAGAAATGAAAAGAGGAAGAAAAAGGTAAAATAAAGAACAAAGAAAGAAATCTCCCTTGATAATTATGATGTAGGTGGAGGAGAGACTGCCAAGTTCCATGCACAAAACCAAAAGAAATTCCCATTAGTCTAAGATCATAATATCCAAATTATCATTCTAGAAATTTCGATGCTTTTTTGAGGAATAAAATGAAAAATAAAAATTCATACATAAAAATAAATAACTAACTAATAACATATAATCCTAAAACATCTACTATTTTGTTTTAATCAGTAAAAATTCATTTAAACCATTCCTCGGCAATGGCGTCAAAATCTAACGGGGATTTATTTGAACCCTTAGTCTCACTAGACTGCGTATAGGATTAGTAGGGTATCGTTCCAAAGGGAACGCGGTAAATTTTGTATTGAAACCACAAAGAGTAGATGGATAGGTAGCGGATAAAATGTAGATTATGTATTTAAATAAATATCTAAACTACTTTGCATATATTAATGAAATTGGATTAAAGATGACTTAAATGATAGTATGAACATACATTAGAAATATGAAATAGTAATTCATCTAAGAACAAGTTCTAGTAATTGTATAAATAAAGTGACTCGAGAATTTAGCCAAGATTCTTTAAAGCAACTCTCATTGTCAGTAAAGATGTTTTCATTTAGAGTCTATAAGCACTCTCGTGTCATTATAGAGATAAATAAAAATTATGAAGCTCTATGCCAATTCTTTAACCCCTCAAAGTGAATTCCTTAAGTCAAATTAAAAGAATTCAATGCTTTAAGTACATTCATTTATTTTTCCATCAAGGAATTCCAACTCTCGTTGCGAATAAATTGACTAACATGCCAAATATGGTGGCCAAGCATACATAGCAAATCAATGCACACAAATGAATGTAAATCATACTTCATTCATAATAATAATAAACATGTCTTAAATAAATACTACTGCATATTTATAATATACATAGAAAACTAGCCAATTATATAATTGAATTAAAGATAAATAAGAGAAAGAAACTCATCTCTTGTTCTCTTGACTTTGTCCCTTTGTCATCATCTAATAAAAACTAAGTAAAAACGTTTATCCAAAAAAAACTGTATTTCTTTAAAACTAAAAACTAATTTGATTCCTTTTTCAGCATCTTGGATCCCTATTTATAGAGAGATTAGCTCTATAATCGTGCCTCTTCCGATTAGGTGTGAAAATGAAAGGTTGTCATGAAAAGGCCCGATGGAAACACTTGTTGGTTGAGAAAAAGCATGTTGAAAAGTTGCATCATTTCGAAATGAGTTTCTATACTGAGTCGTGATCCATCAGCTTCTATGTTACTCGTGCTATATTTGCTCTTTTTAGCTACTGATTTGTAATTATCTTCACGAGTCATGAACTTTGTTGAACTGGTGCGTGAGTTGTGAAGTTTTGTGGGACTCGTGAACCTGTGTGTGAGTCGTGAACTTTTGTGTGACTCATGAGCTTTTGTGTGACTCGTGAACTTTGGTGTGACTCGTGAAGTTTCGTGTGACTCATGAGGTTTTGTGTGACTCGTGAAGTTTTGTGTGACTCGTGAAATTTTGTGTGACTCGTGAAGTGTGTGAGTCGTGAGCCTGTGTGTGACTCGTAAACCTGGTTGTGAGTCACGCACTGTATTATGACTTGTTTGATCCTTCTTCCTTTTTGCACCCAAACTACCCTACAAAGCAAATAAACACATAAAATAGACAAAAACATATAAAATATAAAAAATTTAACATACTTAGCTACCTAAATGGAAGAGAATATGCATTAAATAATATACCATTTTATATGGTATCAAGAATAGAATTAAATTCATCTTCTATAGAGGCTGATGATAATAAATTGACAATTTGATTTTTATCTGCAATGAATTCTGCTGGCACATTTGATGATGAAGCGGTAGATGCTGGTTTCTCTAAATAATTAATAACTGCTTGTCTATCTGCCTTTTTAACATCAAAACTATCCCACCATTTTACTCTAAATTTACAATAAAGCATTAGTAATTGATTAACCTGCTTAGAAATGTGATAGGTCCACGAAACAATCCATGGAACCTTGAACATTGCATAATATTTTAAAAGATTATCAGGAGCGCCGAGATTACAGTAAGTAGTAAACTTGATAAAAGCTTTCCTAATCTGGAATGGAGCTGCGTCAACGATCAAACCAAAATAACTAAACCATCTGATGAAACAATTTGGGAGAATGCCACCAAACTTATGAGAAAAGTAAAAGAACCACGAATGTTAAAAATTACTTAAGTAGAATGCTCTATACCATGCTTCTTGATAATCATAATAACTATATACCAACTTGGGAGGATATCCTGTTAACGTCTTCAACTGATATGGTCGTGATCCCCATTCTGATTGAGTAATAACAAGGATAATCTTAACCTTACTATAAGTAATCCTATTTTTATCTTTCTCATCATAATTATGTTCTATTTCTATTAACTCGGTATCTACTAATATGGATTTATAATACTCTCTTGTTTTACTCTGATCTTCCTTATGAAAATGCCAACTGTTGGGAAAAACATGATCTATTAATCTATAAAAACTCTGACTCTCTAATATATGAAGTTCTTATGGTTCCAAAATTTTTATAAATAATTTTTTTCTGATTCGTATAATAAGGAAAAGAAGTTTTAGTAGAAGGAGAATGTACTATAGGAGAAGCAGGAGAAGAAGGAGAAGTTAAAGCTGATGAGTATGGTCTAGGAGGTGCAGAGGGTGAAAAAGTTTTAGGTCTTTGAAGTGGAGGAAAATAAGGTGTTACTGAAAATAAATGTCTAGATATGGTTCTAATAGGAGGAGGTATGAGTGGATGATTCTATTGAGAATTTCTTGATGATAATGTAGTTTTTGTCAAAACTTTCTTATTAGAACTCATTTTCCCTGTAAGAATTCAAGAGAAAGAAAATCAAGTAAAATATTATCTTTTCCTTTGATGAATTCGATTTCAAAATCAAAGTTACTAAGAAAAACTTGCCATCTAGCAAAAATTTGTTTTGAAATTAAAATTTTGACATCTTTTTCTGAAACATATTTCGCTGATAAACAATCAATGCGTAACAAAAATCTTTTCATGTATAAATCATCTTCAAACTTTTTGATGCATAAAACGATGCTTAAAATCTCTTTTTTGATAGTTGAATAATTTTTTTGAGTTTGACTCCAGCTTCCTGAATAATATCTTACTAATTCTTCTTTGTTTGTCTCTTTTCATTTTTGTTTTAAAATACCACCTTAACTTATATTACTAGCATCTATTTCAATTTTTAGAAAAGCTTCTGGATGAGGTATATTTAAACATGGTAAACTTTTAATTTTTTCTTTAATTTCCTTGACTATACTAGTATGTTTTTCTGTCCATGGTTCAGGTTTCTTTTTCATTCTATTGTATAATGGTTTACATAATTTTCCAAAATCCTTGAAAAAATTTTGAACATAATTTAAACATCCTAAAAATGTTTGTAACTGTTTCTTATCTTTTATTTCATCTGAAAATTTATTAGTAAATTCTAAACTTCTATTTATTGGTTTTATAGTGCCTTGATCTATATCATGTCCTAAGAATCTAAATTTAGTTTGAAAAAGTTGCATCTTTGGTGCTGAAACTACCAATCCATTCTGATGAATTAAGTGGAAAAAACTCTTTTAATGTTTGATGTGTTGACTTATAGAATTTGAAAAAATTAATACATCGTCTATGTAAACTATTGAAAATTCATGTATTTGTCTTAAAATATCATTCATAATATTTTGAAATTCTAAATGAGCATTTTTTAAACCAAATAGCATAACATTCCATTCATAATGTCCAAATGGAACATTAAAACCTGTTTTATACCTATCTTCTTCATCTATTTGTATTTGCCAAAATCCTAATTTCATATCAAATTTGGAAAAACTATTTGCATCATATAACTTTTTTGACAAATCTCTTTTGTATGGTATAGGGTATCTTATCCATTGTAAAACTGCATTTAAGGTTTTAAAATTTATTATTAATCTAGGTGTTCCTCTTTCTATTTCTGCTGCATTCATAACATAAAATGTTGAACATGACCAACGTGACTTAGAATCTCTTATTAATCCTTTATCTTTTAAATCTTGTATTTCTTTTCGACAAAATTTTTCTAAATCTGATGTCATTTTAATAGCTTGAGATTTTGTTGCAAGTTTCTTTTCACCAAAGTCTTTTATGTAAGGTAATTTTACTACATGTTGTTTTCTATTCCAAAAAGCATTAGGTACTGGTGCACAAATTTCCCTTGAAAATGTATTTTCAAATTCTTTAATTTTTTCTCTTATCTCTAGACTATCTAATTATTCTTTTATTCTTTTTCTTTCTATTTCTTTTATGAGAAATTTAATCTGTTTCTGTTTATTTTTTAACAAACTAATTTCTTGAATATTTTTTTCCTACATGACTAATATCTCTAAACACTATAGGAAATGCAAATTCAAAAAGAATTTCTTTATCTAAAATCTTTGTCTTAATTCCATTATCTCCTACCTAAAAAGGGTATAACATTGTAATAAAAGGTGTTCCTAATATAACTCCAGAATTTAAGTTTTTAACTAATACTAAATGAGTTTTAAAACGATATCCTTTATTGCAAATCTTAACTCTTGATAATTTATAATTATTGATCAATTTGGATCCATTAGCGGTACCTAATCTTTCAGAAGTTTTTTCATAATATTTATTTGGAATTAAACCTTATTGAATACAATTTTGATCTGCTCCACTATCTATTAAAGCTAAAGTAGTTAAATGAAAATCATCATTAACAACTATATCTAATTTGACATGCCATTTTTGATAATTTACTTGAGATAAACTATTTATGTATTCATCTTGAGTGTCTTTAATAACAATACTAGAAGATACTATTCCTTTTAATTTTTTGTCTTCTTTTATAGAATTACTAAGACTAAGTTTGAAACTTTCTTCTTCTAAACTATAAACTTTTCCTTTTAAAATATTTACTTCTTGTTTTAATATCTTAATTTCTTCCTGAAGATCTTGAATAGTTGATTTCTTCTTAATTTCAAATTTCTTATATACGTCAGCTAAATTATAAGATATAAAATCATTCTTCCCTTTTGCACTAATTATTTCTCTTAATCTAAGTAAATAATTCTTTTTTATTTCTGGGTCATCAATTTTATCAATAATGTCTAATAAAAATTATTTTTCATCACTTATCATGTTTATATTATTACATTGACACGGTTCTAAGCAACTACAGAATTCAGAATCACAATTACTATCTTCACTACTTGTTTCAGATTTTTCACTTATTGCATTTAAATCATCTTCTGAATAATCACTGGGTTTTTCATCACTACCTGAATCTTCATTGATTATAATTTTAGCTATTTCCTTTTTTTAATTCTTCTAAAATATCTAAATTATATATACGTTTCTTTATTCTACAGTCTCTTGAATAATGTCATTGCCTACCTCATTTAAAACAAATTACTATATCTTTTTTATTAGTCTTAGGTTTAAACTTTCTATATTTTGGTTTTTTCTTAATGGCTTTTTCTTGATTATAATTTCTTTTTGGTTTATATCTTTTTCTCTTATATATATATATATATATATATATATATATATATATATATATATATATATATATATATATATATATATATATATATATATATATATATATATATATATATATATATATATATATATATATATATTCTTTTAGGTTTTATTTTCCTTTTAGTTGTTGATGGTGCTCTAATCTGTTGATAACCATACTGCTCACAAAATGATCCTAATTCTTTTCTTCTTACTACAATATCTTTCTTCTTAATTTCACAAACACTCACCTTAGTACAATTACAAAACAATTGAGTAGGATTGAGGAACACCAAAAAACCTCTGTTGTTTCCCCTGTTGAAACAACATATTCAAAATTAAAAAAACCCTCTTTTCAAACCCTTTCAGATTTTTAAATCGGGTTAAAAAATTTTTAAGGACAGTAAATCAAAATTTACTCAAGCCTTACAAAACCAATTAAGTAAGATAGAGAATGCCTCATCTACCTCTACTCCTATGGTCGCACAGGATACCGTTGATTAAAAAAAAGGTTAGTATTCTAGACCAGATCTCTGACTTTGAAGAAAACCATCAAGAAACCCAAAACCCAGAGTTATCCAGACTCCATTGGCCAAGAAGTTCAAATACACCTCTTACCATTACCACTGCTTCAGGTTTAGGCATAAAAAATAGACCAAACATTTTCTCCTAGTCTAAGTTCAATGCCTCTACTATCTATGAATGGAACATAGATGGTATGCCTGCGTACAACATCCTTAGTCTTCTACAACAAATGACTATGGCTTTCAATGCTTATAAAACCCAAACCAATACCCTTGATAGTGCCATAGCTGAACTATTAATAGCCGAGTTCTCGAGATAATTAAAAGGTTGGCGAGACTATCATCTCACCCAACAACAGCAACTAGAAATCCTAGGTGCTATCCAAACCATAGAGGAAGGAACTCCAATCCTCAATGAGATAGGAAATCCCATTCCAGATACAGTAGCAACTCTAATCCACACGATTAGTTTGCACTTCATAGGAGACCCATCTCATTTCAAAGACAAAACATAGAATTGCTTTCAAACCTTATGTGTAAAAAGCTTTCTAAATTTCAAACTTACAAAAATACATTCTTAACCAGGGTAATGCTCAGAGAAGATTCCAATTAACAATTTTGGAAAGAAAAATTCTTGGTAGGATTACCAACACTCTTAGGAGAAAAAGTTAGGAATAAAATTAAACAAAATTTTTGGAATTAATCGAATTCCTTATGATTATTTAACATATTGAGAATTGGTTAGTTTCATACAAAAATAAAAGGCTTAAAAATCTATCAAGATTTAAGACTTCAAAAACATTTGAAAAAAGAAATGAAGCAAACAAAACAAGAATTAGGATCCTTTTTCAAATAGTTTGAAATACCTACAGATACCCAAACTAAGGATTGTGGTGGTTCTTGTTCAAAACTTTATAAGAAATCTTGAAGAAATCCCTTTTCAAAACCCAAGAAACATGATTTCTATAGGAGGTCTAAACCTGTTAAAACCTATAGGAAACATAAAGCATCGAGAAAACCTTTCAAGAAAGAAACAAAAAAATCAAACACTTGTTTCAATTGTGGTCAACCAAGATACATTTTGAAATATTGTAGACTAGCCAAAAAACTTCATGAGTTACAAATTGAAGATGAAGAACTCATCCAAAAGGTCTTTTCTCTTCTAATAGAAACCTCTGAAGATGAAGAACAAATCGATTCATCAGAAGACCAAAAATTTTTACAATACGATGAATTAGCTACTTTTAGTTCCTCTGACAGTGATTCTTCAGTATCAAACAAATCTGTCAACGTCCTAACAAAAGATCAAGAATTAATGCTTGATATTGTCAAATAAGTAAAGGATAAAAAACTTCAAAAGGATATTATTAAAAAACTTTTAACATCCTTTAAACCAAAAGAATCCCCATCTTCTTTTTTGCCTTTGCTCAAACATAACACCTATGATTTAACAAAAATTTTAGGTGTTAAGGCAAAACCTAAAAATCTTATTACTATCCAGACACTTCAAGAAGAAATAACGATAGTTAAACAAGAGTTAAAAGCTCTTAAACAAAAATAGTAATTTAATTCTGAACTTCTTCACAGATTAGTCTCACAAGTTGCTGAAATAAATAACCAATCTAAATAAGAAAACGAAACAAACCTTGAAATGATAAATGAAATTAAACTCGGGAAACAGTTCCAAAAGATTTTTTTTTGTTTTAAGAACAGTCACTACTAGAAAATATTTGATCAAAATCAGACTTATTTTCTCAAATGATTTTTAATTTGAAATAATTTCTCTTTTTGATACAGGTGCAGATTTAAACTGCTTAAAAAGTTGTATTATTGCCAAAAAATTTGCTCAAGAAACTAATGAAAAACTCTCTGCAGCAAATAATTCAAAAATGATTATCAAAAGTAAAACAAAAGCTACTATCAAAAATGGTAGTATTTCTATCAAAACTCCTTTTTTTATTAGAAAATATAAATCATAGTGTCATTTTAGGGACTCCATTTATCAACATGATAACTCCCTACTCTGTTTATGATAGTATTTCTTTTAAGTCACAAGGAAATACCCTATCTACATTTAGCAGATCCTTTAGCATTCAAAATAGTTGAAACGGATGCTTCAGACATAGGATTTGGGGGATTCTAAAACAAAAGGTCAATGGCAAAGAATGCATTGTACAATTCACATCTGTACATTAGAATGATTGTCAAAAGAATTATTCTACCATTAAAAAAGAAATGTTTTCGATTGTCTCGTGCATTACAAAATTTCAATGTGATTTACTCAACCAAAAGTTTTTGCTTCGCATTGATTGTAAATCAGCAAAAGAAGTCTTGCAAAAGAATGTTCAAAACATTGCATCAAAACAAATTTTTTCCAGATGGCAAGCAATCCTTAGTATTTTTCATTTTGAAATTAAATTTATTAAGGGAGAACAAAACTCAATTCCTGATTTTTTAACTAGAGAGTTTCTCCAAAACAGGTACTGAGTGACTTTCAAAATGCCTAGAAAATCCAAGGCAAAATAAAAGGACAAAGAGGTCCAAAAGGACCAACAAGAAGCAAAACCGATAGTATCCTCTGTTGTTCCAATATAATCTTGGGCTCAAGCAGTCGAAGAAGATGAAGAAAAGGCATTGCAAAATGCCAATCTTATCTAAGAATGGATACAAGCAGTTCAAAAGGAACCTGAACTTAAATAATGGTTCCAGTAGGCTTTAAAAGCAGAAGAAGCAAAAGGTGAATGTCATCAAGCAATTGAGGTATTCACAGAAATTGAAGAACTACAGGCAAAAATAGAAAGCAAAAAAGCCTGTATAGGTAAAACCATTTTTGTTCTTCCAAAAACTGAGAAAGGAGAATCTTCTTGTCAAAAAACCCTTTCTCAAAATGTTTCAAAACCCTCGAGAGAGGATTCTTCCAAAATCATTATTTCAAAAAACTCACAAGAAATCTCTTGTGATAAAGTTTATTTAAAATCCTCTAGAGAGGAATTTTCTCAAATCGTTTTGTCTCAAAATAACTCTGATTTGGTATTATTTCAATCAAAACTACCAAAATTAGATCATTTCGTGAAAAATGATTTCCAATACATATGGATTGTTGAGGAAGGATTTTATTTTCAAAATCCTCAACATACCATTCCAAAAATTTTCCTAAAAGACTTGTATTTTAAACTTTGGGATTTAACAAAACCCTAATCTTATTATATGGCAATATTGGAATCAATAGGTTCTGTGATGGTTACTCACAACCCTAAAAAAGGACCCAAAATCCTTTATTCCACTGTAAAAATTCACAAAATCCTTGCTCCAGGTGAATGGGGACAGGCATTACACACTCCCAAATATTTTTCCCTTGACTTCAAAACCACCATTAACCATTATAGGACATTCAATTACTGGGATTACCAACAAGCCTGGTATAATGCATTCTTACTTCAAAACCAAAAGTTTAGCCAAACTTGGCTATTCTTCTTCCTCCTCAAATTTGACCCTTTAAAAATCCCGTTTTGGTTCAACCATTGGTGGAAGCTCTATGGTTGCATTCCTGAAATCCTAAAACCTTCATTCCAGGAAGACTACCTTCCCTTTAAAACCTCCTACAAACCAACTGAACGGGAAAGAAGATTTCATCCATTGCTTCTTTTTTCCATAAAATTCTATTTACCATGGATATCCTATTGGTGTTTAAAATATCAACAAAAAGATGCTTCAATGGTTTTAGTCAGGAGATTCAAAACCTGCTGGGGGACAAAGTTCTCAGTTCCAACCAGTATCAAAAAACTTGGTGTCAAAGAATAGCTTCAAGCCCAATGACTTATCAAACAAGGCCTAGAAGTCGCACAATTTTTGGCCCAAAAGTCCTTTTCACATACCTAATTGGCAGCTGTAAAAAATGAAGAATAGTATTTTTAAATTATGGCCCAACTCCTTAAGAGCAAAGCCTCATCATCAAAAGCCTCTTAAGTCCCTTCACAGGCCAAATCATCTTCAGACTTCGAGCCCATTATTGACTTAGGAGATGACAATAAAGATGATTGCTATGGTATCTTCCTGCCACCATAGTCTGATTTATTTTCCAAACATGGATCAAATTGAGATCCATCCATCGTAAAAGGCTAAGCCTATTAGAAAAGCTGACCCATAAAAAAAGTAAAAGTTAAAATAGGAAATGATTGGATTCCTCACCTTTACTGTCACAGATATCTGCTCCCCACATGTGATATTTCCACCAACTCCAAAGTGGGCAAAAAGACTTCTTCACGGGTCCAAGCTCCCGTGATAAACGAAAGACTTCCTTACCTCTTATGGGTCTAAATTCCCATAAATTTAGGCATAACGAATGGAGAATTTCCTATAAGAAAACCCCTCTCCTTCCTTCAAAGGTAGAGACTTTTTTAGGGAGAATTTTCCAGCCTCTCCATGTAACACCCTAATCCACTAACCATGGATAATCATCAATTATCATCATCATCACCATAAACCTAGTAAAGCTCAGGCAGAAATAATAATAGGAATTATTGGATAGGCCATAATTACATGCCATAATAAATTAAATCAAACTTATAAATAAGAAGGCCTAACATAATTGGCCAACAGCACATAATGAAATTCTCAAAGGCAACTTTCGTCCACCCGATCTTTTCTTCACTGGTTGTTTAGGCACTACCTACTGATCCACTGGAACTTACCTTGAAACCTACACGAATAAATAAACCTATGCTAAGCTATGAAGCTTAGTGGGGAACAAAACTTTATGGATAAGATCTTACCAAAATATATCACCAATACATTATAACCTGCATAGCTAAAGTAATATATGTCTACAGTAATAAGCATTTCATAATTACATTTTGAAGGAGTCTTTAACCTCAATAATACTATTATACTTACGGTAGTGTAGAGCATAGCGTGAACTTGGCTAGTTCCCAAAGACTTTTAATTTACCTTGACAACTAAAAAATCTTACTTGGTAAACTAGCATAATTTATAAACATCTAAATCCTTTCATTCATGAACTCTGACCTCATTATTATTGATGGTACAACCTCTAATCATATGCATTTAATCCCATTAGTTACATAAAATATGCATTTAATATTCTTTCACAGCATAAGAAGTGCATGAGTTAGGTAGCTTCTATAAAATAGATCGCTAGGCATGATTACTTCATATATATCATTACAATCATAATTATGAAATACAATTATAACTCACAACTTCCGTTCACAACCATGTATTCCTTAAGACTGTCCTATTATGGCAACTAAATATCAACCAACATCATATTATGTCATACACCGTCCTTTGGCTTATATCATAGTTATTAGAGTGCACAAATAGGTGTAAACACATATAGGTATTGATTAATTAGCCTTGCATGCAATCACAGAGAATAGCCTTACATGTCATTATTACCGTGAAGGTCTAATTATTACATACATATGTTCATAAATCCCAATGCAGATGAAATTCACTGTATATGCTATAGCCTAAACAGTTCTGATTATAATATTGTGTGCATTCTTTCATAGCATGGCAATTTAAGTCTCATATATATATATATACATTCTGATAACTTCATTTCATTGAAATAATTTATAGCCAAAAGGAATCATGATAAGCAATATAATAGGCCATTCATCATGCTTGCATTACGTAAGTAAAGGAATTAATGCATGTTTTCCTTTATCTTGCATACATTTTATCATCTTTAATAGCCTGCCTAAGTACTAGTTCAAAGGGTGAAAAATGGGAGCAATGGATACCCGAATATATTAAACTATGGATATCCGAAGATATCAAACAATGGACCCAAATGGGGTCAAACAATGGTTCCAGCAAGGAAAAAACTATAGACCTAAAAGGGCTGAGTGATGTTTCCATTAAGGAACAAGACCCAAATGGGATCAACTATGGCAACTGCGACTGTATTCCTTTAGGCATGCCTATCTAATCCACAACTAAACTAAGACCCGCAGGCTTAACCCTTTAAGAACATCTTTGATTCATCATATTCCTCGTTACTTAATTCATTATTTGGCTTTAAGCCACAATTCATAAGGAATGCATATCATTTTTATCATACATCAATGTTGAGCTTTAGGCTACATTACATATGGACACAAGTCATGTCGCCATGTAGTTGCATCAGCATCATTCATATATATATCGTAGTGGATTACATGATAAAGAAAACATAATAGACTATTATTTTCATCTATCCATCTCATCAAACTTGATATTATGCATGAAGCCAATGAGGCGATTATGGAAGTATAGTTCTTGTAACTAAAAATCATCATAACTTTAAATGCATATCCATAAACATACAAATGCAACTTGAATCATGGCAATATGTGTTTTTTCTATCTATACCTGCTCACATATTAAGTCAGACCACCTATCACGGCATGGATACATCAATAATAGATATAGCATTTATCAACTTCATCAACAGTTCTCAATGGCATACCTTATTCCTATTTGCCGGGAATAGCTTCCACACCATCTCATAGTAATTCATTGATGGAATATGACATGGTATGATAATCATGATAGCACAGCGGAAAAACTAAAATTTTATCATGCATACCATACATATCCAAAACTAGGAACGAAAACATGCAATTTTAGGGTTTTGAAACTTACAATAGATGATGCCTTTTTATTCTTTGATTTTGTGATGTCCAGCAACCAAGATGCCTTTATCCACCTTAGTTCTCGATCACCAATGCCAAGGAATAGCCTTTTGCGCCACTCCCTCTATTCTCACACACACACTTGCACCAACAGCTTAAAATCGAGATTGCTAGCTCTCTTTTTCGGTATTGTGTAATGGTTATAGTTTGAAGCTACAAAACTTGATTTTGTACTTCTTTAGATTTCTATTACTGCTCAATAACACGAGAGAATGAGGAACAATCCTTTCTCCTTGTGAAAAATTGAACAAAAGAATTAAGAGAGAGAGAGTCACTATTCACGAGTTACTATTCATGCCACAAAAAAATTAGCTTTAGGGTTTTATTTCTTTTAATATATATGCTTATCCTTTGGCAAGTCATTAATCTGAATTCAACTATCCTAAGATAATTAATTCAAACTCTATCACTTCCTAAAGATAAGTAATATATTTTGAATTAAACTCATTTGAATTTAAATTCAAATTTGAAATAAAACATAAGACATTTAAATAAATGAAATCACTTAATTAAATATATAAGTGATTTAATTTAATTTAAATTCCTTTAGGCTTTAATATTCAATTAACTTAATTAACACAAGATAATTAATTAATTGAAATTAAACCTTATGGGCTGAATTTCTCTCTCTCATGGACCAAAGCCCAATAGCAATATTATAACCCATTACATACATTAATTTGACTTTAATTAAAAGCCCAAATTAATGTCCAATACTTAATTTAAATATTTTAAGCCCAATGCTTTGTGTGCGATCCTATAGGTCCATTTAATGTTGGCAATGAATTAATAAATTAATTCAAAGGCTATATATATTCTCTAGCAAGATATTATAGCATTCCAAATTAAATGAAAATGCATATGGCATTTGGTGACCTAATGCAATTTCGCATAGTCCCTTACCCATAAATATCAGAATTAATATAAGGCATGGAACTAGTCATCCTTATATACATTAATTCATTTCTTGATATTCCAGTGACACTGAACTCTCAGATAAATAATGATTACTCATTATTTCATCTCGGTATGGCCATACACTTCTCAGTTCACTGATCAAGTGGCCGGTGATATTTTTCTCTCTTATCGAGAGGGGTAATCCATTCACTTCTCTCATGCTCTCTAACATGAATCAGTGCATACCCAATCATACCCATACTTGTCACTCTGTTACGAGCACGTTAGGTGTATGTCAAAGTACACAGTAATTCATAAAGAGTTTCATAGAGATTTCAGGTCTAAGAACTCCGATACAAAACTTGCATATGAGAAACACTTATGACTTGTACCATGTAGTGTTCTCATGAGCGGATCGAATCCAGATACCATGTTCTTTAACATGTATCTATGATCTCTGATTGACACTCTTGTCCTAATGATCCGTAAGACAGAACTCATAAGATCAGAGAGAGCATACTAGTCTTAATTCATTTATTATTCCCATAACAATGACTGACTAGGGATATTTAGAATGATGTCTCATTTGTTTCAAGGTCTTACAATCCATGTGCCTCACACATGATAACTTAAACCGAAACGACATTCTTGGATAGTTTTATCAACTGATATGCACAGGAATACAAAAGATAAAACTAATGCCTCATTTTATTAATTTCAAGTGTTTCGTTACAATGCATTGGGGCTAGGGCTTACACTAACAATCTCCCACTAGCACTAGTCCCAATTGGGCATAGCCCTAAGACCGAACGCTCTCAAATGAGCTTCGTGCAGATTTGGACGTAACTGTTTCATCAAAGGATCTGCTGCATTGTCTTCACTTGATATCTTGCTAACCTTGACGTCCCCACGATCAATGATTTCTCTGATCAAGTGGTACCTTCTGAGTATGTGTTTGGATTTCTGGTGTGACCGGGGCTCCTTGGCCTGTGCAATGGCCCCGTTATTGTCACAGAAAATTTCTAATGGATATAGGATGCTTGGGACCACTCCTAATCCATTAATGAAATTTTTAATCCAAACAGCCTCACTTGCTGCAATATACTCAGATTCTGTAGTTGAGTCGGCAACGGTTTCTTGCTTCGAGCTTCTCCAGCTGACAGCACCACCGTTCAAAACAAAAACAAACCCAGATTGCGATCTAGAATCCTGAGTGCTGGTCTGAAAAGCAGCATCGGCATAACCTTGTATGACGAGCTCTTCTTGACCACCATACACCAAGAAGTGATCCTTAGTCCTTCGCAGGTACTTCAGGATCCCTTTTACAGCAGACCAGTGCTTCTCACCAGGGTCTTGCTGAAACCTACTGGTTATACTCAGTGCATGAGCAACATCCAACCTAGTACATAACATAGCGTACATGATAGATCCAATAGCAGATGCATATGGGATTCTACTCATGTTGTCCCTTTCCTCTTTGGTTTTAGGGCACTGTTCTTTAGTCAAAGGAACTCCCAAAGCCAAAGGTATGTATCCTTTCTTTGAGTCTCCCATACTAAAATGCTTTAGTACTTTGTCTATGTACTTTTCTTGACTTAGTCCCAAAAGCTGATTCGATCTATCTCTATAGATTCGAATACCAAGTATTGTCTCGGCTTCACCTAAGTCTTTCATTGAGAAACATTTTCCCAACCATTGCTTAACCTTTTGCAATGTTGGAATATCATTCCCAATGAGAAGGATGTCGTCCACATATAGGACCAGAAACACTACTATGCTCCCACTAACCTTCTTGTACACACAAGGCTCATCTTCGTTCTTGATGAAGTCAAATTCTTTGACTGCCTCATCAAAGCGAAGATTCCAACTTCGGGATGCTTGCTTTAATCCATAAATGGATTTTTGAAGCTTGCATACCTTCTTAGGATGCTTGGGATTGACAAAACCTTCAGGCTGTGTCATATACACATCCTCAAGTAAATTTCCGTTGAGGAAAGCAGTTTTGACATCCATTTGCCATATCTCATAATCATGATATGCAGCTATGGCAAGCAAGATCCTAATGGATTTGAGCATGACTACAGGCGAAAAGGTTTCGTCATAGTCTACACCATGAGTTTGCCAAAAACCTTTTGCTACTAGTCTACCTTTGTAGGTCTTATCAGCTTTGAGTTTGAATAGCCACTTGCATTCAATTACCTTAGCACCTTCTGGTGGATCAACCAAGGTCCAAACCTGGTTATCGTACATTGATTGCATCTCGGATTTCATGGCTTCAAGCCAATTTTCCGAGTCTGGGCTCTCAATAGCTTCTCGGTAGGTAGTAGGATCCTCACGATCTACTAACTCAATAGTGTCACTGTCAGTGATTAGAAATCCATATCTCTCAATCTCCTGACGTACCCTACCGGACCTTCTAGGTTCTTGTGTAATGGGTTCTTGTTCCACAACTGGTTGTGAACTTGATCCCATTTCCAAACCATCCTCTATAGGAGTTTGTGGTGCTTGAATTTCTCCAAGTTCTACTTTACTCCCACTGTCTTTCTTGAGAAGGAACTCCTTTTCCAAGAAAACAGCCTTGCGAGCAACAAATACTTTGTTCTCGGCTTGTGAGTAAAAGTAGTACCCTTTGTTTCTTTAGGATAACCCACAAACAAGCAGACAGTGGATTTGGACTCTAGTTTTTCAGATGTTAATTTCTTAACATGTGCTTCACAGCCCCAAATCCTAAGAAAAGACATATTGGGTTCTTTCCCAGTCCATACCTCGTATGGTGTCTTCTCAAATGCTTTAGTTGGAGTACGATTCAATAGAAACGCAGCAGTTTCTAATGCATAACCCCAAAAAGAGATAGGAAGATTAGCTTGACTCATCATAGATCGAACCATGTCCAACAGAGTTCGATTTCTCCTTTCGGACACACCATTCCATTGAGGTGTTCCAGGAGGAGTGAGCTGTGAAATAATACCACACTCCTTTAGATGACTGTCAAACTCTTGGCTTAAGTATTCGCCACCTCGATCTGATCGAATGGCTTTTATACTTTTGCCAAGTTGGTTTTCTACTTCATTCTTAAACTCTTTGAATTTCTCAAAAGTTTCAGACTTGTACTTCATCAGATAGACATAGCCATATCTACTGAAGTCATCTGTGAATGTCACGAAGTAGCTAAAACCACCTCTAGCATGTGTACTTAAAGGTCCATATACATCGGAATGTATTAGTTCCAATAAGCCATTAGTCCTCTCGCCATTTTTATTAAAAGGACTCTTTGTCATTTTTCCATGCAAACATGGGTCGCATGTATCATAAGACTCTAAGTCGAATGACCCAAGCACTCCAGTTTTGTGGAGTCTTGAAATGCGTTTTTTGTTTGCATGTCCTAAGCGACAATGCCAGAAGTAAGTAGGGTTCAATTCGTTTGATTTAACCCTCTTTGTATTAATGTTGTATATGGACTCTTTGTTTTGTAAATCAAGGATATAAAGGCCATTTTGCAACATGGCATTGCCATAAGAAATGCCTTGGCGACGAATATGAGCATTGCCATTTTTAATAACAAAATCAAATTCATCATTATCCAAACATGAAACTGAAATAATGTTTCTGCTCATAGCAGGCACATAATAACAATTATTCAAAATAATACAAAGTCCGGAAGGTAAAGTGAGGTGATAGTCGCCTATCTCCATGGCAGCAACTCGTGCTCCATTCCCCACACGGAGGTCCACTTCATTCTTCCCAAGTAACCGCCTATTTCTTAACCCCTGCACATTTGAACAAATGTGAGAACCACAACCGGTATCCAATACCCAAGTGGTAGAAATAGAAAGGTTAACTTCAACAACAAAAATACCAGAACTGGACGCCTTGGCTCCATTCTTCTTTTGTTCTTCCTTAAAGAGAGCGCAATTCTTCCTCCAATGCCCTATCTTGTTGCAATGGAAGCAAGTGCTCTCACTCTCTTTGAGTTTTGGCGCCTTGGGCTTGGATTGGGCCTGAGGTGCACTCCCACTTGACTTGGGTTTTGCCTTTCCCTTTCCCTTTCCCTTAGCTTGTCCCTTCTTAATTCCCTTTTGAACCATTAGTACGGGATTGGTCTTTCGAATGTTTTCTTCAGCATTCTTAAGCATCCCATGAAGCTCAGTGATTGACTTGTTCATTGCATGCATGTTATAATTCATCACAAATGGATCATAAGCAGCAGGTAATGATCCTAAGATCAAGTCAGTGGCCAATTCCTTTGGCACTAGTACCTCAAGCTTCTCAAGAGTATCAAGATACCCTTTCATCTTGAGTACATGGGTACTAACAGAAGTACCCTCAGCCATCTTGCAAGAAATTAAAGCCTTTGTTGTCACGAACCTCTCGTGACGAGCTTGTTCTTGGAACATCTCCTTGAGGTGCACCATGATCGCATAGGCCTCTTGGTCCATAAATTGCTTTTGCAATTCAGGCACCATAGTGGCCAGCATCAGACAGGTCACATCATTGGAGTCGCTCTTCTTGGTCTCAAAAGTTTCCTTTTGAACCGCAGAGGCGTTCCTTCCTGGTTCATCAGGCAAGGGTGCATCCAAAACATACGACTTCTTCTCTTGCTTAAGAACTATTCTTAAGTTTTGAGACCAGTCTATGAAATTGGTGCCATTCAATTTGTCCTTTTCAAGGACCGATCGCAATGAAAAATTATTGTTTGAAGATGCCATTTTCAATCTACAATAAAATTTAGCAAGATTAAATGAGGTCATATTAATGATCCCACAAACCGAATTAATATCCCTTTAAATAATTCACGTTAGTGATTTAATGTGGGCCAAGATCCACTTTTCTCAATAACTTATTAGTCAAGCTGAGCTTGTACACCTAACAAGTTAAGTTACTTAGGTAGGAAAACTCCAATCATGTCTCGTACATGACTCTTGGATCAAATGGGCTAACATCTTAGGATGTTATAGCACAACCCATTTATTAGTTGCCTAGGTCCGGGCATCCCTTTCCATGATAAGTCCAACCTACATTCACAACCCATGCCTCACAAAGATAATCGGGCGCATCTAGGACTCCTAGTCTACGTGACCGATGATCGATGCCTTGACATGTTTCGAATTAGGAAGGCAACTTTATGACTTACTATTTTAGGGATTTATTTAATTACGGCTTACATGGCATACGCTTTGTCATCCATACATAGCATGCATATATATATAATTGCATAAAGTAAAGCGTGACAAACATGGGCCCAAAAACCTACAACTAAGATTCTATACTATTACATAAGAATCTTCGAGTTGGGCTTCTCCACTCCGGTGGGCTTCGTCTTGATTTACAAAGTCTTCAAGTATATTCTATTCTAAGAAATAAATGAAACTTTTACAATAAAATATAATGGCTCGCAGGCCATATTTAATTACAAAAACCCAGGGCCCATGAATGCACCATGCATATCCATTCATCACACCAAACAAGCAAATAAATATACATAGCATTCATGGATCAAACAAAGTCCAATTTTAATTAGATTTAGCCAAGCCCATTAATGGAAATTGTGTACTTGAAGCTTTAAGAGATGACCCCGTGATGGGCCTGGGCCGAAGCCCAATGGACTAAATCCTCTTATTGAATAAGTTCTCTTAAAAGCCCAAAACACAAACTAGTTAGATTTGTGCTATAAATCAACTCTAGCATAATTTCCAATTTAGCCATTTTTAATTTTATGTCATACAGCCCATAAACATTAAAAATGCATATAATATGTGCTAACATGAATTAAAAATAAAATCATGAAGAACACATATATAGTACACGGCATTCATGCAAAAACAAACAAACAACAAAAATTAGTTGTTTAATGCTTATGTAATGCCATAAAATGCACAAACATTTAAATCAATTTTATGAGTCATTTAATAATCTAAATAATTCCATAAACATTGATTTAATATTCTGTACCATTTTAATCTAAATGTGTTTTTACCATTTTAATCAAAACATAACAAACAATTTTGATTAAACATGTAACAAACACAAACTAGACATAGTTTTAAGTGATTTTAAAATTAATCAATTAAATTGTCATGGACCAGAATTAAAACCAAATTTAAAACATGTCCAGACCTGATATTTAATCTTTAAAAATCACTTACAAACATCCCAAAAACGTTTTTACATTTAATTTTGAAAACTAGTTGTTAAAATAGCAATTTACATGCCAAGTAGCACCTAGTTTCATAATTAACATGTACCATCAGGTATAAATAATTAAATCCGACCATTACCAGCCCTAATAACATCTTAGGACAGTATATTAACATGTCATATAAATTATAATACCTATCTAATCAATTAAAATCGTTTTTACACCAAAACAATGCAAAAAACTCAAAACAGAAAATTTCAGATTTGCATGTTTTCAAAATAACGATTTTTAATTAATTTTTTCATGCATCTAAAGCACTAAAATAAGCATGTCTAGGCTCTGATACCACTGATGGAATATGACATGGTATGATAATCATGATAGCACAGCGGAAAAACTAAAATTTTATCATGCATACCATACATATCCAAAACTAGGAACGAAAACATGCAATTTTAGGGTTTTGAAACTTACAATAGATGATGCCTTTTTATTCTTTGATTTTGTGATGTCCAGCAACCAAGATGCCTTTATCCACCTTAGTTCTCGATCACCAATGCCAAGGAATAGCTTTTTGCGCCACTCCCTCTATTCTCACACACACACTTGCACCAACGGCTTAAAATCGAGATTGCTAGCTCTTTTTTTCGGTATTGTGTAATGGTTATAGTTTGAAGCTACAAAACTTGATTTTGTACTTCTTTAGATTGCTATTACTGCTCAATAACACAAGAGAATGAGGAACAATCCTTTCTCCTTGTGAAAAATTGAACAAAAGAATTAAGAGAGAGAGAGTCACTATTCACGAGTTACTATTCATGCCACAAAAAAATTAGCTTTAGGGTTTTATTTCTTTTAATATATATGCTTATCCTTTGGCAAGTCATTAATCTGAATTCAACTATCCTAAGATAATTAATTCAAACTCTATCACTTCCTAAAGATAAGTAATATATTTTGAATTAAACTCATTTGAATTTAAATTCAAATTTGAAATAAAACATAAGACATTTAAATAAATGAAATCACTTAATTAAATATATAAGTGATTTAATTTAATTTAAATTCCTTTAGGCTTTAATATTCAATTAACTTAATTAACACAAGATAATTAATTAATTGAAATTAAACCTTATGGGCTGAATTTCTCTCTCTCATGGACCAAAGCCCAATAGCAATATTATAACCCATTACATACATTAATTTGACTTTAATTAAAAGCCCAAATTAATGTCCAATACTTAATTTAAATATTTTAAGCCCAATGCTTTGTGTGCGATCCTATAGGTCCATTTAATGTTGGCAATGAATTAATAAATTAATTCAAAGGCTATATATATTCTCTAGCAAGATATTATAGCATTCCAAATTAAATGAAAATGCATATGGCATTTGGTGACCTAATGCAATTTCGCATAGTCCCTTACCCATAAATATCAGAATTAATATAAGGCATGGAACTAGTCATCCTTATATACATTAATTCATTTCTTGATATTCCAGTGACACTGAACTCTCAGATAAATAATGATTACTCATTATTTCATCTCGGTATGGCCATACACTTCTCAGTTCACTGATCAAGTGGCCGGTGATATTTTTCTCTCTTATCGAGAGGGGTAATCCATTCACTTCTCTCATGCTCTCTAACATGAATCAGTGCATACCCAATCATACCCGTACTTGTCACTCTGTTACGAGCACGTTAGGTGTATGTCAAAGTACACAGTAATTCATAAAGAGTTTCATAGAGATTTCAGGTCTAAGAACTCCGATACAAAACTTGCATATGAGAAACACTTATGACTTGTACCATGTAGTGTTCTCATGAGCGGATCGAATCCAGATACCATGTTCTTTAACATGTATCTATGATCTCTGATTGACACTCTTGTCCTAATGATCCGTAAGACAGAACTCATAAGATCAGAGAGAGCATACTAGTCTTAATTCATTTGTTATTCCCATAACAATGACTGACTAGGGATATTTAGAATGATGTCTCATTTGTTTCAAGGTCTTACAATCCATGTGCCTCACACATGATAACTTAAACCGAAACGACATTCTTGGATAGTTTTATCAATTGATATGCACAGGAATACAAAAGATAAAACTAATGCCTCATTTTATTAATTTCAAGTGTTTCGTTACAATGCATTGGGGCTAGGGCTTACACTAACATTCATATCAACACATAATCACTTAAACCATATTTAAGCAGCTATGAGTGATATAATATGATGAATACATTAAATTACATCCTAAGGTTAACAATAGTTCATAATTAAGTCCTTAGTTCACTTTTATAGTCTATTAGATCATGGACCATAGGTTATATACCCTAACATGATCATATATGTATCAAGTCATCATACTTGTATATTTTATCTTATATTATCTTACCCTCAAGTATGTTTCTACAAAATTATCCCATCTTATATTCTAACACCCTACTTATGGGTATGAAGTTTACATAGTAAAATACATGGCATAAGTATATAGACAAGCATGTTTCTCTATATCAAGGCTAATCACTACCTTTCATTATGACTTAAAGCATACTTAACTTCTATTGTCTCATGACTAAGCCAAAAAGGCAATGTCCCAATTCTTTCAACTTAAAGTTACAACCTTGCATAGCTACCGGATAACTTATACTTTGCACTAGAATGCTTTAGCATAATAGTAACTGCGTATTATGCAACACTAGCTCAAAATCATTGTTTTAAAACTTAATGTAATACACATCATCGAACATAAGATCATGAAATAACATGATTTAAATTTCTAGGTTGACACTGTGATACGAATCCAAGAGGGCTATCTTATGCCATTGAAGAGGGGCAACCTTATGACATTCAAATGGATCTAAATGGAGTTCAAACACATAAATATAAGATCCAAATGTCATTGGGCCGTGCTCCAATTTATAGGAGGCGGATTTGGTGCTTTACCATCAATTTTAGGCTTATACAACTGGCATAAGATAGCCCTCTTGGATTCGTATCACACTAGTAATTCCCGCATGATAGTTTATGAGAATGAGACCATACATATAGTTGTAAAAACCATGAGCACATGACTCCACAAGTAAAAACATATTCACTAAAGAAAAACGTACCTGAGTGGTTCCTCGAAACCATTTCTCTTTGCTTCATTATACTCAATTTAATCATCACACATTCAATTTATCCAATACATTATATACATGCATTCGATGTCACGTAATTGGTGCAAGTGTTCAAATATGAGATTCACATCTACCTATGTTATTGAGTACTGCCTTGGAAAGATTTCTCAATGCAATTGTTTCATTAGAAATCATATAGCCTACTAGTTCCCATTCTAACAAATATAATCATCATGTACACTGCTTATGGTCCATTTAATTCTCTCCAATTATATTATACTCTATGGGATTAATGATTCATAAAGAATTTATAGCTTAGAGTGTGAAGTAAAACCATTAAAAGAAAACATACCAGTGGTCGTGCCAAAGAAAGAAAAGAAGGCATACTCGGCCACGCAAGGAGAACAAAGGCCAAACACGCGGCCAAGCAGAAGGAGAAAGGCAATGCAGTGCGTGACCACACAGGGAGAGAGCTAAGCCATCACATGGCCACGCAGGAAAAACATAAGGAAAATGCACGGCCACGCAGAGAGAAACACAAACCATCACACGGCCATGCAGGAAAACACAAGGAAAATGCACGACCACGCAGGGAGAACAACAAGGAGGATGCACGGTCAAGCAGGGAGAACAACAAGGAGGATGCACGGCCACTTGCTAAAAAACCAAAGACATCATGCAGTTGTGCAAGGGAACATGGGTGTACGTGGCCATGCATGAAGGGAATGAGAAGCACACACGGCCACACAAGGCATTTCGACAGTCTGGATTAAAAATCCCAATTTTAGCTCTATATTTTTGAATCCCAAAACTCATCTCAAGTACTTAGATTTAAATCATTCTTTGTTCATCTAAATCACTAAAATTTAACATTTACTTCAACTAAGGGTACACATACAAGAACATAGGAAAAATCATCAAGTAACCATTTATATAAAGTTCTCATACCGCATATACCAGCTTCATTTCCTTACAAAATCCACTAATCTAGCTCTTTCTTCCTTCTCCTATTCTTAATCTATCTGCTTCTCTCTTTTCTTTAATCTTAACTCACAAACCCTAGCTCCCTTTCCAACACATAACTAGTAAAGAGAGAGGAAGAGAGAAAGAGAGCTATCTCCCTCAAAATGTCAATCCCCCATTCTCAAATCCCGTTATTTTCTTTCTCTAAGAAGCTATTGAGGGAGTTAGTCGGGTAAATATCTCATTGTGCGAATTTCCAAAATTACCCTTATTCAACTTAACCCCAAGAACTTATATTTATTAACATTTAACACCCAAACTTCTAATTTACTTCAACTATATCCCTCTTTATCTTAATTTTAACTATAAACAATTTACATAAATGTTAAAATTACAAAAAATACCCCTAATGGGACTTAAACTTAACAATGAAAAATAATTCAATATTTGCCTTAATTAACCATAATCCTCGTCACTTTACTGTAATCCGGTTAGGGCCATGATTGGGTCCTCACAATTCTCTCCTCCTTAAAAGAATTTCATCCTCAAAATTCAAACATATAATCTTTATCTTTAATGCTATAAATTTTTAAACTCAACCTTATCTACAAACAACTATAGCCATAACAAACTCATCTATCTCATCATTAGTATCTGTCTTTAATTTTCATATACTCCTATGCTCATTACATTTCCTATCAGTTTTTCCTTTCAGTTGGGCCAGTAATGTAATGCAATGCTTTTTATGTGATATGGGATTTTATGCAATGCATTAATGACTTTATGTATGCAATAGGATACCAATGGGTATTCTCATAAACTATACATGTCTTGTCCCATCCTAATATAATGAAACATGCTAAATTGCCCAAGCTAATTAGGAAAATCCTGACAATCATATATAAAGCATCTTAATAACCTCAACATCTTGCATGCTTAGCAATGCCAAAACTCAATTATCTTTTTATCATATAAACTTTTTCCTTAAACATCTTAATAAACAATCTAGACATACTTATAATCAAATCATGCTCTACTTAAATCATAGATCATCAAGGCTTTTATACACTTCCAATATCAGGGAGTGAGAGATACAGATAATTCCTTAAATGTCATCTCACAATTTTTGAATTAAAATCCTATTAGTACTCCAATATCCATCAATCGTAAGTTAATCATTCCTCGCAATCATCAAAATTGGCATCTCAATAACAATAACATCGATTATGGCTATTTGGTCCAGACTAATATCATCTCAACCTCCAACAACCATTGGTAATTTCGTATTGCCCAGGAAAGACTAAACCCAGGCTCTGATACCACTAACTGTAACACCCTAATCTACTAACCATGGATAATCATCAATCATCATCATCATCACCATAAATCTAGTAAAGCTCAGGCAGAAATAATAATAGTAATTATAGGATAGGCCACAATTACATGCCACAATAAATTAAATCAAACTTATAAATAAGAAGGCCTAACGTAATTGGCCAACAACACATAATGAAATCCTCAAAGGTAACTTTCGTCCGCTCGATCTTCTCTTTACTGGTTGTTTAGGCACTAGCTACTGATCCACTGGAGCTTACCCTGAAACCTACACAGATAAATAAACTCGTGCTAAGTTATAAAGCTTAGTAGGGAACAAAACTCTATGGATAAGATCTTACCAAAATATATCACCAATACATTATAACCTGCATAGCTAAAGTAATATATGTCTATAGTAATAATCATTTCATAATTACATTTTGAAGGAGTCTTTAACCTGAACAATACAAGTATACTTACGGTAGTGTAGAGCATAGCGTGAACTTGGCCAATTCCCAAAGACTTTTAATTTACCTTAACAACTAAAAAATCTCACTTGGTAAACTAGCATAATTTATAAACATCTTAATCCTTTCATTCATGAACTCTGACCTCGTTATTATTGATGGTACAACCTCTAATCATATGCATTTAATCCCATTAGTTACATAAAATATGCATTTAATGTTCTTTCACAGCATAAGAAATGCATGAGTCAAGTAGCTTTTATAAAATAGATCGCTAGGCATGATTACTACGTATATATCCTTACAATCATAATTATGAAATACAATTATAACTCACAACTTCCATTCGCAACAATGTATTCCTTAAGATCGTCTTATTATGGCAACTAAATATCAACCAACAGCATATTATGTCATACACCATCCTTTGGCTTATATCATAGTTATTAGAGTGCACAAACAGGTGTAAACACATATAGGTATTGATTAATCAGCCTTGCATGCAATCACAGAGAATAGCCTTACATGTCATGATTATCGCGAAGGTCCAATTATTACATACATATGTTCATAAATCCCAATGCATATGAAATTCATTGTATATGCTATAGCCTAAACAGTTCTTATTATAATATTGTGCGCATTCTTTCATAGCATGCCAATTTAAGTCTCATATATATATATATATATATATATATACATTTTGATAACTTCATTTCATTGAAACAATTTATAGCCAAAAGGAATCATGATAAGAAATATAATAGGCCATTCATCATAATAGACTATTATTTTCATCTATCCATCTCATCAAACTTGATATTATACATGAAGCCAATGAGGCGATTATGAAAGTTTAGTTCTTGCAACTAAAAATCTTCATAACCTTAAATGCATATCCATAAACATATAAATGCAACTTGAATCATGGCAATACGTGTTTTTGCTATCTATACCTGCTCATATATTAAGTTAGACCACCTATCACAGCATGGATACATCAATAATAGATATAGCATTTATCTACTTCATCAACAGTTCTCAATGGCATACCTTATTGCTGTTCGCCGGGAATAGCTTCCACACCATCTCATAGTAATTCATATCAACACATAATCACTTAAACCATATTTAAGCAGCTATAAGCGATATAATATGATGAATACATTAAATTACATCCTAAGGTTAACAATTGTTCTTAATTAAGTCCTTAGTTCACTTTTATAGTCTATTAGATTATGGACCACATGTTATATACCCTAACGTGATCATATATATATCAAGTGTTAGAGAGTATGCCCTAGAGCCCATGTAAAAGGGATGAATTTCATATGTATGAATTTATATTCTTAATAAAAGGCATTATTGATTTATTAATGCTATGTTTAAATACATGAGTTTGTAAATCTTAAATTAATAAATGAAGTTTTTGATATTATAAACACAATACAAAGGCAATCATGAAAGTTTTCATGATATGAGGTATCTACTGCATGCAAATGTTTTAATATCTAAATATCCCTAGTCATAGAATTAACAAGATAGGACATTGTTAATTCGGACAGACTAGCACATGTTATGCTTCTTGAATGGTTCAAGCGGTGGTTCTCATAACTGTGATTATGGAAGATAATCAAAGCTAACATATGGATGCTTGTTAGAAGAACAATTTCATTGGAACCTGCAAAGAGAATCCTCACATGGATATTAAATCTATGTCAGTGAGAAATCTCTTCATAGCGGTTGTACAAGTATCCTTAGACTTGTGATCACCAAAGTTATCTTAAGTAGCAAGTGGTATATTTTAACTACATAACTGATTACTTCCAATTGTGTAAGGCCCCTAACATGACCCTAATTTACTTTGCATATTTCTGTGTTAAGTAAGGGGGGTAAATTATCATGTTATTATGTTAATTGCATGAAAATAAAATAAAATAAAATAGTATGGTTTAATATTAATTGAGGGTGTAATTGAAGTAAAATGTATTAATTTGGGGTAAATTTGTAATTGTGGCATATTAGTGGCCAATTGTGAATAGAAGCATTTAATTCAAGGTTAATTTGGAAGAATGATTAAATGGATAGGTCAATGTTTGAAAAAGAGTTAGTGGAGGGGTTAAAGTCCATCATGCATAAAGGTTTGTGGCATTTGTGTGGCATGCAAGATGTTGAGGGAGTAAAAGGGAAATTTTGCCACTTATATAAATAGAAAGAAGTTAGTGGAATGTGGAGGTGGCTGTGTGAGACTTTGAGATCGATAATTGTGAGAGAAAAACCAGAAAAAAATCATCTTCTTCATCCTTTTGATTTTCATTGAATTACCTTAAGCAATTTGATGATAATGTTGTGGGTTAATCAAGAGTATAGTGCAGTAAATTAAGGTAACTAAACTCTTAATGTAACCCTTCATCATCTTCATCTTCTTCTTCTTTTCACATTGACTGAGGAAAATGTATTTGTACTGGAAATTTATGATGATGATGATGGTAATTGTGAAGGAGAAGAGGAAGGAAGAAGGAGCAAAGGAAATGATATTGCTAGAGATTGAAGATATAGGATTTGTCAGCCAAGGTATGGGAATTTAGGCTGTTCATAATGCATGTGAAATTGATTACTGGAACTGGGTATGATTTACAGAATTCAAAGTTACGTTTTGCTGGTTTTTAACGATGTGAGGTTGAAGAAGATTGTCCTTGTCGAGTCGTGAATGTCTTCACGAGTCGTGAACTTTTGTCCGACTCGTGGTGAAGCTCTTCATGAGTTGTGAAGTATATATGCCTTTCTTCTCCACTCGTGAACTCCTTCACGAGTCGTGAGGTTTGCCCTTTTTGCTTCACTCGTGAAGCTCTTCACGAGTCGAATGCCCCTTCACGATTGAATGAACCACCTGGATTGTTTTGCTCATAAACTGAGCTATAGAATAGAAAATTGAGTGATTCTTTTTGCATTGAAAAATAGACTTCTATACCTATATTTCATATGAAGAAACTTAAACTTAAATCTGTCTCTAAGTACATGGAATCTAGGGTCGAATTCGGACTAGTTTCCTAAACGACTCATAGAAACAGAATTTACTATTATGTGCAGATTGTTGCTACACTTGATAATATGATTTTTAATAAATTGAGATAGATATATGTTTATGTGATAGTAAAGTTAATTGGATAGAGCATGTAATATGGCTATCAATGAAGGATTTATATGAATACATATGCATTCAATTGTGTATATGAATAAAGACTAGTGATGAAATATCTAAACTACACATGTAAATAGTTTTGTGCATAATTGTCACATGCCAAATTGATATATATATACACATGTAATCTTATGACATGATAGTACACATTTTGACATGTACCTATGCTATGAAATAGGGACTATAATAGTACGACCTTGGCATGTGTATATGCCCATGTGCAAACATGTTGATATTTTGTATAGCACATGATGTGAATGATGATAAAAGTATATATATATATATATATATTGGTAACATGCTCATAAGACTAAGTCAACTATATGCGAATGTACCCACAGGTATGTACATTTATGATTATGTATATGAGTATATGAGCATGTAATTGCCCTATGAGATAGAAGATGTTTTGGCATGACTACGAACATGTGAAATGCTTAATGAGAGCATGATCAAGTACATGATATGATGATTATATGTCATGCTTATATGTTATGATGCAAATTGTAAAGTCATACAGATTTGAATAGCTAGATGTATAACTTGGCATATGAAATGTGCATATGTCTGATTATGCACCAGAGAACTTATGGTATTACAAGACTCTGTATATGTGCAATAGTATACTATGAATACAGTATTAATATATGAATTGAACATGAATATAGTTTTGCCTGCGATAGAGTTTTAGATGTGGATAGATAGATAGGTGCCTATAGGGAAATTGCAGCTGCCATAGTTTGGCCCAATTGGGTCCATAGTATATATGATCCCGTTTGGATCATGATCAGCCCCGTTTGGGTTGATAGGCAACCCTGTTTGAGTCTGCATGACCGGTCCACAGTACAGTTTGGCCCCATTTGGGTCTATAGATCCGATATCTTAGGATATCCTTCTTTTGATACCGATGTGTATCCATAGTTTCCGTTATCCACTGATAAAGCTAAGGCAGGCTAAATGTTATTCATAGTAATGATAAAAATTAAACAGTTAAAGTTACTTGACTAAAGATTGATAGTGTGGATTACATTATTGGTTTACCCACAGGGATTATGTTTCATTTGAATATGTTCACATGAAAAATGGTCATCTATATGAATTATGAAAATGAAATATGTGTTTCTCTCTTGGGTACAAGGTTTATGTATATGAGAATATGCTTTATGCCTAAAAGTATATGTTATTATTGCCATGATATGTGGTACATGTTGTTTATAGTATTTATATATTGTATATGTATGTTTTGATGACCTTTGTGAGTGGTCATCCATCTTTAGTTATTTCCCCACTAAGCTTTATAGCTTAGCACGGGTTATTTATCCATGTAGGTATGGTTAGCAAGACTTTTGCTCAGGGACGATCTCTGCATCAGAAAGGGCCAACTACCGACTGTTAATCTTGATGTAGGACGTATTTGTAATAGTATTATCATATGTTTTGCTTTATGGCCAGTTATGTTATAAGATGTATATAACTTATGAGAGATGCTGTAACTCACAAGTAGTAAAACTAAGAAGAGTATGCATGCATGTGATATACATAAGTAATATTCATATAGTATAGTATACATGATACTAAGTATGAAATGCAATACAGGAATAGACTAGTAGCACATATATAAGTATATGAACCGTATGACATGATTAAGGGCAAATTGATAGTTAAACAAATATATTGCATATGCATGATTAATAGTAATCAAATTATCAGTTAAATAGGGTTTTGCTTAGAGGGTGCTACAAATTGGGAGTGAACATAGTTAGGATATTGGGTATATCATGACCTACTTGAAGATAGTTGAGTGATTGACAAAGGATTCACCATCCCAGATTTAATAAGGGAAGTTATCTCGCATGATTCTTTAATTGCCTTGTTCAGAGAATCTCTAGCCAAAGTAATATGCCAAGATGGATAGAGATCCATAAAGGGCATTTTGGAAACAATGGTTAAATTAATAGAACATACATAATTAGATTTATATGAGTTGATAGAAATCCATACTCAGAATCTAATTGAGATAAGAGTGGTGGAAGGAGTAATTGCACGATAACTGTTTTTATAGAAGGGTATAGTCAAACCACTTGACTTTCCTGACATTTGGGTATTCATGATGTCTAGCTAGAGGCCACTCATGATTTATATAATAGTGTATCATAAATATCAATAGGGATTGATAAAATGATTTAAAGGAGTTTAAATCATGTGAGTTTTGAATAGAACTCACAATCACATATTATGCTGCCAATATGGACAGGAACCCAATAGGTCACACACATATAGAGAAAAAGATAAAATGGTAAAATGACAAGGATAATAATGTTTGATATTATTATGGGGATAGAGAAGTGAATAAGAGAATAATTAATTAAAGAGTTTAATTAATTATGATCAAGTAAAATTGTTCGCATAACTTTTTAGAAATGTTCTGTAAAATGGACCTAATTAAAATAACATATTTTATAATTAATTATTATTGGACTATAAGTGTTATAGGGCTGATATAATAATTAATAGATCCATTGGAGGAATTATAAAGGTCCAAAGAAGTGAAGTTAGCGCAGAAATCCTTTAAAGAAAGGGCCATATGCCAACTACAAACAGAAGGCCTTAGAGGCCTAAATCTTGGACTAAAATAAATTAAATATGTTTCATAAGTATTATGGAGCCTACATATTTAATTTGGTTGGATTTGGAATTCATTTGTGTAATTAAATCCAAGTATATGTACAAAGGGCCTAGTTTGTGGGTTTTGTGCATAGTCTTTTGTGAAATGGCTTAAATTAGATTTAATTGAGCTCAAATAATTATAAATAATTCCAGAAGCCCAATTAATAATTCTCCAGCAATTTTAAAGAGTCAAATCCCATTATGAAGTTGGCTTTTTAACCTAACTATAAAAATCTAATTGATGGTGTATTAGGGTTAAGTGTGAACAATTAAGAGAAAAGTTTTTCTCACACTCAAAAAGCCCTAGCTGCCACCTTCCCTAGCTAGCATCTAGGGTTTTCAGCCATTCCTTGTTTCTCCCAATTATTGGTTCATTCTATCCTTCTCTTGTGTGGATTACTCATTGGAAGTGTTCGATTTTGGACACTATGGTTTGCGACAACCCGATGATAAGGAAAATCAACTATTCAACAAAAATCAAAGGTGATTTTTCTTATTCTCATTAATATGTATATTGTAAATTAATGGCAATATCAGATTTATTGGTTAAAAATTTTAAATTTCGCTTATGTATGAGATTCATGTAACCGATAATTTCCAACATGGTATCAAAGCCTAGTTTTGCCATGAATTTACAATTCTATATTTTTCTGTGGAATAAGTTTTATTTGTGAGTTATTTATTTCATGAACTTTAAAATATCATATTTTATTGTTCATGAATGAGAAATATTAATTTCTAGATATATGTGATCAAATATATATAACGAAAAATAAAAATGATTCTTTTGATAAAGGAATCATGGTTTTAGCGTGAATGGCTTTTATTTTTTAATGATGTTTAGGGGTTGTTCTAAATTAAAATTTTATTAATCCACTCTAAGATCATTTTGAAGATAATTTATGTGTTTAATATGTGATATTAAGCCATAGGATCAAACAAAATTAAAATCGAACAAGTTTTGCATGAAAACTAGTTTAGTCGAAAAGTTCGATAAATTAGTATTCTTCATGTGTTCTTGGTGTGTTCATGTTTAGAATAATTTTTAATCTTATAAATCTGATATATCTGATATATTAATGTGCTTTTAACTAATTGTATTAATTAAAATGGGCATTGAATTAATTGGATTAATTTTAATTTATTAAAACCACTTAATGGGCTTAATTATGTTAACAGACTTGATTTAAATTAGTGAATGACTTGATGGACCCAATGAGTTGATTTAAATCAAATATAATAAACTATAATTAAGTTTATTAATGGGTTTTAAGGGCTGAAGTGGGCTTGGCTCATTCCAAAAGGTCTAAATGGTCCAATAGACACAAAACTAGTTTGTGTGTGAACACATTTAGGGTTTAGTTTGGTGGGTTTCGGCCTACCCTTTATCTAAAGTCCAAAATTGATTCTTTTAATTATTTAATATGATTAATTAATTAAATAATCAATTAATAATTAATTAATAATCAATTGGATTGATTATTAAGGTAAGAACACATGCATGCAAAAGGGTTTCCTAAAATGGAAGTTTCCAAAATGAAAAAGTTTTCTAATTTGATCACATTATTAAAATAACTCAAAAGCAAGTTTTAAGAGTTGAAAAAAAGTTAGTAATCCACTACTTTATGCATTAGAAATGCATATAAGGGTGTATGATTGGCATGATTGATAGTTATGGACAAGGTCCAATGTGATTGAGCATTATATATGTTTTGGCCCAATGAGGACTTTCATATCCCGGCCACTTGTTTTTTGTTTGTATTTCTTTTCAAATTGTAATATGTAATTAGATTACTTAGATTAGAATTAGAGATAGAGATGGAGACCACTATCAAGGAGCAAGATGGGCTGGATGGAGATCCAACAAGATTGAAGATAATGTAATTATTTTTACTTATTTGAATCATGCATACTACCTAGGTTTGACCTTTTGATTTCTCTTTTGGCTCAGGGAAATCAATGTAGTAAAGTCCATAAATATACCATATTTGTATGCTTATATTTATGTGATAGATATAGGATGCATACCAATGTATGCCAACCATGTATGATGGACTTAATTAACTAAAACCCTCAAACAAATACTAAGGTATATAAGCCTTCCATTAATTTGAGGAGAACCAGAGTTCTTTATAGTGTGGGTTGTTAACCACAGTCAAACTCATATTATATCGAATATGTTCAAATCTAATTAAATGGGTTATCTTAGCTAGCCCATTAGCTTGTTGACCATAGTCAAGGCTAATGGTTCTAGAGGCAAGATTAGGGAATGCATATATAATATGCATGCATTAAGAGTTGATAACCTAATGATCCAATAGTTGTGTAGAGACACAATTGGTATAGAGATACCTACCTTTTAAGGGTATGGAGTTTGGCTTATTGACCACAGTCAAGGTCAAATTATATATCAAGGATTGGGTATTGGCCCACTAAGAAAATCATTGGGTTTTCTTGGATTAAATAGTGAGGGCTATTAATTCGCAATAAAATAGTGGGAGTAAATGGATTAATCAAAGACCTAATTAATGCATACATATATATGAACATACTCTCATATGTTTTCTTTTTCACATCTAGGTCATCATCATGAGCACATCAAACATTAATATATGATCAATCTTGGATAACAAGCTGGTTGGCAGCAAATATTCTGGCTGGATCAAGCAAGTGAGAATTATTCTCAGAGTTGAAAAGATCCATTATATCTTGGATAAAGACCCACCACCACTTCCATCAGATGATGCCATTGATGAGATCAAAGGCACTTATCGTAAATACATAGAAGATAGTGAAGCAGCAGCATGTCTGGTGTTGGGTGCTATGTCCTCGGAGCTTCAGAAGCAACATGAGATGATGGATGCTAGAACCATCATTTTGCATCTAGAGGAGCTTTATTCTTCTCAAGCTAGAACTGAGCAATATGAGATTGCTCGAGCTCTATTTAGTTGCAAAATGGTGGAAGGCACTTCGGCTGCTACTCATGCATTGAAGATGTATGGGTATATTGAGCATTTGAGTATACTTGGCTATGTAATGGATGATAATCTATACATAGATTTAATCTTGTACTCGTTGGCTCCAAGTTATGCACCTTTCGTGCTTAACTTCAACATGAACAAAACCAAGTAACCATTCCTAAATTAATCAACATGCTCAAGACAGCTGATGGATCCTTTAAGAAGGATCCAAAAAGTGTTATGGTTGTCACTTCTGCTAAAGGCAAGAAGCAGAAGAAGAACAAGATAACCAAGGTGTAGCCAAAGAATGGTGGGATCTCCAAGAAGAAGGTTGCCAAGAAAGAGAATCCCAAAGGAACTTACTTTTACTGTGGAAAGGATGGTCATTGGAAGCATAACTGCAAGGCCTATCTAGATTCTCTCAAAGAGAAGAAGCAAGCTGATGCTTCTACTTCAGGTATTCATATGATTGAAATTAATACTTATTTTATTGCTTCAAAACAATCTTGGGTATTAGATACTGGATGTAGATCTCACTTGTGTAATAATCTACAGGGGCAAGAGTATTACAACACTTAGATCAGATCGAGGTGGAGAGTATTAAAACATTTAGATCAGAAGCAAGCTGATGCTTCTACTTCAGGTATTCATATGATTGAAATTAATGCTTATTTTATTGCTTCAAAACAATCTTGGGTATTAGATACTGGATGTGGATCTCACTTGTGTAATGATCTACAGGGGCAAGAGTATTAAAACACTTAGATCAGATCAAGGTGGAGAGTATTAAAACATCTATCCTGGAATAACTTGGCAAAAGTATTAAAACACTTAGATCAGATCGAGGTGGAGAGTACTTAAGCCAAGAATTTTAAGATTATCTTAGAGATAATGGGATTTTATCTCAATGGACTCCACCATATACACCACAACACAATGGTGTATCTGAAAGGAGAAATCAAATACTATTAGATATGGTTCAATCAATGATGAGCCAAGTAGACTTGCCTAAGTCCTTTTGGGGATATGCACTAGAAACTATTGTTTATGTGCTAAACTGAGTTCCTAGTAAATCGGTTCGTGTTACTCCATATGAGATGTGGAATAACAAGAAACCCACACTTTCTCATATAAAAGTATGGGGCTGTCCTGCTTATGTAAAGAGGACAATGTCAGACAAACTAGATGTTAAGTCTGATAAATGTTTATTTGTGAAAAATCCAAAAGAAACCTTTGGATATTATTTCTATCATCCCTTAGAACAAAAGGTGTTTGTTTCAAGGCATGTTGTCTTCTTGGAAAGAGAATTTCTCCTACGAGAGGACAGTGGGAGTAAAATTGAACTTGGTTAAGTTCAAGACCCACAAATAGAAGTAGATCAACCAATTGAACCCGAGACTGAATTTCATAATGATGAGATTACAGTTGAACCTGATTATACTCAAAATGCTAGAAGATTTACTAGGATGCATTCTATCCCTGTGAGATATGGATTTCACATTGATTCGGATAGAGGCATAACTGTAGTAGAGGACAATGAGCCTACAAGCTATAAAGAAGTTTTGAACAGTTCAGAACGTGATTTATGGCTTAAGGCTATGCAGTCTGAAATGGACTCCATGTATGAGAACAAAGTACGGACTTTAACTCAACCACCTTAAGGGATAAAACTCATAGGGTGCAAATAGGTCTTCAAAAAGAAGACTGACATGGAAGGTAATATAGTTACATATAAAGCTCACTTAGTAACAAAGGGCTATCGTCAAAAAGAAGGTATTGACTATGACAAAACCTTTTCTCCTGTAGCGATGCTTAAGTCTATAAGAATACTTTTAGCCATTGCAACTCATTATGATTATGAGATTTGGCAAATGGATGTGAAGACAGCTTTCCTAAATGGAAATCTGATTGAGGATGTGTATATAACACAATTGGAAGGGTTCACATCAGGAAATGATGAAAAGGTATGCAAACTTTAAAGATCCATTCATGGATTGAAGCAAGCCTTTAGGAGCTAGAACATACGATTCAATGAGACAATCAACGAGTTTGGTTTCTCACAGAATGAAGATGAACCTTATGTGTATAAAAGGATCAATGGGAGTGCAATTCTCTTCCTGGTTCTATATGTGGATGACATATTAATTATGGGAAATGACATTTCTCTTCTCCAATCTATTAAAATATGGTTATCCAAGCAATTCTCCATGTAAGACCTTAGAGAAGCATCCTATATTCTGGGAATAAGGATCTATAGAGATAGATCCAATAGGTTGCTAGGTCTTTCTAAAAGTATATACATAGATAAGGTATTGAAGAGGTTCAATATGGATCTCTCTAAGAAAGGGTTTATACCCATGGTGCATAGAAAACACCTTTCTAAGTCTATGTGTCTGCAGACACTAGAGGATAGAGAGAGCATGAATAGAATACCATATGCATCAGCAATTGGTTCTATCATGTATGCTATGTTATGTAAACATCCAAATGTGGCATTTTCTTTGAGTGTCATAAGCAAACTCCAATCCAATTTCAGAGAGGAACACTGGGCAGCTGTCAAGAATATCTTTAAGTACTTGAGAAGGACTAAGGTTATATTCTTGGTATATGGAGAGGGCAGTTTGGAAGTAAAAGGGTATACAGATGCCAGCTTTCAATCTGACAAAGATGATTGTAAATCACAGTCTGGTTATGTGTTCATAATGGGAGGAGGAGCAGTTAGTTGGAAGAGTTCCAAACAAGAAACAACTGCTGATTCCACGACAGAAGCTGAGTACATTGCTGCTTCGAAAGCAGCCAAAGAAGCAGTCTGGATCAAAAAGTTCATATCTGAACTAGGAGTGGTACCTAGCTTTGTTGATCCGATTCCTCTATATTGTGACAATAATGGAGCCATTGCGCAAGCAAAGGTACCACGATCTCATCAGTGATCCAAGCATGTTCTCAGACACTACCATCTTATAAGGGAAATAGTAGCTAGAAATGATGTTAAAATAGAAAAGGCTCCCTACAGATGATAATGTGGTGGATCCCCTCACTAAATCACTCTTCCAGATAAAGCACAATCACCATATAAATAGCATGGGTCTGAGACATATGAGTGATTGGCTGTAGTGCAAGTGTGAGATTGTTAGAGAGTATGCCCTAGAGCCCATGTAAAAGGGATGAATTTCATATGTATGAATTTATATTCTTAATAAAAGGTATTATTCATTTTATTAATTCTATGTTTAAATACATGAGTTTGTAAATCTTAAATTAAGAAATAAAGTCCTTGATATTATAAACACAGTGCAAACGCAATCATGAAAGTGTTCATGATATGAGGTGTCTATTGCATGCAAATGTGTTAATATCTAAATATCCCTAGTCATAGAATTAACAAGATAGGACATTGTTAATTCGAACAGACTAGCACATGTTATGCTTCTTGAATGGTTCAAGCAGTGGTTCTCATAGCTGTGATTATGGAAGATAATCAAAGCTAACATGTGGATGCTTATTAGAAGAACAAGTTCATTGTAGACCTGCAAAGAGAATCCTCACATGGATATTAAATCTATGTCAGTGAGAAATCTCTTCATAGCAGTTGTGCAAGTATCCTTAGACTTGAGATCGCCAAAATTATCTTAAGTAGCAAGTGGTATATTTTGACTCCGTAACTGATTACTTCCAACTGGGAGTGAACATAGTTAGGAGATTGGGCATATCATGACCTACTTGAAGATAGTTGAGTGATTGACAAAGGATTCACCATCCGAGATTTAATAAGGGAAGTTATCTCGTATGATTCTATAATTGCCTTGTTCAGAGAATCTCTGGCCAGAGTAATATGCCAAGATGGATAGAGATCCATGAAGGGTATTTTGGGAACAATGGTTAAATTAATAGAACATACATAATTAGATTTATATGAGTTAACATAAATCCATACTCAAAATCTAGTTGAGATAAGAGTGGTGGAAGGAGTAATTGCACGGTAACTATTTCTATGGAAGGGTATAGTCAAACCACTTGACTTTCCTTATTAAAACAGTAGTCATGATGTCTAGCTAGAGGCCACTCATGATTTGTATAATAGTACATCATAAATATCAATAGGGATTGATAAAATGATTTAAAAGAGTTTAAATCATGTGAGTTTTGAATAAAACTCACAATTATATATTATACTGCCAATATGGACAGGAACCCAATAGTTCACACATATAGAGAAAATGATAAAATGATAAAATGACAAGGATAATAATATTTGATATTATTATGGGGATAGAGAAGTGAATAAAAGAATAATTACTTAAAGAGTTTAATTAATTATGATCAAGTAAAATTATTCGCATAACTTTTTGGAAATATTATATAAAATGGACCTAATTAAAATAATGTATTTCATAATTAATTATTATTGGACTATAAGTGTTATAGGGTTGATATAATAATTAATAGATCAATTAGAGGAATTATAAATGCCCAAAGAAGTGAAGTTGGCACAGAAACCCTCTAGAGAAAGGGCCACACGCCAACTACAAACATAAGGCCTTAGAAGCCTAAATCTTGGACTAAAATAAATTAAATATGTTTCATAAGTGTTATGGAGCCTACATATTTAATTTGGTTGGATTTGGAATTCATTTGGGTAATTAAATGCAAGTATATGTACAAAGGGCCTAGTTTGTGGGTTTTGTGCATAGTCTTTTGTGAAAGGGCTTAAATTGGATTTAATTGAGTCCAAATAATTATAAATAATTCCCGAAGCCCAGTTAATAACTCTCCAGCAATTTTAAAGAGCCCAATCCCATTATGAAGTTGGATTTTTAACCTAACTATAAAAATCCAAGTGATGATGTATTAGGGTTAAGTGTGAACAATTAAGAGAAAAGTTTTTCTCTCACTCAAAAAGTCCTAGCCACCACCTTTCGTAGCTAGCATATAGGATTTTTGGCCAGCCCTTGTTTCTCCCAATTGTTGGTTCATTCTATCCTTCTCTTGTGTGGATTACTCATTAGAGGTGTTCAATTTTGGACACTGTGGTTTACGACAACCCGGTGAGAAGAAAAATCAACTGTTCAACAAAAATCAAAGGTGATTTTTCTTATTCTCATTCATATCTGTATTGTAAATTCATGGCAAGATAAGATTTATTGGTTAAAAATTTTAAATTCCGCTTATGTATGAGATGCATGTAACCGATAATTCCCAACATCAAGTCATCATACTTGTATATTTTATCTTATATTATCTTACCCTCAAGTATGTTTATACAATATTATCCCATCTTATATTATAACACCCTACTTATTGGTATGAAGTTTACATAGTAAAATACATGGCATAAGTATACAGACAAGCATGTTTCTCTATATCAAGGCTAATAACTACCTTCCATTATAACTTAAAGCATACTTAACTTCTATTGTCTCATGACTAAGCCAAAAAGGCAATGTCCAAACTCTTTCAACTTAAAGTTACAACCTTGCATAGCTATCGGAAAACTTATCTCTTGCACTAGAAAGCACTAGAATGCTTTAGCATAATAAGTGGGGATTCCAGGTAACATCTCCACGTTATTGTCTTATTATTGGGTACGACTGGGACTGCCCTTAACGCCACATCATCGGCTATCATGGGGCTTACTCTTCCTGGGAGATGGTGCTTAGACTGAGACAGGTACCAAATAAGGTAGTCTCCTTATGCACTCGTGGCCGAGAGGTATAAGGATGAATCTAGGCCTTGACTAGACATGCTAGCTTTTCTAGTTCAAATGGTATCAGAGCCAACCTTGTATCCTTGAGGTTGCGAGTTCGAGCCGTGACGGCTCCCAGATGCTTGCATGAATTTCCAATTATGTCTGCCAAGTACTGTGGGCCCAGGTGCATGTGGGCCTCACAAGCTAAGGGTCCCCCCATTAACCCAATTTGCAGGAGGGAAGGGGAGATGGCATTCGGACTGAGATAGGTATCGAATGAGGTAATATCCTTGTGCACCAGTGGCTGAGAGGTATAAAGATGAATCTAGGCCTTGACTGGACAAGCTAACTTTGGGGAGATGGTGTTCAAACTAAGACAAGTACCAAATGAGGTAGTCTCCTTATGCACCCATGGCCGAGAGGTATAAGGATGAATATGGACCTTAACTGGACAAGCTAGCTTTTCTAGTTCAAATGGTATCAGAGCCAGCCTTATATCCTCGAGGTTGCGAGTTTGAGACGTGACGGCTCCCAGACATCTGCATGAATTTCCAGCTGTGTCTGGCTAGGTACTGTGGGCCCAGGTGCGTGTATGCCTCACAAGCTAAGGGTCCCCCCATTAACCCGGTTTGCAGGGGGGAAGGGGAGATGGCGCTCAAACTGAGACAGGTACCAAATGAGGTAGTCTCCTTGTTCACCCATGGACGAGAGGTATAAGGATGAATCTAGGCCTTGACTGGACAAGCTAGCTTTTCTAGTTCAAATGAGGTAGTCTCCTTGTACACCCATGGCCGAGAGGTATAAGGATGAATCTAGGCCTTAACTGGATAAGCTAGCTTTCTAGTTCAAATGCCTTGAGTCTAGGAAGGCTACCTTCTCTTTAAAACCTCCTGCAAACCAATTAAACGGGAAAGAAGATTTCATCCCTTGCTTCTTTTTGCCACAAAATTCTATTTACCATAGATATCCTATTGTTATTTAGAATGTCAACAAAAAGATGCTTTAATGGTTTTAGTCAGGAGATTCAAAACCCGCTGGTGGACAAAGTTCTCAATTCCAACCAGTATAAAAAAAAACGAATGTCAAAGAATGGCTTCCAGCCCAAGGACTCATCAAACAAGGCCCAAAGGTCATAGAATTTATGGCCCAAAAGTCCTTTGCATAGACCTAGTTGGCAGCTACAAAAATTGAAGAAGAGTATTTTTAGATTATGGCCCAACTCCTTAAGAGCAAAGCCTCATCATCAAAAGCCTCTTCAGTCCCTTCACAGGTCGAATCGTCTATAGACTTCGAGCTCATTATTGACTTAGGAGATGACAATGAAGATGATTGCTATGGTATCTTCTCGCCATCATAATTCGATTTATTTTCCAAACATGGATCAAATTGAGATCCATCTATCGTAAAAGGCGAGGCCCATTAGAAAAGCCAGCCCAAAAAAAAAAAGTAAAAGTTAAAACAGGAAATGATTGGATTCCTTACCTTTACTGTGATAGATATCTGCTCCCCACATGTGATATCTCCAAAAACAAAAACTTGTGTTTTGTATTTTCATTTCGTATTTTTGCAAGTATCGCTCATATGTTGAGCATTTGTTTCTATATTTTAAACTTTCATTTATAAAAGTTTCTTTTTATATTATTCTGTGTTCGAGTGTTGCCTACATCGTTTAAGTGTACTCTGCACTTGCGAATTATGCTGATTTTGTGCATTAGAAATTTTGTTTGCATATTGTTCGTGTTTGCATCCAAAGGTATATAGGCTAAAACAATTCAGCTATTGGTTTCTAAAGGGCAACTCTGTTGCTGTGATTGATTATTGCCACGTACCTTTTGCATTTTGTGTTTTATTTTGCAGGTTGCATTTTCCTTTCTGTTTTTTTTCTACATCCCTAAATCAGATCTTGGGGCGTTGTCGAGTAAGCCCCGTGTAAACCGATGATGTGGCGTTAAGGGCAGTCCCAGTCGTACCCAATAATGAGACATATATGTATGTATGTATGTATGTATAGAGATACATATATTCATATATGTATGCATGTATGATGTGTGTGTGTGTGTGTGTATACATATACATACATATATGTATGTATGTATCTATGTATGTGTGTGTGTGTGTATATATATGTATGTATCTATGTGTGTGTGTGTGTATGTATGCATGTATGATGTGTGTGTGTGTATGTATGTATGTATGTGTGTTATATATATATATATATATATTGTATGTGTGTGTGTGTGTATATATATATATATTGTATGTATGTGTGTGTGTATATATATATATTACCCTTTTTAATCACGTTGTATAGGCTTTTCAAATTCAATTGAAAAATATTGTGCGCGTGTAAATTCATATTCAATTTTTTCTATATACTTCTATGTATATTTCTTTATGTATATAGTTAATTTTAGTGATGGTAAATTTATATATGTTATTTGAATTTCAAGTAATGAGTATTAAGAGCACAAATTTATTTATTTTTTTAATTTAGTAGGGCAAAAGAAAGAAAAATAATGCGATAGTTTAAAAGAAATTTTTAGGAAGGAGTTAAATATATCTGAATGGCTGCTAAATTTTTATTTATTTATCTGCTTTTTTAAAATAAATAAATTGACATAATATTTACTTTTTTTGGAAAAGTGAAAATAATATTAGCAAGTAATTAAGCATATTGATTTGTCTTTTTAAAATAATAATTTATTTGCCATTTATCCATACCAATTTAAAAACCCGGTATGGCAGGGGCAATTAGCCAATTAGCTAGTAAAATATAAAGGAAAAAAATAAAAAATGACTCAATAAGTGGATTAGAAATTTATATCATACTCTTAAATTCTCACTAATAAAAAAATATTTATAGAAAACCCAAATATAAAAAAGGTGTGATTTTTCATTGAAAATTACGCAAAAAAAAAAAAAAAAGAGCCCATAGCATTGAGCAGTACAACGTAGGGAGTCCCTTCGCTTTTCATTTTCAGTGTTTGGCCAATCAAAAAACAAGGCTGTCCGTTGCACTGACCTGAAGCCCCCACACAGAAATTTTATGTATAATTAGTACCTTGAAAACTGCAGAACCAAAACCAGGGGCTTCAACAATTTCCTTCTTACTACTGTTTCTGCAATTCTTGACCATATTTCCTTTACATTGAAAGATTCATTTTTTTTTCAAGATTATAGGACCAAAAATGGTTTCTTGATTTTCGTCTCCTTCATGGGATGACAGACTGGTCTAATAGGTAGAAAAAGGGTATCTGAGGAGTAAGTAAATGGAGAGGAAAATTGAAAATGGAGGTGGGCCTGATGTGGATACCCAGAACGAGAGGCAAGAAGGTAATTTAAATTTAGAGACAATGGTGCAGAGAAAGGCTGGTGATGTGGGTTTTGATAATGAAGGGGTCCGAGCATGGTTTAGTGATGGGAATTCGGATGTTTTCAGGTGGTTAGATGAAGTTGGTGAGGTTAATGGTGGTCAAAGTCTGCAGCTTTGGCCTGGTGAAGCTGTATGTGGGAATGGTGGATGTGGTGCAAATGGTGGAGTCCTGGGTCTTGATGGTAAAGATTTCAAACTTTGGGATGACAAAGGTTGTGATAATGCAGGTATTCAATTGGGTAAGTCTGGTCCAGATTCTGGCGAAAATTGTGCTATGGGTCTTTATGGTGAAGGAACTCGACCCCTATTTGGCGAAGTTAGTGCTGTTAATGTCGGTTTATGTTCTGGTGGTGAAGTTATTCGTGGCTTTGATGGTAGAAGTGGGGGTGTTGTTAATGGTGGTGAAAGAATCCATAGCCTAGTAGTTGAAGTCAGTGCTAGAAATGGTGATGGTGATGAAGTGATGAAGGGCCTATTTGGTGAATGTGATAATGCCGCAACGAATTCTTGTAATGGTGGGATCCCTGGTCTCATTGGTGGGGCTACTGGTGGAAATGGGGTTTTAAGTTTGGGTGGGGAAGGGGTTCAGTGCTGGTGTGGTGAAGCTGGTTGTGCAAGGATTGATGGTAAAGGAATTCAGGGCTTGTTTGGCGAAAGTGCATTAGCCAATGATGGTGATGGAGTTGAAAATAAGCATCTTGAAAAAGGAGGAGGAACTTGTGTGGAACATAAGGAGAAGAGGATGAAGGTTAAGTTGGGCAGGCCGAAGGGATCCAAGAATAAGAAGAAAATTCAAGCTGTGGAACCCGAAGGAGATCAAGGTTCAAAAGAAGTTGCTGGTGATAAAAAAGGTAAGCGTAAGCGAGGACGGCCAAAGGGTTCAAGAACTAAGAAGAAAAATCCTCAATGTGAAGATAATCGGGTCTTCTCTGAGAAAATTTTGATTGGTAATGATGGTCGCCTACAGGAGGAGAAGATTGCTGAGATAAGGCCTCACAAGGCCACAGCTAGTAGTAGTGGAGAAAACCACGATAACTGTACAAAAGATGAGAACTGGCTAGGAAGTTCAAAGAATAAGAAAGAAGACGTAGTTGAAGAAAATCTGAAATTGTCCGTTGAATTTGGGGCCACCAAAAATACTGATCTTGAGAATGTCACTTCTTCAGGATTGAACTATGAAACTACTGCTTCTAAGAGTATGACGGGCAATGAAGTTCCAATTAAGGATGCAAGCAGAGAGGGTGGAAGTGGAAAGGATATGATCAGATTAAAGCGTAGGTATGGTAGACCAAAGGGTTCGAAGAATAAGACAAAGAAAAGTATTGCAGGTGGTAATGCTCAAATGACCGGTGACAGGAATATTGGTAATGTTGATGATGACAAGACAATTAATCCCAGTGGTTTGATAGATGTGAAGATTGCTACTCTAGCTGAAGTAGATAGAGAAATACAGAGAAAAATCACTGGTTGTGTTGAGGTAGATGAGAATGTCAAGCCAAGAGATTCTGAGAACGTACATATAATTCTTGGATTAGTGCCTGGAGGATCTAGCAGAAAGGGAAATGAAATTGTCAAGCCGAAGGGTAGGCGTGGCCGGCCAAAGGGTTCAGAGAACAAGAAAAAAAAACTTTCAGTTGATAGGCTTCCACTGCCTAGTGAAATTGGGGATTGTAATATTGGTGGTAAATACATTAACAGAATGAGTGGTTTAGACACTGGGATTGAGGCAGATAAATTAATGTGTTTGAATGCTACCGGTGGTAGTTTGGAAGATGGAATCATCAAGTCAGAAGATATGCACCAAAAGAATAAGCAAAGCGGGCCAATGGGTTCAAAGCATAAGCAGAAAAATCTTCAAGGTGGTGAAGATGAGGGACTAAACAGCGAACTTGGCAGCTGCAGCAATAGCACGGGCCTCTTTTGCGTAGCTGATTTTGAGAGTATTCAGTGCGCTGTTGGGGGTGAGGAACTAGGGAACGTGCCCACCGAAGTTTCTGGTGGTAATGTAGTAACAGACTCACATGATCAATCAAAGTGTAAGCGGGGTCGACCTAAAGGTTGGAAGAAAAAGAAGCCAAGTGCTGTTTCCAAGGAACAGAGCCAAGTACAGCTTCAAGGAGAAATCAAAACTGATGAAATAACAGATAATTTTCCTGGTGCTTGGAAAAGGGGTAGAGGAAGGCCAAAAAAGTCCAGCAACCAATTAGAAAATTTAGATTCATTAGTAAGTTCCTCCAACTTTATTGTTTTCCATTGTGTTTATAAACTATTTGATCAATCTGTTGATGTTTACATGTTGAACACTTTAGATTCTAGAGGTTGAGTGAATGCTTAATGAAGCTACTAAATTTATGACGAGCAAAAGTTTGTGCTAGGAATGAAAAAATTTGGCCAACTCAGATGATCATGATTTTAGTGGTCAATCTTGTAGCAAATCATTGTCATTCATATTCCTATCTTTCTAAACACTGGGATTCTCATAACTGATTACCAAAGGACAGAATGTTTTTTGGAAGCAGTGAGACATCTGTCTTACATCCAAAATTTACATAAAAGTATAACTTATTATCCATTTCGCATTCTCTCATCACTTATTAAAATTTCTTCTTTTACATTAAAAAACTGTATGTGTTCACAAGGATACTGAGAGCAACAAAGCTCAGAGGGGTTTGATGTGTCACCAGTGTTTGAAGAGCAAGATGACTGGTATTATTACTTGTTGCAACTGCAGAAGGAAACACTATTGCTATGACTGCCTTGCAAAGTGGTAATGAGATCATTTAAAAACTTCACTTCTTGAAAATTGTGGTTGAAAAAATTCACTTTTGGTTCAAGTTTTTGCAAGGTAATCCTTGATACAAAGATAGTTTGTTCCATTGTATTTTGGAGGTCAGAGGTCAAACAACCAAAACAGCCTCATTGTATTTTGGAGGTCAGAGGTCAAACAACCAAAACAACCTCCTTGCAGATCAACGGGCAGGCTCTGTACTTTTTGATCCTACCCTGAGACTGCAGGGTGAGAAGCCTTTGGTCAAGACAATACTTTTTGAGCAAGGGTTTTCTTGTCCTCAAAAGATTTTCCATTTTCGTCACATTAACTCATGAACTTTATTTGGTTCGTTTGGTGAAAAAAAAATTCAGCATTTTTTTAGAAAGAGTTAACACTAAAATTGAAACTCTAAATAGTTTAGATAAACTAAGCAGGGGAAATTGTTTTAGCTATTTTATGTTCTTATTCCGGATTTAAATTTGAGATTTCAAACGAACACTAGGTACCCAGAGAAAACATGGGAGCAGCTAGAGATTGCATGTCCCTACTGTCGCGGTAATTGCAATTGCAGAGTATGCCTCAAGGAAGATGTAGTTGTGAAGGTGACTTTTTTTTTTTTTGACTCTTTTCTTTGCCACTTTGTCCATAGATTTGCAAGTGTGTTTTATGATGCCATACTAGGTTCTGAATTGTTTTTGACAGGCTGACAACAATGAAGCAGATAGAAATAAAAAATTGCTAAAGCTTCTTTACTTGCTTCACAAGACTTTGCCCCTCCTGAAACATATTCAACAGGGGCAGAGCTCTGAGTTGAATGTGGAAGCAACAATTTGTGGTATTATAATTTGATGCAATTAAGAGTCCTTATCATTTTGGTTTATTGTTAAAGAATGCTGAAATTCTTTACTGCAAATGTTTTTCTATTTTCAATAGGTGTTCAATTGACAGAAGAAAATGTTACTCAAGCCATACTTGATGATGATGATCGATTATATTGGTATTATTTTCTCAACAAATCTCAAACAATCCATAATTGACAGTGATGATTGATGATCTGTTTTGTTTCTTTACAATTATTGGAAGAACCAAAATCTAAATGAACTATTTGTCTTTAACATATTCATGGTAGTGTATGCCTCTCTTTTCCTGGTTAGAATTGGCATGGTTCTCTTAGAGATACTTTAGGTTTAAAAATTGGTAGTAGTTTATTTATGTTGAGTCTCCCATTTAAGCATTGTGCTTCTGTAGATAACTTTTACAGAATTGGATACTTTGAATTATATATCAAACTGAATATTATCAATCAAGCCAAATCAAGAAAGCTTTCTGGTGGAATATCCCTATGGTTTGTTGAATAATATGCAACAATAAACAATGAAAAAGCGATAGTTTTGAGATTGCCCATCATTAATCGCACTGCTTGCTTGGTCTGGGACTTAAGGGATTGGTCTATCGTTTATTGTACAGGGCTGAGTGCAAATTAAAAAAAATGGTTAACTGAAAAACTGGTCCAAAACCAAACAGAAAACATAGGTCAATCAAATTGTTGGTATAGGTTTTGATTGTTTCTGAAAAATGGCAACTCTGGTTGAAAAAGTGATGTTTTTTTTAAAATGGTTAAAACCAAAGATAATAGTTAGCCTAATCATTAATACTGAATCTGATGGGCTAGGTTGCCAAATTTGAAGCTTAGGTTTGTTGTTAGGAGTTTTAAAAAATGATCACTATGGACAATTCATTAAAAACGCCTCATAACCCGGTCAACCCGTCCATTCCATGAGCATCCCAAATTGTTGAATTGATATGTAGTCTGACATCAGTATTTACCTTCTGTTTTGGTTCATGTACTTCTCTATTTTGAACTTTGATAAGAGTCATCTATTAATAGTTTTTTCTTGGTGAAGGAAGATTGGATGCTTCAAGCTGGTTTTATCCACTATTAGACTGGCTTACCTTTGGTTTTTACTCTGGCAATTGTGGCACATATTTTCCTGAATAGCTTGTGCATGTTTTCACTAAAGCTTATGCAAATCTGCATGAAGAACCTGTATATTCCCCATTGTGCTGTTCATAACTTTGAAATTATCCTTGTTCAACAGTGACAATTGCAATACGTCCATTGTCAATTTCCACAGAAGCTGCCTAAACTCTGATTGTTCTTATGATCTTTGTCTTACTTGCTGTCGGGAAATTAGAGAAGGAATTCAGCCTGGAGGTAATGAAGCTGAATCATCACTCCATCAATTTGTTGAAAGAGGACATGGTCAAGATACTTGCTTGGATGACCAGATAAATGCAAGTAGGAAAAGATTTTGTTGGGAAACCCAAGTATCTCATCCAGAAAATAAGCGTATGCCTGGTTCATCATATGACTTTCCAAATTGGAATGCAGAGGCTGATGGAAGGATTCCTTGCCCTCCCAAACCACGAGGAGGTTGTGGTACTGGGATGCTTGTACTGAGACGTGTCTTTGAAGCTAATATGGTCGAAAAGCTGATTAAGAGTGCAGAGGAAATTACAATCAATCATAAGCCACCTGATGTTGATCTTCTTCAAGGATGTTACTTATGCTGTCCTTTTATATCTGCTGACTGCACAGTTAAAGATTTTGAAGTGAGGAAGGCAGCACATAGAGAGAAAAATGATGATAACTTTCTGTACTGTCCAAATGCTCTTTGGCTGAAAGAGGATGACATTGAGCATTTTCAAATGCATTGGATGAGAGGTGAACCTGTTATAGTTAGAAATGTACTTGAAAAAACTTCTGGTCTAAGTTGGGAACCAATGGTCATGTGGAGGGCTCTTAGAGGTGCACAGAAGATTTTGAAAGAGGAAGCACAAAGGGTTAAAGCCATCGATTGCCTGGATTGGTGTGAGGTAGGATACAGCTTTTACATGTTGCAATTATTGAGTTTGCTATTAGTGAAATTGCTTTCCAAGGCATGACACCCTTCTACTTTTTGCACTTCAGATCTGTCCTCTATATATTTTGCAATATATGCCATAACTTATACATATTCATACTATAGCAGTGCTTGGATATATACATATAATAATACCTTTATGATCTTTGAGTCCACCAGCGAATCTTGCGGGCCCTGGAATGCATATAGCTGATCCATCAGCTCTTCTATTTAGTACTTGAATGGGAGGATGGAGACAATTGTCCTAGGAAACATGGGGCTGCTATCTAAGTTCCAAAACTCCACTGTTTCTGGCATAGGGACAAGATCTGTGACAGAAAAGGAATATCAGTTCTTAATGCTTTTACCTGTAATGGTGATCCTTTTGGGTTTGAGGTGATGAACGCTTGATGATGACATTAGAGAGGCTTTCTGTTTGGCAACCTGACCCAGAGTTTTTGCAATTCAGAATTTTCAGTTGATTAGTAAAAAAGGTCGAGCTTCTTATTTTTTTGGCAGTTCAGTGTGCAAAATTTAAAGGAATTAACCAACTGAACCAAAATTATCTAGGAAACCAAGTAAAGAAAACCTAATTTAGATTACATAATTTTTTGGATTTATGTTTTCTTAATTAAAGTCCATACTTAAGGGTCGCATATAAGTGGGGATTCCAAATCGAACTTCACCAGGAAAAGCTCAACCATCACAAAATAAAGATAACACATATTATGATAGGCTGAGGTTTGAAATAGGCCCCTTATGTTTGCCCCAATAGTCAATTGAGTATCTCTTGTTTCGATTGGGTGAATTCTAGCATTTAAAGAATCAAAGTTGAGCCAAATAAACCCGAATTGAAATAAAGTAGTTTACATTTTTCCATCATAGTAGCATGTTCATGTGACAATCTCTTTCTAGGTAAGCCATTTTAATATGCTGCAAGTTCAGTTATTGAGTAATCAGTCAGCTTGGTAGGACATGCCACCATTTTAAGGCCGTATTTGACTCAATTTTGATTTTTTAAGAGTGAAATTTGTCTAATCGAATATGAGGTGTTTAATTAACTATGCAGACAAACTTGAGAGGCCTATTTGGCCTTTCAGCCTATTATAATTTTTAAAAATTATTCATAAATATTAATTGAGTTGTACTTGTCTTTAAGGTAAAACATATAAACAAGTAAAAAATTGAAAACCTGACTATGCATTTACAAAAGACTAAATTGAATTAACTAAAATACATCAGTTCAATTGTCTAATTATGTTAAAGACCAAATAATGCTCAGTTTGGAGTAAAATCTTCACTTCTGAAGATCTTTGTTGGCAAATACAGTGCCTGGTAAAAAGTTGTATGTTCATACTGTAGAATTAACCATGGGAGCATTGGTTGTCTCATCAACTATAGCATCTTGAACACCTGCAAGTATGTGCATTAATGTATCTCTACATCAGCCATAGCTACTCATCTCTTGCATACAGTTGGCCTATGTTATCAGCTGCTTCCGCACTAAGGAATATTATATGCACTTCATGTTTGTGCCACAGGTTGAAATTACTATTTTCAAGTTCTTCAAAGGCTACATAGAGGGTCGTAGATATAGGAATGGTTGGCCAGAGATGCTGAAGCTGAAGGATTGGCCCCCATCAAATTCATTTGAAGAATGTTTGCCAAGGCATGGTGCTGAATTTATAGCTATGCTTCCCTTTAGTGATTATACCCATCCAAAGTCTGGTCTTCTGAATCTTGCAACAATGCTTCCTGAAGTCTTGAAGCCAGACTTGGGACCCAAAACATACATTGCTTATGGATCTACAGAAGAACTTGGTAGAGGTGATTCGGTGACAAAACTGCATTGTGACATTTCTGATGCGGTATGCTATAATTCTGTGTGAAACTTATATCGTATATGTGTTTAAGGTATTTCTTCTTCTGTCTATTCTTTCTGGTTCTTCATCATCCATTCTGCCTATTTTCCTCTAACATAATAGAGCTTGCATTAAACATTTACTTAAAAGTATACTTTGTTAATATAAGTTTATGCTTGATCAAATTTAGATGCCATCACTCAGAAAGCACCTGCATAGCCAATACCACTTTTAAAGATGTCTGTAATTGTTAATCCTTTTTTGATTTTTGTTACTGTCCTCTCTCTCTGTTTTTTAATCGCTTGGAAAATTTAATAAAGGGCTCAAAAGAGAGATTCTCTTGCTACTGTTCTTAAAACCTTTAGTTTTTGGTAATAGTGAATAGTTGGTTGTTTATAATTTTGATGTTCTATAATTTGTTGGTTCTTATGGTTTAAATGAATTATTTTTTTCATATTTGGGCTGTACACTATTTCCATCTTTTTTTCTTTTACTTTTTTACTAATTTGTTTTTATCTTTCAAGACTACATAAGTTAATAATAGATACTCCTTCCGTTCCTCTTTAAGTGTCCCGTTTGACTCTTTACACACATATTAAGGAAATAATTAAGACACCTCAATATTCTAAAAAATATTAGTAATTGACTAAAATGTTCTTTCATTAATTAGCATAAGAAAAGGTAACAAGAAACGTATAAATGCATTTATAATACAAAACAAGGATAAAATAAGAAAAGTACATTACATTTCTTTGTGAATTTTGAAAAGTGACACTTAAAGTGGAACAAAATGCATTTATAATACAAAACAAGGATAAAATAAGAAAAGTACATTACATTTCTTTGTGAATTTTGAAAAGTGACACTTAAAGTGGAACAAATAGAAAATAAAAAATCTCAAATGAGACACTTAAAGTGGAATGACGGAAGTAATAAAGAACTGCCTTGTAGAAGTAGAATGAAGTAGTTAAACCTGGGCTTCCAACATTTGCCAAAACATTAAGAAGAGGAGTTTATTTATATGCAATTTTCAACAATCAAGTGAATTTTTTTTCCTCTGACTCTCAGAGGCAGATATAGTAATGTGAATGGGTAAATTTTAGGTGGCAGTCATTATGTTAATGGGAGAATGATGAGAGTTTGAGGGGCTGAGGCAAGATTTGTAGGCATTGATTAATTATTGTACTGGTAATTGTTGGATGCTGGTAAATATTCTTTTGTTCATGAATGGGACAGGAAATTTTCTCGTTTGTATTGTACTTGGTTCTATACCTTCTAGCTTCTTGTGATTTGTATCTACTTCAAATGTCGGCCAAATGACCAAAATAATAACACACCTATATGTAATTATTGATTTCAGCCAATCTTTTTATTTTATCTATTTATATCCAATGACATTTCTATCAATCTTAGGAACATTATTGAAATTAGTAGAACTAATGCCTTTTAGTAATTATTTATAGAAAATATTGAGCCACTATTTTAAAATTAGTACCCTCCAATCCAAAATAATAGTTCCTCTTCTATTTCACACAGTTTGATAAAAGTTAAGTTTTATTGTTTTAGGAGATGATTTATGTATTATTTACCTATTATACTGTCCATTTATGATGACTAATTAGTATAAAATATTGGAAATGCAAATTTCCATAAATCCATTTGGCAAGTGGGACAAAAATCTAATTTTGGGCCTTTGATAGTAGAAACTAATTAGAAAATGGCATAAAAATTGAATGAAAATTTATTTTTTTTGACCGTGTTGAATGAAAATTTATTGATTATTAAGAAATTAAAAATGGCATTATAGGTAATTTACAAGTTAACTATAAGATAGAAATAGGAAGTGTACTATATTTTGGGACAAATTTAAAAGGAAAGTGGGACTATCATTTTGGGATGGAGGGAATAGTTTATTTCCAATGGGTAAAAAGAATAACTTTTTGCTAGTTTCAATCACATTGCTGAAGTGGATATTTATGTCTAAGGTTGATGTACAGATTGATATACTTAAAAGAATTGGCTAAAATGTTTACATTATTTTATTAAATAAAGCCTTCAATATCTGATTCTTAGATAGTATTTTATATGGTTATATTGCTTTTCAATTGATTCCACAAACATTGTGCTGAGTGATAATCATGGCACCAGTGCCTGATAAATAAGAGTTTTTCGACTTTAATTTGAGAAGTTGGTTTTGCATTCATGGTCCAGCATGTTTGTTGCATGGCTGATTTTTTCAATGTGCTTTGGCTTGCAGAGAAGTTCATTTGCATTTTGAGTAATTTGCCACTTTAATCGGGGATTCCAGTCACATTTCTTTTGACAACCAGAAGAATTTTATGTTTTTAGTGATCAGATATACTAGATTACTGGTGTCCACAATAAGTTATTGCCTATTGTTTACAAGTCTGCAACTAAATTTGTAGCATATTCATGTGTGATGTGCTGATGATTTTTGATCAGTAGAAATTCTTTGTTTGTTTGCTTTCCTTTTCTGAGATGGCAGGATATAGAGTCATACATATGCTTCTTAGAATGTTTTTATGTGAGGATTCTTTCTATGGGCTTTTCTAGGTTCCTGCAAGTTTAGCATTCTGCCATTATTCTTTCTTTAACTCTCTTCACATGAAAACAATGTAGTCCCAGTATGATACTTAGACTGTCACTGCTTAGAAATATATTAAGACTAGTAATAGTTAAATTTAATGGTAACAAACATGTGCCACTTGTACATATATAGTCTTGAAAACTGAAGAGGCTGGTACTTCTAGCAACTTGAACTTAATTGACTAGTTATTAGTACAAGCTAATTCCCTTTTTTTTTTTTCAGGTTAATGTACTCACTCACATGACTGAAGTAAAGATACCTCAGTGGCAAAGTAAAATTATAAACAAATTGCAAAAGCAATATGAAGATGAAGATTTGCATCTGATTTCTGGTGGGATGCAGAGAGCATCAAGTAAATTAGGAAGGAAACCACGGAAAAGACCTCGTAAAAATGAGAACTTGGATACTGAATTATCCCAAAAAGTTGAAACCACTGAGAGTGACTCCTCTCTTGAACGGTTGTATATAGATGAAATGAAATCAGGTGGAGAACAAAGTAAATCCCTTGAACAGGCAGTTGGAAACTCGAATGCAAGAATGCAGTATCTCGAGTCACATATGCTTGATTCCAGCTGGCCCGAGATGAATGGTATGGTTGAGAAACATCTTGAAATGGAAGGATATCCATGGCCATGTAGCGACCCTGTCAAGGATACTTCATTACATGAAAGTATGCGTGCATCTGATAATCATTGCATGGATGAACATGTGGGTTTGACAGTGAAGGAAAATAACTCCTATTCTCTCAATCATCAACATGATAAATGCCGCAACCTTATGGATGTAGGAGGGGAAATTGATAATTTGGGATCAGCTGATGGAGATAATACCTCTGCTTGGAAATCTCAAGACAATAATGCAGCAAAAGTTCTATATGGTGGTGCAGTTTGGGACATTTTTCGTAGGCAGGATGTACCCAAGTTAATTGAGTATTTGAAGAAGCATCAGAAAGAATTTCGCCATATCAGTAGTCTTCCTGTGAATTCGGTGCGTATGCAATATCAATGGCAGTTGCATTATTTAAGTTACATCATTTTAAGCTCCTACGCTACACTTGCTTCAGGTTGTTCATCCTATTCATGATCAGACCCTTTATCTAAATGAGAGACATAAAAGGCAGCTGAAGGAGGAGTTCAGTATGTAATTCTTCACTTGACTGATAATTCCAATCTTACGCAATTTTCCATAAAATTTTACAACCATGATCTCTTTTTCAGATGTTGAACCTTGGACCTTTGAGCAACACCTTGGTGAGGCAGTTTCTATTCCTGCAGGGTGTCCACATCAAGTTAGAAACAGACAGGTTTGGTTTTCTGGCTAGCTCTATTTATCATTGAGTTCTGTATTTATTCTGTCTTTCGATCATCTGGTTGTGGCTCTATAACCAGCAAGTCAAATGGACTAACTTGACTTATTAGGCTCTTGAGTAAGATACATGACTTTATTTGAAATTTACCTTTTGCTCTATATTCTGCCTCGCCTGGATAATATCACTAGAAATATAATTTTGTCTGAGTTATATTAAAGAAGTAAAAGTATTGAAGAACATGTTAGAGAAATAAAATGAGTGGGAAAAAAAAAGCTTCCCTCTTTACAATGTGAGGAAGCCTTTTATTAATCAGAAAATCTTTGGTACAGAACTACTTGGTAGATTTTATAACTTCCCAGTATCTACATTTGTGAACTGTATTGTTAGGTTTGAAGGGAAAACAAAACCTGTGATATTGAAAGTCCCAGTTAGAGTGTTAAGATATTGTTGAGAAACTCTGTTGTATAGTTGTGTTAATATATTTTCTTCCCAAAATTGTTGATTGTATATTCTGTTTCCTAACTTAGGATAATAGAAGAGTTTGTTTTAGTTACACAACTGTATATATGTAACCTTTAGTGGCTCATTTATTTAATAAGAAATATGATTAATATTTCTTTCAACATGGTATTAGAGCTTGCTATTTTTTAGGAGATTTTTTTTCCTGGAACCCTAAATCATGTCAGATTTTTTTCCTTTGTCAGTCTTTGTTGACAACTTTTCTGTTTGATCAGCGTTCATGACCATTATTCTCCTTCATTGGCCTTCATCGCGACTTATTCCTACTATCCAACCACCATCGCCGCCTATTATCCCTTCTGCAAACATCTCTGCCTACTGCAGTACCTTCTGCAGCATTGCCGGCTACTGACTAGCTTTAAGTACCCTCTGCCGACTTCTGCTTTTATATTTCTGGCCTGAATTCCTATTCTTTTCCAGCCTCAACTGCTGTTGCTATGTCGGATCTCACGTCTGGTTCTCTTCTCTCCTGCGAGGATGAAGTGCAGTCCCAACCTAGGTCTGCATCCAAGTTACAAAATATACAGGCTGCATATAGACTCAGTGGACGTAATTACCTTAAATGGTCCGAACTGGTTAGGACCTTTTTGAAAGGGAAAGGGAAATTGAGTCATTTACTGGAGTTGGGTCCTTTACCTAAAGAAACTGGTTTTGCAGCATGGGATGAAGAAGACTCTATGATAATGTCTTGGCTATGGAATTCTATGACACCTGATAGTAGTAATGATTGTATGTTCCTACCAACTGCGAAGGCTATTTGGGATTCACTGTATCAGAACTTATTCCAAGTTTCATGATGCTGCCCTAATCTATGAAACCAAGACCAAGACAGCATCCATGAAACAAGAGGGTGAGAAAGTTACTAAATGTGCCAATTTACTCAAAATCCAGTACCAATAACTGGATTACTATAGGGTGATTGATTTAAAATGTAGTAATTGTGCTGCAACTGTTAAGCAGTTCATAGAGAGGGATTGACTCTATGATCTTCTTGCGGGTCTAAACTCAGAATGTGATCAAGTTTGACTCCAAATTTTGGGTAGAACTGAGGTGCCTTCTCTTAATGAGGCTACTTCCTTAATTCAGGTAGAAGAGAGTAGAAGGGGTGTTATGCTTAAGCAGCAACCACTAGAGGGATCAGCCCTTTCTACAGTTGCAAACAAACCTCTAAGAATCTCTTAGGATCAACATGGGGGACAAAGGAAAGATGGATCGAAGGTATACCTAGATGACCTTTGGTGTACTTATTGTAACAAGTCTAGGCATACCTGAGATTGCTGTTGGAAATTATATGGAAAACCAGCTAGCAAAGAATGGGGGAATAAAGGAGGGCATAAAAAACGAGGCCAAGCTCACGTTGTTCAACCAAAAACCAATTCCAACCAAGAATGTGGGGGATTTAATTTCGTTGAGATTGAAAATTTGATGAGCTTGCTGAATTCCCTTAAGTAGCCCCCCCCACCACACCTCCTCCTAAAGGTTCTTTGGCCGTTTCAAGTAAATTTCCTATTGGCTTACATGTGTCTAATAACTTTCTTGTGGACTCTTGGATGGTGGATTATGGAGCAATTGATCACATGACCTATACATCCAATTTATTCACAACTTATACACCTTGTCCTAGCGATCGAAAAATGGCTGGTCCAGAGGGAACTACTACCACTATAGGCGGAATAGGAGATCTTAGTATTACTTCCACTCTTGTAATGTCCTACATGTTCCCAAATTATACTCCAACCTTGTGTCTTTTAAAAAGTTCACACAAGACTTACATTTTCATGTTATGTTTTACCCTTCATATTGTGTGTTTCAAGACTAGGGTTCAGGGAGGAGGATTGGACATGCTAAAGAGGGAGATGGGCTCTACTATTTGGAGGTTGAAGCATCCCGAAAGTCTTTTTCCTCGTCATTTCTTACTTCTTTAAATAATGATGATATCTGGTTGCATCATTTTTGCCTTTGTCAACCATCCTCCTCTTTTTTTTTTTTTTAAAAAAAAAAAATTGTGTTGAAGTTAATGTTTACATCTTTGTTTGAGGATTTAGATGTTAAGTCTTTTCATTGTGACATTTGCGAGTATGCTAAACACTCTCGTGTATCTTTTGCCATTAGTAATAAAAGATGTTTATTCCCTTTTGTATTGGTCCATAGTGATATATGGGGACCATTTTCACTCCAAATTTAACTTGTTCTTGCTGGTTTGTTTCTTTTATTGGTGATTGCACTAGAGTCTCATGGATTTTCTTGTTAAAGACCAAATTAGATTTGAGTCATATTTTCACAACCGGTCATATGATGATTCAAACCCAATTTGGTGTCCATATACAATGGTTGAGGTCTGATACAGCGAAAGACTATTTTAATAAAGTTTTGCCATCTTTCTTCCAAAAAGAGGGAATTATCCATGAGTCTTCATGTGTTTACACCCCTTAGCAAATAGGATTGCTAAGAGAAAAAATGGCCATCTCTTGAGTTCCACCAGCGTTTTTCTTTTTAATTACAATGTTCCAAAACACTATTGGTAGGAAGCAGTTCTTACTTCTGCTTATCTTATAAATAGGATTCCTTCTCAAACTCTAGGATTCAAAAGCCAAATGGATTTGTTCTCAAAGTTCTTTCCTAATTTCTACCTCTCAAATGGTATGCCACCTAGAGTTTTTGGCTGTACTTCTTTTGTTCATGTTCACAATCAGGGTAAATTTAGATCCTAGAGCCATTAAATGTGTTTTCATAGGATACTCATCTACTCAAAAGGGGTATAGGTGTTTTCATCCTCCAACTAGGGAAGTTTATGTTTCAGCTGATGTTACTTTTGTTGAGGATAAACCATATTTCACTCAATCTTATCTTCAGGGGAGCCTCTTGGTATAGAAGATAAGGATTCTTTGGGTTTTTTGGGTTCTTTGTTTGACTTTTCCTGTTTCAGTTTCTATTCCTCCTCCAGGTTCAGTTTAGTTCCTATATCTGTTCCATTCCCTGATTTAGCTGCTGCCCTTGCGTCTCCTACTATTTCGACTTGTCATCACCTACCTTGAGTCCACTACTGTCCTTGAGTCGGTTTCTGTGTCTTTTGTCTTGTAACCACCTCCAAATCATGTAAAATATGGGAAAGTATATTCAAGGAAGGTACAAGAGTCCAATCTTCCTCCTCCTGAAAACTTAGAGAAAGAGGTAAGTACTTGAACATGTCCTTCCTAAAATACAGGTAACCGATGAAGAACTTCCCATAGTTAGGAGTAAGTACTGACAGGTATACTTAGTTCATAATTTGTAGAGATTTGATATTGTTATATTTTATCTTTCCTAGTTAGGTTTAAATTCTTTTGTATAAATACGTATGTAAATTAGTTTTGTCAATACATTGAGAGTAATAAAAATTTCTCAAAATCTTCATGATATCAAAGCTATACTGCCCAATTTTAAGGTTGAGTTTTCTTCCTTCTACAGTAAATTTGTTCTTTAAAATAGATTTATAGTAGACATTTTTCGGCAAGTGTGATGTATTTTCTTGCTTTCAATTTTTTTATAAGATGGTTTGTACTTAATTTGATGCTAATGTAAAAATTTTGAGAACAGATAGTTGTACAAAGTACATGGGTACTAGTTTTGGTATTTACTTGTAGTATAATGGGATAATATACCAAACTAGTTGTCTTTAAACTAGCGCACAAAATGAGGTAGCTGAAAGAAAAAATAGACATATATTGGAAGTAGCTAGATATTTTGTGTTTACTATGAATCTCCCAAAGCCTTACTAGGGGGATGCAATTCTTGCAGTTGTTTATCTTATCAATAGAAAAGCTCTCAACTTTAAGAGTCTTTTAGAAATGTTGCGAGGGAAAAATACTTATACTGTTCCCCCTAAAGTGTTTGGGTGTATTTGTTTTGTTTATATTAGTAATGTTGGCAAAATAGACCCAAGGGATCTTAGATGTGTGTTTATTAGGTATTCTCCAACACAGAAGGGTTACAAGTGTTACCATCCTCTATGTAGGAGGTATTTTGTTAGTATAGGTGTGACTTTTAGAGAAAATGAACCTTACTTTCGTACTATCCAATCACCACTTCAGGGGAAGAGTACTAAGAGAGAAGAGGTGGTACTTATTATTCTCTTGATAACCTTACCCTAGGGGAGAGTTCTGTGAGGCAGGAGGAGACTAGCCTTACCCTAGGAGAGAATTTTGTAAGGGAACAAGTTCAGGAGAACACTATTGGAGTTGAAGAGGAGACTAATGTCCAGGAAGAGACTATTGGACGTTTGGATAAGCCTTATTTGATGAGATATTCGAGGAGAAACATGATAGAAGAAGCCATCATACAACCCACTCTATGTCACGAATCCTCTTCTTCTAATTAGTCAGGTCAGTCATCGTTGAACTTTGATTCCATAATAATTTGGATATGCCTATTGCTCACAGTAAAAAGGGTTAGATCCTGCACTAAGCATCCTATATCGAACTTTGTCTCCTATAATTCCTTTTCTGCTTCCTATAGAGCATTTGTTTTATCTATTTGTTCTATCTCTATCTGACAAAATTGGAGGAAAGCTTTTACAAATCCTAAGTGGAAGCTAGCTATGATTGAAGAAATGAAAGCTTTGTCCAAAAACAAAACTTGGGAATTAGTTACTTATCCACCAAACAAGAAATTGGTTGGTTGTAAGTGGGTTTTTACTGTGAAACATAAAGCTGATGGTTCGATTGAGAGGTTCAAAACCAGATTGATGGCTAAAAGATTCACTCAAACATATGGAGTGGATTATTAGGATACATTTGCCTCTGTTGCTAAAATGAACACAGTCAGAATTTTGTTGTCCTATGTAGCTAATCTTGATTGAAATTTACAACAGTTTGATGTGAAGAATGCATTTTTTCATGGGAATTTGGAAGAAAAAGTATATATGGAGACCCCCCTTGGATTTGATGATGAATGCAGTCAAGAGAAAGTATGTAGACCGAAGAAAGCTTTATATAGATTGAAGCAATCGCTTAGAGCATAGTTTGATAGATTTAGCAAAGCCATGATCTCTTTTGGCTACCAACAAAATAATGCTGATCATACTCTCTTCATAAGATATAACAAGGGTAAACTCACTTGAAGATTTTTGAGAATAAAAAATTTTGTTAATTCTCTTATCTTAACAAATATAAAAAGTACAAACTATTTATAAAGAAAATAAAATGAGTCCTAAATCTATTCTAATAAGTAAAGATAAAAGCTAACTAAAAAATAAACTCTAGTTAGGAATATAAAATAGAATTCTAATCTAACTAGGAAATCCAGAACTCCCCTTCAAGTTGGTTCACAGATATCACACATGCCCAACTTGCAAAATAGAACGTGAAAAGTCCTGTTGGGAAGTGTTTTAGTAAACACATCATTGTAATACAAAACTAAATGACGGCAACACTTGAAATTCTCTAGGACTCCTACCATTATATTCTCAGCACTGAAAAAGTCGTGTCAAAGCACTGTTATTTAGCGTGAACATCAATTTGTAATGGAGAATGCTCAACACCCAAGAAGTCCAATGATGATAGGAAAAGGTTATCTGGAGAGGGCTTCACGCAACAGAAGAAACCGAAATCAAATATAACCTAGAAAGGAAACCCAAAAACGAATTAAGGCTAAAAAATCCTCAGACAAAGTTGGAAAATGTTGGCAAGAAGATTTGGAAAAGAATTGGGATTGGATGGTGCCCAAAAAGACCTGTATGTGCATCACTTACTAGCGTGTGAACAGTAACTCACCTTCTTCAACCGGTGTGTGTGCTTCACTCGCGACTCATTTGGTGACTGGATTTGGTGGGTTTGACAATCTGAAGGTGGCGCACCCTTTGGCAATGGTAGTGTAGGTCACCTCTACTCAAAATAGTAAAGCCCTAATTTTGGTATTCTAGGAGTTTTATACGACACCAAAACAAAATTAGGGATTTTAAACTAAATTTTGTGTTTCTGAGTTTTCAAACCATACCAAAGAAGGAAAATCTAACCTCTTGATTTTCTATAAACTGGGTATTTTATCTATTGCTTAGAAGGAGAAAACTCAACTTCTATAAAGAGCAAGACTCTGGTAGTATGAAGATTTTTGAGAATAAAAATTTTTATTAATTCTCTCATTTTAACAAACCTAAAAAGTCCAAGCTTTTTATAAAGAAAACAAAAAGAGCCCTAAATCTATTCTAATAAGGAAAGATAAAAGCTAGCTAAGAAATAAACTCTAGTTAGGAATATAAAATAGAATTCTAATCTAACTAGGAAATCCAACAGCACTCTCCTCATAGTTTATGTTGATGATTGGAGATGAAAGAGAGGAGGTGGCTTGATTGAAAAAGTTATTGGCTCAGAAATTTGAGATCAAGGATCTAGGAAAATTACAGTACTTTTTGGGAATTAAGATTGCTAGATCCAGAAAGGGAATTTTTATTTTTCACACAAAATATATCCTAGATCTCTTGAAAGAAACTAGTATGACAAGGTTGCAAACCAGTAGAGTCTCCCATTGAGAGCAACCACAAGCTATAAGCAGAAGTTGGAGAGTCAGTTGATAAAGAGAGATATCAAAGGCTGGTTGGGAGACTCATTTATCTCTCATACACTAGGACAGACAGTCTACTTAGTGAGCTTGGTTGGTCAGTTCATACATGATCCACGAGACTCACATGCAAGCTGTTTTCTGCATTTTGTGGTATTTGAGGTTTGTCCCAAGAAAAATGTCTTCTTTTCTCAAAACATGGTCACCTCCAAATAGAAGCATTTACATATGTGGATTGGGCTGGATCTTTAGATGACAAAATATCTACTTCTTGCTATTGTATGCTTGTAGGAAGAAACTTAGTTACTTGGAAAAGAAAAAAGTGTAGTTGCTAGATCAAGTGTTGAAGTAGAATACAGGGTTATGGCTCAAAGTGTTTGTGAATTTTTTTGGCTTAAAAAACTACTAGAAGAATTAAGATTATCTGAGAAAATGAGACTATTATTATATTGTGACAAAAAATCTGTTGTAACACCCTCTATATAATTACCGAGTTCAAATTATTTTATCAGTATTTCTACTACAGTCAATTTATTATCTAATTTGAAAAAATTCGGCAATATGACGGCTTAATATTCATGCTGCCCAAACCTGCAATATTCAAATTACACTCCCAAAAATCATTTCTCCAATTCTCAAAATTCAAACAATCAATACAACACTTCAATATAACTCATCACGCAGTCAAATAAAAGTATCGCTTCAAGTACACCAACCGTTAAATTTACTACAGTTATAAGTTATTATAGATAAACTCCATAAGGTACTTGATAATTATGTAAAATTTTTACAACCCAAAACATAACTAAAGTTCTACTCTGTACATGCCACTGTCGTTCTCTAGTACTGGCTGGCTACACTTGTCCCTGCACGCAGTCACAGTAAACTACACACTAAGCAATATAGTCGCTTAGATGGATACATTTATATAAAATTTTACTTATATATATATATATATATATATATATATATATATATATATATATTTTAAATCAATAAATTCATTAGTAATTTAATGAAATTTTCAGATTTAATAAATTTCAAATTTATTCTCCTTATATTAAAATTTTCTTCTAATTGGCTCAAAAATCTTTTTTTACATCTAAATTCGCAATTGCACCCTTTTGAGTGAAAAATTTCAATTAACTCCTGAAGTTTGACTTTTTCAATGTGGACTCAATTTTGAATTTATCGTTGACTTTTCTCCCATTTAACTAATTTAACTCTAATTTTGGCCCAGTCGATTCCATTTGATTTTTATTTGTTTTAATTACATAAATTATATTTTGCTCCTTAAATTTTTTTCTTAGATGAAAAATTACCGTTTAGTCCATGTGATTTTCTTAATTACTATTTTGCCATTTTTATTCAAATTACTTGTTTTGACCATTTTAACTATATTTTTACCACGTATTGACCATTTTGCCCTCAGTTAATCGCGTAATTACGCTTTTACTTTTATTGAACATATATACCTCATTTTATTTTTATTCACATTTATAATATTTAAAGGCCGTAAATACCATTTTTTCACAGTTTTATGCAAAATTATCATTTTGCCCTTAGTTGTAGACAGTAGGAAAATCACGAATCAGATAAGCAGATGAGCAAATTCAGTAGGTGGGAGCAACCATACCACTAAAATATGATGCTATTCCCTAATATGTCAGTGTAATGTGCCGGCTAACAGTGTATTCTCACTTTTTCAGTACAGTAACAGTAGAGTAATAGTAAGACAATAGTACAATATGTAGAACACCGCGGGATAAATGCCCCTATGGCTAGCCATACTATCTTAGGGTCCTGGATTATCTATCGAGTACTAAGAGCATAATAAATTATTGCATTTTCTTACTTCATTATTTTTTTACACTGTTTTACATACTAAACACATTATGTTAATATTGTAATAATTTCATTTTCATTCATTCAAGCTCATTACTTATACATTTCACAATTATACACACATTAATACAAAAATATAATTAAAGTATGCCATTACCCACACATGTACCATTCGGCCACTTAAAGGCCTCACACTTATACATTGTTTTATTCTTCCTTTTTATACCATACACATTTCTATATGCTTTTCAAGCATTATTATGGTGTAATACACTTAGTTTACCTTAAAATTGTTAAGATTCACCAACTTCTATCATTATGTACATTTACATACATTAATGTACATTCATTATTTTTCACTCTAATTTCTTCCATCACATTTCTCATACCTTAATTTATTTAATTGCCATTAAATAGTTAGTTAAAGATCAAATTACATTAAGGTACCCTAAGGTACCATATTCGGCCAACTTAGCCTCACTCGCTTTTAATTTAGTTTTTTCACTTAATTAAGTTGCTAATGACTCCAATTAATATTATATCACATCAATTTAATTTATTTCATCATTTTATGCAATTTAGCATAGTTACATAATGTAAAAATCATAGAAAATTCAACTAAATTAATGAAATTAAATGTAATTTGTATCCTCTAACCTCAATTAGGCTGATTTCCACCTAATCTTCCTTTTCCTTTTCCTTTCCTCTTTGTGTTCTTCCTTCCTCTTTATTTTCCTCTTTGGGCTGAATTTGAAAGGGAGAAAAACACAAGATGAATGCATGTTTTTAATTAATTTAAAATAACTACTGTAATCCTCTAGCCCAATTCTATATGCCTATGGAATTTTTCCTTCAAATTCCACCTAAAACTCAAGAAATCACAAAATTTCACCTTAGGGTTCTTACCTCAAATCCCTAATTTCTTGGCCTCCTTTTGGTAAAAATTCTTTTCTAGGCTGAAGGGGATGAATTTATGAGTATTAGGTTGTGATTAGAGCTTGTGATTTAGAGAGAAAAAGCTTGAGATGAAGAAAAATGGAGGAGAGAGCAACAAACGGGGGGTTCGGATTTTGAAGAAAAGAAGAGGAAAGTTGCAGACATTTTAGGGTTGTTTTCAGATTTTTAGGAGCTATTATAGGGTATTTTTGAGTGTACCAAATGAGGGGCCAAGCTTCATTCATTCTCTATTAAATCCAAGGACCTTAATTTTGTTCACTTGCATTCCATACACCAAGTTAGGCTCATCCTACTGGTCTAGGCTCACTCACACTTGATTATGGTTTTATATTAATGACCCATGTATCTTCTTATGGTCAAATTCTCGGGTTTGACCCTCCAAATGATCCGGTCTCGATTTTTCACCTTTAAATATGAATTTTCGTTCCCAATATCAGATTGCCATGAAATTTTGCACCAAGTGTCCCTATATGTTCAAGAACATGTAGTTAAAATTTCAACTCATTCCGACATCGTTTCGGTATACTTCCAGCCGCGGCAGCCTGCGTATTCGATCTAAAACCTGGAGTTGTTAGAATTACTATTTTTCAGTTCCTAGAGTGTCTTTACATTATTCATATGATGTATATGAAATATGAGACCAATCAGAGATCTCTAGGTCCCTCAATCGCTCGGTCAAAGTTTTGGTCAACCCTGGATAGACCTGTGAAATTTTCCTTTATTTGCCCGTTTGGAGACCTATTTGACCTCAGTTTCTGTTACGATCCCACATCGGCTAGCTATATGGGTAGTTAGTGGCTTATAAGTGTGATGGGCACCCACCACTACTAGGAATTCCTTTTGGTGGAACAAGGGGCCTTAACACTTATGAGCTTGATGTTACCCTTCTCTATCAGTGGTCCGACCTGCCGGATCCGCGGCCCAGGAGAGGAACCTCAGGGGAGAAGCCGCCAAGTGGGTGTGGCCTAGGAGAGGAACCCAGAAGGGAGAAGCCGCCAAGTGGGTGTGACCCAGGAGAGGAACCCTTGGGGAGAAGCCGCCAGTGGGTGACAAGCCGCCGGGACGTCGGCTGTTGAAGGAGGGGGTAATGTTACGATCCCACATCGGCTAGCTATATGGGTAGTTAGTGGCTTATAAGTGTGATGGGCACCCACCACTACTAGGAATTCGTTTTGGTGGAACAAGGGGCCTTCACACTTATGAGCTTGATGTTACCCTTCTCTATCAGTTTCTTTTCAAATTGTACCACTAGAGTTCGCTCAACCTGTGCTTTCATTTCTTAGTCTCAGGTTACATTGTCCGCTGGGTCCCCTATTTCGGATTTTTCAGTCCAATATAATTACCCCTTTATACTTGTTATCGGATTTTCTCACCCTATTCAACTCCGATTTTTCCAAAATTTAACCTAGGGTAATTTTTCATGCTTTGTAACTTAATATTCATGACATATGTAAAATTGGGGTGTTACAGCTGTCATCAGTATAACTCATAATTCTGTTCAGCATGATCGGACAAAATACATTGAAATTGATTGGCACTTCATAAAGGAAAAGCTTTCAAACGGTGTATTGAGTTTATTTCATGTGTCATCTGAAAAACAATTAACTGATGTGTTTAGAAAAGGACTCAACAATCTAACTTTTCATACCTTGGTGTACAACTTGGGCATGTGTGATATTTTTGCACCAACTTGAGGGAGAATGTTGACAAATATATTTAATTCCTAATTTGTAGAGATTTGATATTGTTACCTTTTTTTTCTAGTTAGATTTAAATTCTTTTGTATAAATATTTATGTAAATTAATTTTGTCAATACATTGAGAGTAATAAAATCTTCTCAAAATCTTCAGTAAGGGAACCGAAGACTGTACAAATGTCCCTTATATCACTTGTCTCGTTGCATTTCTTTTGAAAGGTTTTCATCATCACATGAAGCCTTTCTTACAAGCTTGAATGAAGTTGCCATTCCAAGTACTTCATTAGAAGCATTGTTTAAAGAAGAATGGCAAGAAGCTATAAGGGTGAAAATGGAAGCATTAGAGAAGAATGGGACATGGAACTTAACCAATCTGCCATAGGGAAAGAAGGCAGAAGGGTGTAAATGGGTGTTCTCTATGAAGTTTAGGGCAGATGGGTACTTGGAATGTTACAAAGCTAGGTTGATAGCAAAAAGGTATACACAGACAAATGGAGTTGACTATAAAGAGACATTTGCATCAATTGCAAAAATGAAAATTGTGACGGTTTTATTGCCACTGGCAGCAAACTTCAACCGGGAATTACAACATGATGTGAAGAATGCATTTTTTTATGGGGACTTGAAAGGGGGAAATTTATGTGACCATCCCACCTAGTTTTAGAAGGGCTAAAGGGCAGAAAGTATCAAGCATTTGGCTTCGGGGGAGTGACTGTGTTGATAGTGTATTTAGATGACATCATTGTTACCGGGAATGATGAAAATGAGAAGAAAGCCTTATAGGGGTTGTCTAACCAAGCAGTTTGAGATCAAAGCTTTGGGAAGACTGAAGTACTTTCTTGGGGTTGAAGTTGCTCATTCTCGGCAAGGGATTTTTATCTCACAACAGAAGTATGTAACTGATCTTCTGAAAGAACGGGGTTGCTTTGAAGTAAACCAGTTGCTACTCCTATAGAGCCTAATCATAGGCTTGGAGAAGCCTGTGAGAATCAACCAGTTGACAAGGAGATGCATCAAAAACTGGTTGGGATGTTGATTTCTCTTGCTCATACCTGTTGTGATATAGCATATCATGTAAGTAAGGTAAGTCAATTTGTGTATAATCCCAAGTAGATAGATGCATCAAAAACTGGTTGGGAAGTTGATTTCTCTTGCTCATACCTGTTGTGATATAGCATATTATGTAAGTATGTTAAGTCAATTTGTGTATAATCCCAAGTAGATCCGTCTACAAGCTATCAGCCGGGTATTGCACTATCTGAAAACTAGTCTAGGGAAGGGCATTCTGTTCAAGAGAGCTATCTGTCTAGTTCTTGAAGCTTATACCGATGTTGACTATGCAGGATCTACTGTAGATAGGAGGCCTACATCTGGTTAATGTATTTGGAGGTAAGCTCGTATCTTGGCAGAGTAAGAAACAAAATGTTGTGGCTTGATCTAATGCTGAAGTGGAGTTTATATCAATGGCACAAGGTGGTTGAGTTATTGTGGCTGAAAATTATTCTTGAAGATTTGGAGATTAAATGGTGCGAGCCAATGAGGATATACTATGACAACAATCAGCCATTAGTAATGCTCATAAGCCAGTGTAGCATGACGAAACTAAGCACATTGAGATAGACAGGCAATTCATCAAAGAGAAGCTAGAGAGTGGACTGATTTTTACTCCATATGTTCCTAAAGGAGGACAGTTGGCAGATGTTTTACTAAGGGTTCGGATAGTGCCACCTTCCATGGTTTTGTTACCAAGCTGGGAAGGGCAGATACCTGTTCAGCAGTTTGAGGGAGAGTGTTGAGAAACTCTATTGTATAGTTGTGTTAATATGTTTTCTTCCTAACGCAGTTTCTTGTATACTATATTTCCCAGTTTAGGATAATAGAAGAGTTTGTTTTAGTTTATACAACTGTGTTTGTATACATATATAGCTTTTTAGTGCCTCATTTTATTCAATAAGAAACACGATTAATATTTCTTGCAATACATATCATTTAAACTTTATTTCAATTAATCAGCTATTTCAAATTTTAACAGTCTAGATTATGACATCCAATCAAGCTAAGTATTATCTCAAGAAAACACATCATATCTTTTTGGCAAGTTAGGTCAGCAATTGACATTTTGATCTGCATTTCTTTTGACATCTCTTGCTAAAAATCTTAACCCCTCTCCCCCCTCTTATTTTGGTTCTTCTTTGCAGTCATGCACAAAAGTGGCCCTTGATTTTGTATCTCCTGACAATGTTCAAGAATGCATTAGGTTGACCGAAGAGTTCCGCTTGCTTCCAAAAACCCATAGAGCTAAAGAAGATAAATTGGAGGTACAATATACATATATTTCTCTGAACTCATCATCAATGTGAGTTTGACATCTAATTTGTTTGTTTCAGTATATTTGGTATGAAAGTGATTTCTAGGGCTAACAAGTAGATCTTATGGCCAAGTTCTTTATGTCTTTCTTGTCTGTGCGAATTTTGATGTTTAAGAAATACTTAGGCAAGCATCTAAAGGAAATAGATTTTTTTTTTTTTATGTCTTTCTTGTGTGTGCTAAGTTTTGGCATTTAAGAAATACTAAGGCAAGCATCTAAAAGGAAATGGATTTTCATGTGGGGTTGAAAATGTTTTGATGCTTCATGATATGAGTGTTTGTCATCTTGTTTTCTAATCTACACTTCTTTATTGTATATGAAAGTGTAAAACTTTTTGTGCGCCAAATTAGAGATCACTGTTAAAGTATTATTATTAACAATAATAGGTAAAATTTATCTTGTAGTCTTAAAATTTTTCTTTGAAATGGTTCATTTATTTGCAACTTGCTTCCTAACTACATATAAATCTGAATTGAGCTTTCTCCTAGTAACAAACAAATCATGTCGTTATGCTACACACGTGTACATGCTTATAGACACAGATAAGCATATTATTGTGACTAAAATAGTCTCAACATTCTTTTTGACAATTAGAGCTGCAGTGTTTCTAAAAATTTCATTGCCTCCTTTCCCATTAGATGTGGAATGAAAATCCGAACTTAGATGGAAAAAGTAATTTGTTGCAAATTGTTTTTTGACTTTAAATGAATTTTTTTTATTTAAAACAAATAAATTTATAAAATATTAGAATGGTTATTGCTGTTGTATATTATTATTATTATTATTGCCCCTTTTGCCCTTGTCTATTCTTCTTTCAAGCACATTGTCAAAAAGGTTATTTTGGTAGCTGAAACAATTTAGCATAATTTATGTCTTGTCTAATTTAGTGGGTTAAAATTTTTTAAAGAGGTATTAATTGGGAAATTAACATTTTTTATTCATTTGAATAAAAAGTTATCTATTTTTATGTTTTTTTAAGCAATTAACATTTCAATTAGTTTAAGATTTTCCATATCATTTTATTCTTTTGTGATATTATTTTGATTGGTAAAGTTAGGTTTTGGAGGGATGTAAGCTTGATTACACTTGCAGATTCGGGTATGGATTGAATAGATTGCTAGAGTTGAATTGTTGAAAATAGAATGAATAATAGATTGAAGAAAGAGGTAAACGTTTAAGCAAAATTTTATTATAATTTTCTCCATTCTTACATTTCCATACATGAATCATGCATATATAGTGCTGGCTAAAATAAACTTTCAAGTCCATAATAAATTAATAACATCTCACACAAACATCTAAATGTAGACTTACATAAAACAATGCACCATTTCTATAAGCTTCATAGTGTAGAAAAATATAAAACAATTTGCAGCTGTCCTCCTTGTTGAGAGTTTTGTAGAAATTAAGAACTTCTTTAGCAACCATCCCTCGAACATTTTAGAAACATATTTTGACAATTTAAAGACTTGTCTGTCCCTTGAACATAAATTTGCAGTTTAAAGACATGCATGTGAATGGATTTTCAGGCTAATGACATGAAAATTCCTTTAGCAGTTTAAGGACAGGCAGATCCCTTTTGTAGTTTGATTAAATATTGGTCACATCAACATATATTTGTATTTTAGTGCATGTCCTTTTCTGAACTTGAAATTTTGCGGTTCAGGCATGGTTCTCTTAAATATCTTTGGCATGGCTATGTTATGAGTACAGGGACATCTTAAGTTTGCTATTTAGAAACAGTGAGTTATGATCATGAGGAACTGGTCATGGCCATATGGAAGAGAGTCATGGCCATGAGACATCTATAAAGCCTTCTATTTGAAGGTGGCCATGTTCAGAAAAATGATCTTTTTATGGAGCTGACTTTAGATATCACAAAATGCGAAAGACTCTTGAGAATCATGCATATACTAAATCATCGAGTTGATTGTATAAGCGATGTTTGGTCTAATGTGAGATATATAGATGAGCTTCCAACCAATCTTTGATCTCTTCTTATCAATTGAATCTCCAGTCTCCGGTTGCAACTTATGGTTGCTTCCAATAGGTGATTATGCCGGTTTGCATCCTAGAATACTAGTTTCATCTAAGAGATCTAGAATATATTTCTCTGAGAAATGAAGATTCCTTTGGTCAATTTAGTAACATCAATTCCTAGAAAATATTGCAACTTTCCAGGATCCTTGATCTCGAACTCTTGGACCAAGAGCTTTTTCAGTCCAACAATCTTTTCTTTATCATCTCTTATTATCACTATGTCATAAACAATAAGGAGAGTGATTTTACTTTTGTGATGTCTTAAAACAAAAGTATGATCAACATTGCTTTTTTGATATCCGAAAGAAATCATGATTTTACTGAATTTGTCAAAACATGTTTTGAGAGATTGTATCAATCTATACAAGGCTTTTTTTAGTCTATACATTTTTTCTTGAGTTCTTTCATCATTGAACGTAGGAGGAATTTCCATGTATACTTCATTTTCCAGGTCTCCATGAAGAAAAGCACTTCTAACATCAAATTGCTGCAAATTCCAATCAAGTTTGGTTGCACAAGATAACAAGGTTTTGATTTTGATACTGTTCTTTTTAGCAATAGGTGCAAATGTCTTTAGATAGTCTACTCCCAACTATTTTTCTTTAAGCAATGAGTAAATTTAAATTAGAATTAGAAGATGACTTATTAGATGAAGAGGATTCTTGTAGTGTAGGCTGCAATGATGGCTTCTTTTCCCCTATTTTGTATCGAATATATCAACAAATCAAGTCTATTTAAATGCCCAACAATAGGCTCCCCCTATACATCAGTCTTCTCTTGTTCTCTATCTGCAACAATTTCCCCTTGAAATATCTCTAATAGAACTCTGCCTTGGAGTAAGATCATTAAGACGCACAAAACTAAGCATCACTTCTTATACTCCACTCCTCACCCCATGAAGAGGTGATCATGTAGTTTTCAAGTAAGATTCAAATTTCCAAAAGTAACATTCATGCTAATATAGTACTTTCTAAATGGAGGATGATAGCACTTGTATTTTTTTTGGGTTAGAAAATGTTGGATTTCCTAGTTAGATTAGAATTATACTTTATATTTCTAACTAGAGTTTATTTTCTAGTTGACTTTTATTTTTCCTTTTTAAAATAGTATTATGACTATTCGTATTTTTTTTCTTTTTTTATAAAATGCTTGTACATTTTTCGGTTTTTTAAAATGAGAATTAATAAAATTTTTATTATAAAAGTTTTTTATGGCATCCGAGCCTGATTTTTTTTTTTTTTATAGAAGTTGAGTTTTTTCCTTCTAAGCAATAGGTAAAATACCCGTTTCTAGAAAAGTATCAAAAAACTGAGTTCTCTTTCTTGTTATATCAGAAAAATTCTTAATTTTTTGGTGTAGTTTGAAAATCCTACATCAAAATTTAATTTAAAATCCTTAATGTTTTTCCTGGTGTGGTATAAAAATTTTAAAATACCAAAATTGGGACTCTACTATTTTGAGTAGGAGGTGACTTACACCACCATTGCCAAAGGGTGCGCCGCATTCAGATTGTCCAACCCACCAAATCTGGTCATCAGAGGAGCTGCGAGTGAAGCACACGCGCTGGTTGAAGATGGTGAGGTACTATTCACATGCCAGCAAGTGACGCGCGTACAGGTCTTTTTGGCCACCATCCAATCCCATTTCTTTTCTATATCTTCTTGCCGGTATTTTCCAATCTTGTCTGAGGATTTTTCGGCCTTGATTTATCTTCTCCTTTTTGGGTTTCCTTTTTAGGTTCTATTTAATTCTGGTTTCTTGTGTTGATTGAAGCCCTCTCTAGACAGCCTTTTCCTATCATCGTTTGATTTTTTGAGTGTTGAGCATTCTCCATTACAAACTTATATTCACACTTAATATCAGTACTTTGACACAAGACTTCAAGAACTGCTGTCATTTAGTTTTGTACTACAACGATGTGTTTACTAAAATACTTCACAACAGAACTTGTCACATTCTATTTTGCAAGTTGGGGTGTGATATCTATGCACCAACTCGAACAGGAGCGTTGGATTTTCTTGTTAGATTAGAATTCTATTTTATATTCCTAACTAGAGTTTATTTCCTAGTTAACTTTTATTTTTTTTTATTAGAATAGATTTAGAACCCTTTATGTTTTCTTTATAAAAAGCTTGTACATTTTTCGGTTTCTTAAAATGAGAGAATTAATAAAATTTTTATTCTCAATTTTTTTTTTCTATTTCTATGATATTTGACAAATAAACAAGATGTATTCCAGAAAAGTGTATCCAATGTATTTCAGAAAAGTGTATGTAATGAATTGCAGAAAAATGTATGTTCTCCATTTGTATTTCTCATTCTTATATTTGTACAAAGAAGCTAAAAAAAGGAAATAATCAAAAGAAATAATTACAGACAATTAAGAAATAAAACAGCCAGCTGTACAATCAAAGTCATATTTGGAAAGATAATCCTTTTGTCCCGTGAATGGTGAATTGCCTCGTAAGTCTTGCAACAAACCCGTTGTGATGTATGGCACTACATATACATTGATATCCCCCCTCAAATTGATGCGGGTAAATCGACCAGCAGCAATTTGTGACGAAGAAATTGGTGTCTGTGGCGTGTCAAAGCTTTGGTAAAAACATCAGCAATTTGAAGATCAGTAGTAAGATGAGGAAGAGTGATAACACCACGAGTAAAAACCTCCCTAATGTAATGACAGTCCACCTCTATGTGCTTTGTGCGTTCATGATAGACAGGATTTGCAGCTATTTGAATGGCACTAGTGTTATCACCATGAAGTGGAGTTGGAGCAGTTTGAGGAAATGCAAGTTCAGAAAGAAGACCACGTAACCACACAACTTCAGAATAAGCTGCTGACATGGCTCTATATTCAGCCTCCGTGGAAGATTTAGAGACATAGTCCTGTTTCTTACACTTCCAAGAAATCAAGGCATCTCCAAGAAAAATGCACCAGCCTGTTGTAGACTTCCGAGTATCCGGGCATCCAGCCCAATCTGCATCACTATATGCTGTCAACTGAAGAGCAGATTTTCTAGGAAAAAACAGCCCAAGAGTAGGTGTCCCAATTAAGTATCGAATAATGCGACGAACTGCAGAAAGATGAAGATGTCCAGGCGATTGCATAAATCTGCTAACTATATGGACAGCATATGAGATATTAGGCCTTGTAATTGTTAGGTAGATGAGACTTCCCACAAGTTGTCTATATAGAAAAGGATCAGGCAAAAGCTCACCCTCATCTTTACAGTATTTTACATTCACCTCCATTGGAGTATCAACAGCAGTAGCCTCCTTTAAACCAGCGAGTTCAATAAGATCTTGGACATATTTGTGCTGATTTAAAAACAAACCATGCTCGCGAGTGTGAACTTCCAGCCCCAAAAAATATGTGAGATGCCCAAGATCTTTCATTTGAAATGTATTATGCAACTTATCTTGAAGCTTAGTAATCAGTCCATTGTCATTACCAGTAATGATAATATCAACATAAACTAAGAGAAAGACCATACCAGTGGAGGTCTTATGAAGGAAGAGAGATGAATCATATTGACTTTGCGTGAAAGAGAGGCTAAGAAGAGTGCTGCGAAACTTCTCAAACCAGGCTCGTGGGGCCTGCTTCAAACCATACAAAGAGCGTCGGAGCTTGCAAACTTCATTAGAAGTAGTCATGGACATACCAGGTGGAAGTTTCATGTAAATCTCTTCCTTAAGATCCCCATGCAAGAAGGCATTTTTGACATCCATCTGATGTAAAGGCCAGGATTGAGAGGATGCAATAGCAAGAATGGTTCTTACCGTAGTCATCTTAGCAACTGGTGCATATGTTTCGTCATAATCAAGGCCATATTCTTGTTTATTGCCAAGAGCAACCAATCGAGCTTTGTATCTATCCAAAGATCCATCAGACTTAAGTTTCACAGTATAGACCCACTTACTACCAATGGGTTTAACATTTGGAGGGCAAGAAACAACGTCCCAAGTATGATTTTCCTCAAGAGCCTGAAATTCAGCCTCCATCGCTTGACGCCAACACTCAAGTTGCATAGCCTGCTTATAGCAAGTGGGAATAGAAATAGAAGACAAAGTAGGAGACATAGCCACATGGGCTGAAAAGCCATACCAGTCAGGGGGTTTGTGAGTTCTAGAGCTTCGACGAAGAGGAGGTGGATCGTTGGAAATAGGTAGAATAGAATCAGATGCCGCAGGAAGAGTTGGAGGAGCCTCAGTGAGACCTGTAGAAGAATCAAATGTAGAAGCACGTCTATGATAAACATGACCAGGTTTAAACCTTTGTACAGAGGTGGGGGACTCATCAAAATGTGGTAGCATAGATAGAGAAGGAAATTCGGAAGTCTTTTGGGAGCTAAAAAAGGGCTGATGTTCAAAAAAAATTACATTCCTAGAGACACGAGTACGTTGAGCATGAGAATCATAGCAAAGAAATCCTTTTTGATTACCAGCATAACCCAAGAAAGCACACTTGACAGATTGAGCAGTAAGTTTATTTCTCTCATGTGCAGGAAGGTGAACAAAACACACACATCCAAAAATATGAAGATTGGAATAATCTGGTGCATGCCCAAACAATCGAAAGTAAGGAAAATCGTTGTTCAAGGTGGGAGAAGGTAATCTATTAATCAAATAAACAGCAGTAGACAAAGCTTCACACCAAAATTTAGGAGGAACATAGTATTCTATTAGAAGAGTTCGAACAACATCAAGAATATGACGATTCTTTCTTTCAGCCACACCATTTTGTTGAGTGAAAGGACAAGAATGCTGTGATATAATCCCATGACTTTGAAGAAACAATTGGAATTCATTGGACATATATTCACCACCTGAATCAGATTGCAATTTTTTTGATTTTGGCAGAAAATTGTCTCAACTAAAGCAAGAAAGACTTTGAACACAGAGAAAACCTCACTTTTAGACCGAAGAGAGTACACCCAAGTAAAGCGAGTGAAATCATCGATAAATGTAACAAAGTATTTGTAATGTTGATGAGAAATTACAGGAGCAATACCCCATACATCAGTATGTACAAGTTCAAAGGGTTTGGTGGTGCATGTTTTATCAAAGGAAAAGGAAGAGTTTTACTTTTACCAAGTTTGCAAGATGCACAATCAGCAATATCATTATAAGAAGAAGGTGAATTTTTATTGCCAAGTGAACCAGATTTAAGCAAAACACGAAGTACATGAGAATTAGGATGTCCTAAACGTCTATGCCACACTTGATTATCATATTGAACAGCATTACAAGCAACATAATTGGACAAAGGAGAAGAAGATAGAAACAAAGGAAAAAGACGTCCCACTTTAGGCCCCTTCGCGATCATCTTCCCGGACACTTGATCCTGCACAAGACAACCAGAGTTTGAAAATTTAACAGTACAATTGTTGTCAACTAATTGGCCAACAGATATAAGATTAGTGGACAGTTTAGGAGACACAAAAACAGTATTTAAAGAGGCTGAAATATCACCAACGGCTGTTATAGGTAATGAACTTCCATCGGCAGTATGAATATGAAGATCTCCTTTATATTTTTGAACATTATTTAAAGATAGAGCAGTGTTGGTCATGTGATTGGAAGCACCGGAATCAAAATACCAAGGCTTAGAATTAGAATTTTTGGTACCTGAAATGCCTAAAGCAGAAAAAGCAGAAACTATCATTTGCTGGACCATTTCAGGAGTAATCGAAGACTGACCAGGACTAGAAACATTTGAGGGACCAACCGAGACATTGTAGGCATTTTCAGATTTCTTTGGAGGCCAAATGGAACAATCTTTGATGAGATGCCCTTGTTTCTTACAATAATTGCAGAATTTTTTAGTGCAATTAGTGGCAATGTGCCCAAATCTTTTGCAACTATAGCACTGAACATTAGTCATATCTCTGCCTCCTCTAGACTTCCCTTGAGCAGCGTAGGCAATAGGAACAGGATTTTGAGCTTGCTGCTCCATAAAATTCTGTGTAATGAGCCTTTGTTCTTCCCTGAGAAGCTCTCCCACACAAATATTCAAGAAAGGTACTGGATCTCTGTTCATCAGGTTGGACCTGATTGTTTCAAATTCCCCTCTTAACTTCATTAAAAATTGATCATGCTTGCTCGTTTCATACACACTTTGGACAGCAATGAGTCCTTCAGGAGGTACACTGGCATATACAATATCAGTGTATTCAGCCTAAAGATTCTCAAAGGAAGAATAAAACTCTTGGATTGACATATTCCCTTGACTGAATTGACTCAACTCGAGTTCCAATTGAAATTTTCTTGCTGTGTTGCTTTGGTTGTAAATTTTCTTCAAGTAACCCCACATTTCTTGAGATGTCTTATAAGGCTTGAGATTGAGAAGTATGGAGGGTTCTATACTTCCAAGAATCCAAGACATAATCTGAGCATCCTTCACTTCCCATTTAACATATTTCTCTCTCTCCTCCTTGTTGTCAGGTGCAGAATCGGTCCCATCAATATGACCCCATAAATCCTTTCCTTTGACAAAGATCTGAAATTGGAATGTCCAGGCCGAATAATTTTTACCATTAAATCGAACAAAAAAATGTTCAGATCGCTCCAAAGACATGATGCAACCAGAAATAATAACTAAGAAATCAGATCCAAGAAGACTGAATAGAACGTAAGAAAAAAAACAAGAACAAATATCTAAGGTCTCAGAACTAGACAATGAACCAGACACAAGATGAAAGGATCTCAGAATTTTGGCTCTGATACCATGACAAATAAACAAGATGTATTCCAGAAAAGTGTATCCAATGTATTCCAGAAAAGTGTATGCAATGTATTGCAGAAAAGTGTATCCAATGTATTCCAGAAAAGTGTATGCAATGAATTGCAGAAAAGTGTATGTTCTCCATTTGTATTTCTCATTCTTATATTTGTACAAAGAAACTAAAAAAAGGAAATAATCAAAATAAATAATTACAGACAATTAAGGAATAAAACAACCAGCTGTACAATCAAAGTCATATTTGGAAAGATAATCCTTCTGTCCCGTAAATGGTGAATTGCCTCGTAAGTCTTGCAACAAACCCGTTGTGATGTATGGCACTACATATACATTGATAATATTTGGTATATATTATTTTAGTACATAAACTTATATTATGAGTAACTTGTTAAAGAAAAACTCGTATACTCAAAGTAAATATTCAAATTTCTTGAGAAGGAAGTTCATGATACTGAAAAATATGCTCACTAGTTGAAACAATATGTATTCATGCTCAATGAAAGTGCAAGAGTGACTAGTGTGGACTGAACTTGCATTCATTCCTTAAGGCGAGACTGTTAATCAGTGTGTTTTAAATTTTAATGCTTTCTTGCCAATTTATGCTCTTGTAACTGATCTTCAGTTCATATCCAAGCCAATAATGTTCCATTAATGAGATTATATCTCTGTATTTAATTCAACTTCCTTTTTCCTTCTTATTAGGTAAAGAAGATGGCACTGTATGCTGTAAGGGCTGCTGTTGATGAAGTCAAATATCTGTTTTCTGGACTTGAGTAAGACAATTTTATTCTTGACTGCTGTTTGTCAATAAAACCTCTTAAACAAATAGGTCATTCGATCAATCCTTAAAATCTGCCAGATCCATTAGGTTATCAGATAGGGAAGACAAAGTGGATGACCAACATGATAGCTGAGATATTCTAAACTAACAATTATCTTAACAGTTCATAAAATTTGTGATCAGGGGAGATGCCAATGTCTATATCTCCATAACAATCTTTTAGTGCGAAAGTAATACTATTCTGTTTCAAATGGTGGCATCAATGCTATTTTAATATACAAAAAATTCTATTCATTAGTGAATCACTTCTGTACCTTCTCAAGATTCTATCTTGGAGATGGGATTTCTGAAAGTTCTGGCCATGATACGTATAATTTTAGTCTATTGTTTCTATTGTCGAGTCATTGGAAATCTTCATGTAATACAATCTTTTATTGGAGTGTAATAGTTCTTTCTCTTGCAGCTCAGCAAGTGGAGACTTGAAAGTCCAAGAAGACCAAATGTAAATTAAGAAGTGCTCCCTGTAAATAGCACCAATTTTTGGAGTATTGTAGAAGTCATGTAATATGCTAATGTTAGATAGCTGCAGACAAGGATTCTGCCTGATCTAGATTTAAGCTCTAGTTTTGCATGCTTAGAACGTAGAAAGTGGACTGCAACATTCCATTTATGCTTTTAAATACTAGTTTTGTCAGTTGTCTCTTTTCTATCAGCTGAAAACCATTGTAATAATGATTCTTAACCTAAGAGATCCACTAACCCGGTTTTTTTTTGTTTTGGGTTGAACCGGAGAGATCTACTAACCCTCAAGTACTTTAAAAGGAAATATAACAAGCAACTGAAAAAAATTACAATTTTTTCGAATAAATTACCGTTTCTTTTATCTCTTCTTCAATACAGAATCTATTTAATTTATAAAAGAATTTTCTTGATATGATTTGTTTTGGGTTATTTTTTAAAAAATTAATGTTATTTTTTAAAAAAATTCGAAATATAGCAAATACGGTGTTATAGTAAATATATTTGGAAATATAATACGGGGTTCCTAAAAATTGGCACTGTTAGTGCTAGATTTTGATAGAAGTGGGGTTTCTCAATTTTGGCTGAAACTGTACTCAAACCGGCATTGTGAGTGCTGATTTTTGACTGTATTACTGTAGTCGTATTTATTTATTTATTTTTTTCTGAGAGTGCTAATGCCGGGTTTTTTTTTTTTTTTTTTCATATCAAGAGTGCAAAGAATGAAAATAAATATAATAAATCTTCATTAATTAATGGCCATTAAACTTCAAATTAAAACAATCACATAGATCCTTTTCATATTTGTAACAAAAGCCTAATTAGCATTAATATTTAACTTAAATAAACCAACTTTCTTTTATATAAGAAAAACAATTAACATTTAGTTCAACAAAAATAGTGATGCATTGATTGAGAAATTTAGACCAATGCTATGTCCTTTATAAACAAAATTAATTTAATAATAATAATTTTTTTTTGTTTTTTACATATGATTATTTACTTTATTTATAAATAAAATTATACAATCTACTAGCTAGGGAAGATAATTGTTAATAAAATATTAACTTAGGCGAAATTATTCAAGAATGAACAAAATCATTTGAAACCGCAGTGTTAAAAACGATATATTTTTGTTCTACAAATAATGAGGGACAGAATAGAGTTTCGATATAAATATTAAAGATAAAATGGTACATTTTTCAGTCTTTAAAATACACTTGAAATGGGATTAAGAAAACTTTCTTACAAAAAAAAAAAAGAAGTTCTAGTTAGAAATTTAAAATCAAATACTATATTGAAATGTCAAATATTATAAGGGAAAAAGTTTGGAAATAAGCAAAATGGGTAAAGAGAAGAATAAAACGATTTTGATGGTTATTTTGGAAAAAAAAAATTGGAACTGATTACTTGTTGGTAAATAATGGGCAGTATAATAATTAGTAGAAGATTATCTCTTTTTGTTTTTTTTTGAGAAGTATAATGATTAATACTAATTACATCATAGACAATATATTACTGGCATCTCAAATAATTATAAAGCTCTAATCAAATTATGGTAAAAAATATAGGTATTTTATTTTCATAAGAAAAAAAGGCCATTTTAATTTAAAATCGTCTATTGAGTCTTGGCATTTGAATGGGAGAGTTAAGGTATTAACTTAAACCCAAATATTAACAAACAATGAATAATAGATTACATCCGTGGTTACTTAATTTCGGCAATGGTATTGACATGATTATTATTTTACTATTGACAAAAATAATTCAACTATTATTTTATAATATAAAAGTAATAAAAGTCGAAAAATGGGTATTCTAGTAAATGGCACGTGTATTTTACGTTCACACACCTACACAAGTCACTCCAGTTGCCACGTTAGCTAGAGAATGGAGTCCATGTGGCATGAAGTTAAAAAAATAAACCAAAATCATATTTTTACTGTCTCTCTCTCTCAAGCTTCTTCTGCTCTCTCGTTCTCATCTCTTTTTCCTCAACTTTTGCCCTAGAATCAACAACTTTAACTTCACTTTGTTCTTTCATGACCTTTTATTCTTCTTCATCAGAAATTGAAAACTATATAGTCATAGAGAAGGAAGAGGAATTGTTATATCTTATTGTGATGGCCAAATTGAAGTCGTAATGAAGGCTTCCAAGACTCAAGATAATCCAATGAGGAGGTTTATCACTTGTCATCTTACTCGGTTAAGCTTTGTAGTGAGAATCGTTAACTTGATTTCTCATTCAAACATATTATTCTTTTGTTATTTAAATGGATTTTGTCCGTTTTAGGATAATGGAGGCCGTGAGTTTTTTCGATGGTATGATGCACCATTACTTAATAGGACAAATCATATAATAAATGGTTTGATAACAAAAATAGGAAGATTGGAGAGGGAATTGGCTATAAAGAATCAGAGGGGACTTGGACATGGCAAGTGCATTATTTGATCTTTTCTATGCTGGAGCATTGTTGTTTTTCTTTTGTGTTTTGTTGAAATATTTATTATGAAGTAGTAGGACAATGGAGAATGCAACTGAGAATTGTGCAATATGTGAAATATGTGCAATGTTAATCCAAAAACTTAAGTGGAAAATCAATTGGAATTCTGTGTTTATGAATTTTTGAATGTTTGCTTGGCTAATATTCTGAAGTATATCAAAAAATATTATATTGAACAAAAAGTTATTTACATATGAAGTTATGACATAAGCCTTTTGATGAAGCAAGATAATAAAATGGGTAATAAGAGTTCACGAAAATACTGCATAATGACAATAATGAACTTGATGACATGCACACAATAACAATGATGAACTTGATCAGTTTGATGAACCTTTTGATGAAGCATAGAGAAAAAAATGCTTGATTTTAAAACTCATTATATTGAACAAGAAGTTATTTACATATTGAACAAACAAAATATTAGTGAAAAAATAAAATAAATAGAAGTTGATATCAATTCATTGGTGTCAATGTTTTTTGTACATATTATACAACACAATTTGTTCATTAAAATTTCAAACACACCTGTATAATTTATAGCACTTCAACAGCACAAAAAGAATTCCATTTACAGCTGCATCACTTATATCGGTTCAACAGCCCAAAAAGCAAAATACAGATGTGTAAGACATTTATAGCAATTGAAGGCAACAAACACAATTATGTAACATTTACAACATTTTAAGTAAAAGAAAAGCAAAATAAAAACAACAAATGACAACATCATTAACTTTTGATCTTTATGTTATGGAGTCCCTATGTGCACTGCCCCTTGTACCTTGATGGAACCACTCTACCCTTCTTGACCCTTTTAGTTTGGCTTGGATTCCTTTTCCTTTTCCTTTTTGATTCATTGACATCATTTAAAACAACACTTGATTGTGTTGGTTAAGGCATAGTTTCCTACAGCAAATAAAAGTAAATAATAGATGTTATACAATTTGAATAAAAAAATATATAAAATGAACAATGAACCAAAATTTAATTTCATTACTTGATTACTAATAGTGGATGCATTAATTGCTAAATTAGGATGTTGATTTGCTTCACCTACTGAATCAGGTAGAGTTCTAGGACCAACAACTGTTGACCTTGAATTCTTATGTTACAAACCATGTTTTCTAACATTATGTCCAAACTGACCATATACCGTACATTGATGGTGATACTACCTTTTTTTGGGAACCAACATTTTTATCTATGCTCATATCTTTTATTTCTGAGGCCTTTTTATCCCTCGACTACTCTAGTTCTTTAGGCTCATTTTTCCTAAACTTAGACTTAGGTTGGGGGGGGGGGGGGGCGGAGGTAACATCGGTGCCAATAGATACTTTAGGCCAATGGTCTTTAGGGTTAATTAGGATAATGAAATGGGAGTACACTTTCTTAAATGTATCAACATTGTGGTACTTACTAACATAATTGTAAGGGTGATCAGTATTTGCAATGCTACCAGCAGTTGCATGTGGACATGACAACCTTGTCAACTCCCATCTCTTACAAGTACAAGTCAAAACAACTAGGTCAACTATATAATGCCTCCTAGACCATTCAATTGGACTTTTGCACTACCTAATTTCTTAACCTCAAAGTAACCAGCAGCTTCTCTAATCTTCTTAAACTTCTTTTCAACTTTGGACATATTCTACCATTATATTTTTTAATCCACTCACTCTTCTTATATAATCTCTTCACAACCATGGTGTAAAATGCAACCATTAGAACATATAAATGAAAGTAGAATTCATAAAATGCATCTTCAAATAAAATTAATTCAATCTATATAAATGCAAGCACTGGGCTATGTATATGTATGTGGGCTCACAAACAATACAGACTTAAATCATCACAGAGTTATGTTTTTGAGACCTCAACAAGTACACTGAATTGATAAGTAATATAGTATAGTGTTTTTCAAACTTCGAGAATTATTGAACCCTAGAGGTTGGATTATATAATTTAACTTGGTTGATTACAAATATGTGTTAAATAATTTCCCAAGTGTATGTTGGTGAGTTATATCTATCAGATTTTAACAAATAAAATTAAAGTGAATTAAATTAAAAATGTAAAACAAACAAGTGTAGTAAAACATAGTATAAAAGTTTAATAATAACAATAACTAAAAACGTTGTTTAGGAATCAAATTATCCCCATACCTAATGTAGGATTCATTGTAACATAAAATTCTTATATTTTAGATGTGGATGACCCAACTAAACCTAAGTTTCCCATTCAAGAGCCAACTATTCTAACTACCCAATTTTTCATTCCAGAGCCAATCCGATAGCTAGCTTAAGCACAAGTCTAATAAATCCTAGATATGAATTAATTTCCCATTTGAACCAATCAAATACCTATTCATTTTCCTCCCTTTTTTGGATCTACAATGCATCAACTTTAGATCTAACAGCCCCCATTCCGAAATTGCCATCAAATATATAGCAAATATATGTAAAAATAGAGCATACATGATATCTACTTCAAACAAGTATAAATCCATTAACTTGAATAAGATAACAGCTAGATACTTGAATAAACATCAATATTAAGATCATCACAAGGGAAAAAAAACATCGAAAATTATATTTAATCAAATAAGCTTCATTGTCTTACATAGGTATGGGGTTTCAAAGATATCTAAACAACTTAAAGACTACTCACTATACATGGTATAAACTGCGAAGATAAAGGAGAAGGAAACTCTTAAACCCATTTGTTGAAGATAGATATGAAGTTTGAAGATGCTGCCTCTCTTTAATCCAAGCAAAACATGATTGAAAACCAAAGCTATATCTATTATAACTAAGCTAAATCTATAGTTTTTTTTATATTGAAAGTATAGAACCCTAATCAAAATGAAGTTTTTACAAATAATAACAAAGCTTAAAACCTTAAAAATCTATAGAAAAAACTAAAAACTATGTTTTACACCTAAAACTCTTAAAAACTCCTTAAAAGTGCCTTCTTTAGCCAAAGAGAAACTCAACTTTTATAGTATTTGCTGAGGCACATGGCGGAGACACTTTGGTCTCTACCATGCAAAATTAGCTAAAAAAGTACTGTAGTGGTGGCACATGACGGAGACCGTTTGGTCTACCTTACGCACCCTTTTGGACTGAAGCTTTTTAAACTCTACTTGCAACACAGTAGAGACACTTTGGTCTCTACCATGTGCTTTAGTAAAATGGTGCGCTTTGGTAATTCTACATGGCCCACAGTAGAGACCATTTTATCTCTGTCGCGTGTAAGGTCCAATTTCTGTAAAAATTCAAAAATTCACTATTAAGCACACTAAAACTTCATAATTCTTAATATTATCCCATTTGGCACAAAAAGAGGAATTGAGCACACAACATGAAAAACATGCAAAATGAGACACAAATATAAACCAAAATATACTAAAAAGAAACTCTAAATCGACGTTATCATTATGATATCAATAAACAAGTATAAACTATATAAATATTTAAACAAATTAGAAGCAAGTTGCAAAAAATTACCACTTACCTATTAAGGCACTCACACAGAATGTTTAACAGTATATCACACTTGGTTTATATCTTGAACAATGATGTTGTCTAACTATGGTATGGCCTATCAGGATGCTTTAGTCAATCAAATGCATTTGGATTCTCATTCTTGATATAAGTCATTTCCTTTTTGAATTGGAGTGCATTGCTAGCCCTATCAGCATTCCAAATTAGATCCTTCAAGGTTTTACCATTAAATTTTTGTCTAAGTTTCATAATTTTTTTCTGACACAATTTCTGTGCTTAGACTTTGAAAATAGATTTTGAACTACATTATAAGTCACTGGAAATAGATAATGAACATCATAATAAAATGTACATCATCATAAATATTACAAAAAACTTATTTAGAAAAAATAATTGCAAAATAAATATACCTTTTGCCTTTCTAACATCCAATAAATCTTAGTGTTATTAATGATTTCAAGATCATAAGGCAGTGTATATAGGAACTAGTTTCATGTTTCACTTGATTCAGCTTCATCAATGTCTACATAAGTTATAAGGAAAATGCAATCATTTGGATCAATCCCAATTTCAATTAATAAATTCCCCCAAATATACCTTTAAGCTAACATGCATCAATGCTTACAATCGGCCTGCATCCAGCTTCAAAAGCTTTTTTTAATGGCCCCAAACAAACATAAAAACCTTAAATTTCCTATCTCCCTCCAAATGATAGCAATAGTACCAAGATTAGTCTTCATAAGTCCAACCTAATAACTCAATAGTGAACTATATTGAAAATTTATGTCACTATAAATCCGTTTTAAAGCCATGTTATTTGTAGGCTTTCATTCTTGAGATAGTATTTGCTTATTATCCATTGAGAAGTCAAATTTCTATTTTTGAAAATCTTAGGGCATGAGTGGAAGAAATTATAGGTCTTGATTTGAACTGTGGGATCATCTTCCCTCACCTTTAAAGCATATAATTTGAATTTGCACAGTGGATGTTTACATCTGCAAATACAACTCAACTTGTCATTTGTTGGAAATCACAAATCCTACTTTTATTTATGCCCTAGTTTCTAAGGCCCTTTTCAATTGTTTAAAATTCTTGAATTTCATTCCATGAAGTATAACGGGCTTGTCCATATGTTTTCCTTCATTAAATTTAGGGCATATGATCATTTCACCTATTTCTTCATCATTATCAACCCCTGAGTCCAATTCTTCAAAGTTATAGCATTAAAATTCCTCTTTATAATTTACCTCAGTATTTGAATTTCAACTATATGTTGACTATATGCATTGCCAATTGGCTTCACTCTATTAATGTCTTTTTTTTTTGTTAATTTACAACATCTTGAAAGTCATGATCATTAGCTTGAATATTATAATCAAGATCATTAAACATTTCATTTTTATGTTCAACTTACTCCTCAGCTACTAGAACATCACCAGTTTTAACTTGTACTTCACTCATTTCAACATTAGTATCTATTGCCTTTCATTATTATCATCTACTAGAACATCTTTGTCAACTACTGGGACATTAGTATCATATTCTAGAACTATAGTATCTCTTTTGCCATCTTTTTCTCCTACCTCAACCTCATCAGCATAAACATTACCTTCTCCCCCATCCTCATCTCCACCTTCATTATTACTGGAACTACCATCAAAACTATAAATAGAAGAGGGACCTACTTTAATATTTTTAATTATTAAAGAAAAAAATCCTAACAGTTTTTGCTTGTGTCCCCTAGGTTAGTCTCACTTTGATTCTCCTTAACCTTGATCCTAAAAGGAGATTCATTGTCTATATAATCTCTCAATATAACCCAAATTAGTTGATTTTCATCCTTGGCTACACTAGGCATAATAATATAATTCTTATAAGGAGTTCCATTCTCTAAATTTGGTAACATATCTTCTATGAAATGATTGACATACATATCTTCTATGAAATGATTGGATACACATATATATCTCTATTCTTCTTACCAATTATTAAACACATTACTATCCCTATCTAATGGCATTAAAAACACCCTATAAAAATATATAAGAGACTTGTAATAGTATCTCAAATATCCATCAGTGCACATTCTTTGCATCCATTTATTAATAACACTAAGAGTGTAAGGACCCAATCATGACCCTCATTGGCTTATTATTAATTAATGAGGATTATCGTTAATTAAAGTAAAATTTGATTATTTTGTAATTATTAAGGTTAGGTCCCAAGAGTGGTATTTTGGTGATTTCAACATATATCTAATAAAATATGGGTAAGTTTAAAATTTAAGTAAGTATGTAATTAGAATTAAATTAAATTAAAAGTCTTGGGGGTTAAAGTGTAAGGAATGGAATTTAGGAGATTATAGTGTATAAGCGTATTGTGGGAATTTCCATGGGAAGATATTTTCCCCACTCATTTATTTGGGATTCCTGGAGATTGAAGGGAACAACACTCACTCTCTCTCATTCTTGGTCATGGGATTAGAGAAGAAGCCCTAGGGCTTTTAGTGTTCCAACTTCATGAAGGAAAATGAGGGAATCAAGAGTAAAGGGGTTGGATCTAGATGATTGAAGGAAGATTTGAAGCTTCAATATCAGGTATGGGAATTAGGTTTACTATAATGTGCATATGATTAAACTTTAGGGTCTTCCCTTTCTTTATATGGGTGGGTTCTCTTGAGAACTTATAGGCTAAATCTAGTGATTTAAATGAGGCTTAAAATATTTTAAGACTGTAATGATCATGGTTGTAAGGGGGTGAAATGAAGTTTGGGATTGAAGTTATTATCATGTATAATTTAGGTTTCTGCATAATCGGACTTCTGGGTGTTCATTTCTGTCGAGAATCCATGTATGGCCATGCATGGAATGGCTTCCTTCCATGCATGGCCACGCGATGTCTCTCTTCCCCTTGCACACGGCCATGCAAAGAACCTTCCATGCACAGCCACGTGATGTCTCTCTTCCCCTTGCATATGTCCACACACTCTTTTATTCATAAAAAACATGGCCACACACTCTTTTGTTCATAAAAAACATGGCCATGCACTCTTTTTTTCATAATACACACGGCCACGTGTGTGATTTCTTCACGACCTATCTGGACTGTTTTACATATAAGTTGAGCTAGAGAATCCTAAATTAAATGATTCTTATTGCGTTAGGAAATAGACTTCCATACCTACATTTCATATGAAGAAACCCAATCCTAAATCTATCTCTAAATAGACCATATTTCAGTATGAATTCATGAATAGTTTGCTGCCCAGTCACTAGGAGCGGACCTTAGTATTTTGTAAATATATAGAAATATAGGAATGATATCAAGATGATTTTGGATGTTTTAGAAACTAAAAACATAATGGAACAAGTTTGTGGAAGACCATATTTGCTAAAAATTCCTTTTGGTTGGTTAAAAATCATTTACAAGTTGAACTCAGAAAACTGCCTATGATTGTTCACAACTCTTAACTCCGATCACGACTCGTGACATATGTTACTCGTGAACAAGTGCAAGAGTCATGAAGTTTGCTCCCTTTCACAAGTAGTGACACCCCTCATGACTCGTACACTTCTCTACTTCACCCAAACATGATTTTTAAGACTTTTTGTGTCACCAAAGCTGGTTTAAACCCCTTTTAAGAAATTTTAAAGCAATTTAAGCATAAAATAAAGATAAGTTGTGACACTAATCATGATTAATTGAAGCGATATATGAGAATAAAGGTAGTAAATGAACACTAACATTATAATAAATTAAAGTGTTTACTTGTAATTGATTGTATTATAATAATTATACACGTGATTTGGCTTTGCCCAAAAGTATTTCACCTTGATATTCCTCTACATTGACCTGAGAATACTAGGACATAGCCTATTAATAATAAGACAACAGGTACAAGATTACATGATAATTTATGTTAAATTATGAAACTATAAAAAGAAAAACTTGATTACACTTAAGGTCTTAAGTAAAAGTAATGATCAGCATTGATATATATATAATAACATGCTCAGCTATTCGTTCATGCCTATACTATATTATAATTAGCATATGCCCATCAGTAGTGTGCTAATTGATAACTCAATTTCAGTACTTAGTTTTAGTTTAATTTGAGTCTAGTTTCGTTGATCTTTTAGCATCTTTTGCTTTGTTTTTACTAGCATTTAATAATTTATCCGATTCTCAGTTAATTCTAGTTTTTGTGTGATTTTTGAGAGTTTTTGACAGATTTTGTGATTTTTAGGTACCTCACGGTTACCAGGAATTTCCTAGTAACCGTGACCCATGCATTATGTCAAAGCGCACCGTTTTGAAGCTTGTCACGGTCAGCATGCCAATTGTACTTGATGGGCTGGTAATCGTGACCTATGGAGTTTTTAATACAGAAGCAAGAAGAGAAGCATCTCACGGTTACTAAGGATTTCCTATTAACCATGAGGAAGGCAACTTTTTAGTCCAGAATGAAGATGAGAACTATCTCACGGCTACCAGAAATTTCATGGTAACCATGACCCAATCTTGAATTCAGCTCCGAGTAGTCTCACGGTTACTAAGAATTTAGTAGTAACCGTGACCCATTTTAATCAAAAGAGGGTTTTTTATTAGAGGTCATGGTTACAACGAATTTGGTAGTAACCGTGACCCATGCTGACCTTTATAAAGCAGAGTTTTTTGAAAATCGATAGTTTTTTAGTTTTTTTTAGTTTTTTGGGTAAAATTTTAGTTTTAGGGTTTCTTTCTTCTCTCTTTAAGCTCTTAGTTTATTTTACACACAAAAATACATAGAAATGCTTGAAAATAGTGGGATTTACACAAAAACACTTAGATTAAACATAGATATATAGTTTACAAGTATAGATCTACACATTTTGAAGCTCATTTTTCCTGCAAGCTTTGGAGAAAGAGATTGAAGAGCTTGGATTCAGCTGGGTTTTCTTCACCATGAACTTCAGGGGTTATTCTATCTTTTTCTCTTTTCATTTTATTATGGATTGTGAGTAGTCTTTTTGTTTCTTGGGGATCTTTGAATCCCCTACTCATAATGTGAATATTGAACTCAAATTTATTTTTACATGAATGGATGGTCTATTTCACAAGTACTTATTTGTTTATCATTGATTTTTCGATCTATTAAGTTATTTTGTATCCATGGATGAATGGTGTTTATCATATGTCTTAACGGGTATTGAGCCTAATAGATTGGAGTTTATGAATGATTTAGCTCAGTTTTTCTATCACGAATATTGTCTATTTTGGATGGCTCCGGAATGGGACTCTAGATGTGTGGTGTTTGTGATTCTAAAACTAGAGTAGGGAGTGAAATAGATGGGTTTTGGGTTACCGGGCTCCGAAATGGGACGGTAGACCAAACTTAGGATTTTAGACCCGGGTTTAGGCTAGTTGTTGGGCTGGCTCCGAAATGGGACGTTTAGCAACTATAATAGCTGGCTCCGGAATGGAATGCTTGGGTTAAGAAGGGTTATCCTGAGTTCATTCATGTATACTTTTATGTAAAAATTTATTCACATTTGGGTATGGGGTGGATAAGTGAACCCGAGTAACGCTTTATTTCTATAGATATTTACATTTGCTAATTTTTCAGAATTTAATACACTGAATTTAAATTTCTTTACTTTACATACTTAAGCTTTAAAGTTACATTTTATAAATCAAACAACTCATACACACAAACAATTGGGAATTCTTTAGCATACAATCAATCTTCACAGTCTTCACACACACATTTCCCTTGGGTTCGATATTGAGGGTCCTAACTATACCCCACTTTATTACTTGTCGATCTAGTGCACTTGCTAGGGTCGCAACAAGTTTTTGGCGCCGTTGCCGGGGAAATTGGCATTGTTAGTAAGCTGTGATTATTGTTTTTATGTGTTTTCTTTTCCTTATTTTATTTTTCTTGATTCTTTTCAGGTGAAATTGGTGCATGAATAGAACAAGACAAGAGCAATTGCTACCTTTTGATCCTGAAATCGAGAGGACTCTACACCAAAGAAGGAGGGATAATAGAGATAATGAGATGGAGCACGATCCTCCTCTTGATGAGTTTCCTCATGAGAATGAACAAGTGCCGAGCGTACATGAACAAATGCCAGGGGCAAGAAGAGAAGAAATGCCTAGGCAAAGGACTATAAGAGACTACGCTGTGCCAAGGTGGAATGAAGATCACCGAACAATTATATTACCGAGAGGAGTACAATTTGAGCTTAAGCCAGCCACCATTACCATGGTACAAAGGAATCAGTTCTCTGGTTCAGAAGTAGAGGATCCAGCTCAGCATATCGACATATTTCTGGAAGTGAGTGACACTGTTCAAATTTTGGGTATTAGTACGGATGCAGTGAGGTTGAAGCTATTTCCATTCACATTGATTGGCAAGGCAAGAGAGTTGTTGCAAATGTTACCACGTCAGTCAATATGGACATGGGATCAAATGCAAGAAAGGTTTTTAATGAGATTCTTTCCTCCAACAAAGACTGCAAGCATCCGAAATAGCATCATGAGTTTCCATCAAATGAATGAAGAGCCTTTTCACGAGGCATGGGAGAGGTTTAGAAGATTATTGAGAAGCTGTCCACATCATGAAATAGCTGTCTACCAATTGATGACCATCTTTTATGAGGGAGTTACACCTCAAACAAGGTCATTATTGGATGCAGCATCGGCAGGATCTTTCTTGAACAAGCTACCTGAGGACGCTTTTCAGTTGTTAGATGAGATGGCATCAAATGACTCACAATGGACTGCCCCTAGATCAGTCCCAAGGAGACAAGATTTACATAATGTGGATGAGGTAGCACTGTTAAAAGCACAGCTAGAATTGGTAAAAAAGGAGTTGAGTGGTTTGAAAGTTCAAAATGTGGCTGCAGTAAATCAAGGGAGTGGACCGTGTGAAAGTGAGCAAGTTGTCCAAGAGGGAGGAGTGGTAGGTGATGTAAATGCATTAGGTGATTTTAGAAGGAATGATCCCTACAGCAATTCATATAATCCGGGATGGAGGAATCACCCTAATTTTTCATGGAAGGATGGGAATCAACAAGCTTCATCTTCTCAACCACAACCAAGAGCACCTTACCACTCAAATGTCTATCATAGTCAAGCTCAGCCCCACCAACCACAAGCCACCAATCACTACCAAGTCCCCTATCCACCAAATCACCATCAAGGGCAAAACTCTAATCAACTTCAACCATACCGTCCACCGGGATTTCAATCACGACCACCCATTCAAGAAAAGAAGCCAAATTTAGAAGACATGTTTGCTAGTTTCATGAATAGCCAACAACAATTTATGGCGGGTCAAGATTCAAGGTGGAAATCTCAAGAGCAATGGAACCGAAATCAAGATGCTTCGATGAGAAATTTGGAGACTCAATTGGGTCAACTTGCAACTTCAATTTCAAACAGACAACCGGGGACATTTCCTTCGAATGTGGACCGCAATCCCAAAGAGGAGGCCAAAGCAATCACTTTGAGAAGTGGCAAGGAAGCAGCACGGGAGGAAGAAAGAGATAGATCACCAACTTCATCAACTGACTTGGAGGAACCGACACGGAAGGTAAGTAGTTCTAACTCTAGAGTAGAGGTAGATACGGATGCTCCAAGGAATGACAAGGGAAAAAGTATTACGAATCCAAACATAGAGGATCTTGATATCAATAGGTTGCCATTTCCTGCTGTAGCTAGGAAGGAGAAGAAGAATGAGCAATTGGCTAGGTTTCTAGAAATGTTTAAGAAATTGCATATTAATTTGCCTTTTGCTGAAGCCCTAGCACACATGCCCAACTATGCTAAGTTTATGAAATAATTTTGTTCTAATAAAAAGAAATTAGAAGGGTATGGAACTGTGCAACTCATTGAGAATTGTAGTGCAATTATAATGAACAAGATCCCAGAGAAATTGAAAGATCCAGGTAACTTTACTCTACCTTGCAAAATTGGTGAAACTTTTGTTGGAAACGCTCTATGTGATCTAGGAGCCAGCATTAATTTAATGCCTTATTCTATGTGCAGGAAACTCAATTTAGGCGATCTCAAGGAAACAGAAATGCGACTTCAACTTGCAGATAGATCGATGAGAAGGCCTAAGGGAGCTATTGAGGACTTGCTGGTAAGAGTAGGAAAATTCATTTTTCCCGTGGATTTTGTAGTCATGGAAATGGAGGAAGATAGGAAAGTACCCCTTATCGTGGGAAGACCATTTTTGAACACTGCAAAGGCTTTGATTGATGTTCATGGGCAAAAGGTTACTTTTCGATTCAACAATGAAGAACTGGTGGTGGATATGAATAAGTCTCAGAAATATCCATCAAGTGACCTAGAAGAGTCAGTCTACTTCATGGATAAAATCGACGAATGTGTAGAGGAAGTGCAAGAAAAAGTACTACTAAATGATCCAATAAATTCAAGTTTGATGCATTCCTTGGAAAATGAAGAATTGGATGGAGTAAAAGAAGAACTGATAGCAGCTGTGGTGAAAGACTGCGAGGAGGAAAATTCAAAGCAAGAGAAAATCACTCTACAAGAGGGAGAATTGAAATCTGAACTAAAACCTCTTCCTTCTCATTTAAAGTATGTATTTTTGGAAAGAGAAGAAAAACCAGTGATTATTTCTTCTTTGTTGATAGGTGCTGAAGAAGAGATGCTGCTCAAGGTGTTGAAAAAACACAAAGAAGCAATAGGATGGGAGATAGTGGACTTGAAGGGTATTAATCCAAGTTACTGCACACACTGGATTCTTATGGAGGAGGATTGCAAACCGGTTGCTCAACCCCAAAGACGGCTCAATCCTGCTATGCAAGAGGTTGTGAAGAAAGAGGTACTTAAACTGCTTGATTCAGGTATAATCTATCCGATCTCTGATAGTAAATGGGTTAGCCCAGTGCAATGCGTTCCTAAGAAAGGGGGAATGACAATAGTAAAAAATGAATTAGATGAACTAATCCTCATTAGGACGGTCACGGGTTGGAGGGTGTGCATAGACTATAGGAGATTGAATCATGCTACCAGAAAAGATCATTTCCCATTGCCATTTATTGATTAGATGTTAGAAAGGTTAGCAGGTAATAGGTTCTATTGTTTTTTAAACGGGTATTCGGGATATCTGCAAGTCCCCATAGCCCCTGAAGATCAGGAGAAAATCACCTTTACCTGCCCTTATGGCACTTTTGCCTATAGGAGGATGCCTTTTGGCTTGTGCAATGCGCCGGCTACGTTTCAGCGGTGCATGATGGCAATTTTCCATGATTTTATAGAGAAATTTATGGAGGTATTTATGGATGACTTTACCATATACGGGCTTGACTTTGAGAGCTGTTTAGAGCATCTCGACTTAATGTTAAGTAGGTGTAAGAAGACCAACTTAGTGCTAAATTGGGAAAAATGCCACTTTATAGTGAGGGAAGGGATAGTTTTGGGGCATAAGATTTCTGAGAAGGGGATTGAGGTGGACAAGGCAAAAATAGAGGTTATAGAGAAGCTCCCACCACCGACCAATGTTAAGGGAGTAAGGAGTTTTCTAGGGCATGCAGGTTTCTATAGAAGGTTTATAAAGAATTTTTTTAAAATTGCGAAACCTTTGTCAAATTTGTTAATGAAAGATGCTCCTTTTGATTTTGATGATGAATGTTTATTGGCCTTTGAATTATTGAAGCAAAAGCTTATTTCAGCTCCGATGATTATATCTTCGGATTGGAATTCGCCTTTTGAACTAATGTGTGATGCGAGCGATTTTGCAGTTGGAGCAGTGCTCGGTCAAAGGCAAGAGAAAGTCTTTTGTGTTATTTATTATGCAAGCCACACTCTAACAGGAGCTCAAGTCAATTATACCACAACTGATAAAGAGCTTCTTGCCATTGTATTTGCATTTGAGAAATTTCGACCATATCTATTGGGAGCAAAGATTGTGGTGTGGTCTGATCATGCAACGCTAAGGCATCTCTTTGCCAAAAAGGAATCCAAGCCAAGACTGATAAGATGGGTACTCCTATTGCAAGAGTTCAATTTAGAGATTAAAGACAAGAAGGGGGCAGAAAACCATGTAGCAGATCATCTGTCTAGAATGGAGCATGATCATATTGAAAAAGGGGAGATTTCGGATTTATTCCCTGATGAACGAATTTGTGCATTATTTGTTTGTGAAGTTTCTTTACCTTGGTTCGCTGATGTTGTAAATTTTCTTGCAGGAGGTTATGTACCAAGAGACTTCACATGGCAGCAAAGGAAGAAGCTTAAAGCTGATGCGAAGCACTACATCTGGGATGATCCCTACCTCTTTTGTCTTTGTGCTGATCAAGTTCTCAGAAGGTACATTCCCAAGGAGGAGCAAGTAGAAATCATGCAAGCCTGTCACAGTGGGGAAGCTGGTGGACACCATGGCCCTAACAGAACGATATCGAAAATTCTTTCTTCTGGGTTTTATTGGCCCACTTTATTTCATGATGTTAAAATGTTCATTCAAACCTGTGATCAATGTCAAAGGGTGGGAAATATAACTAGGAGAGATGAGATGCCATTGACTAACATGCTTGAGGTTGAATTGTTTGACTTATGGGGAATAGATTTCATGGGGCCTTTTCCAATTTCTTACGGGTTGAATATATCTTAGTGGCAGTCGATTATGTTAGTAAATGGGTAGAAGCTATAGCCACTAGGACTTGTGATGCAAATGTTGTTTTAGAATTCTTAAGGAAGAATATATTCACCCGCTATGGAGCCCCGAGAGCTATTATTAGTGATGGTGGGAAACATTTTGTCAACCATCAATTCAAAGCCTTATTGAAAAGATTCGGAGTGAGGCACAAAATAACTACCCCATATCATGCCCAAGCTAATGGGCAAGTTGAGGTTTCTAACCGAGAGTTAAAGGCAATCTTGGAGAAAATGGTTAATGCATCTAGGAAAGATTGGTACCTTAAGTTAGATGAGGCTTTGTGGGCTTATAGGACAGCTTTTAAAACACCAATAGGAATGTCACCTTTTAGGTTGGTGTTTGGAAAATCCTGTCACTTACCGGTGGAATTAGAGCACAAGGCTTATTGGGCTACTAAGTTTTTAAATCTTAACCTTGAGAATGCAGGAAAGTGCAGGTCTTTGCAGTTGAACGAATTGGAGGAGATCCAATTCTGGGCTTATGAACATGCCAAGAAATACAAAGACAACACAAAGAAGTGGCATGATCGAAGAGTAGCCAAGAAGGAACTTATCCCAGGAATGAAAGTGCTGCTTTATGATAGTAGATTGAGACTGTTTCCAGGGAAACTTAAATCAAGGTGGAAAGGGCCCTATGTGCTAGTAAGAGCAGATAAATTTGGGGTGGTGACTCTCAAACACCCGAGAGATGAAAAAGAATTCAAGGTGAATGGACATCGTGTGAAGCCTTATTTCGAACCAACGTTTGAAGGTGCTTCGGTGATTGTCACTCTTCAAGACCCTTGACGGTATTTGAAAGTCTACCTGCGGACTTGATAAATGCAGAACTACCTCTAACTCATACTTTTGAACAATGTTTTGTGTTAGTTTCTTATTAATAGTTGTCTTAAGGGTAGTGGTTCAAGGTTTGTGAGTTTCATTCAATATGTTGGTGTTTTTCTAGAAATTTAGTGGAGAAGAAAGTCTTGTTTAATTGTTGGGAGAGAATGAGAAAAATAAAATAAAATTTTTCAGTAATTTTAGGGGCTCACGGTTACTAAGCTTATCTTAGTAACCGTGAGGTTCCTTTAATTTGGTATAGAACTGGAATCAGTATTATCTTACGGTTACTATATTTTTCATGGTAACCATGACCAATGTTCAATTTTGTTCCAGTAGCCATTTGCGTGTTATCTCACGGTTACTATGTTTTTCATAGTAACCGTGACCTATGTCAATTTTGTTCCAGTAGGAATTTTTGTTTTACCTCACGGTTACTATGATTTTCATGGTAACCGTGAGATACCTTCGTTTTAGTCCAGAAACAAATTCCAGTTTATCTCACGGTTACTATGAAATTTATAGTAACCGTGAGATAGGTCAGTTTTTAGTCCAGAATCTTTTATTGAGTTACCTCACGGTTACTATGAATTTCATAGTAACAGTGTTGTTTTTTTAAAAAAAAAAATAGAAAAGAAATGAAAAAAAAATGAAACCCTAATTTTAAACCTCATTTCTTTTTTTCTTTTCATTTCGTTTTTCCTCTCTCTCTCTTTCTCTCTTCTCCTTCCACTTCTCTTCTCCTCCTCCGTTCTCCGTCGCTAGCCGCCTCCTTCTCCGGTAAATGTTTTCTTCTTGTTATTTTTCTTTTCTTCTTTCTTTCTGTTTAGATCTACCATGAATCAAGTTTTTCTGGTTCTTTTTCTTCTTCTTCTTTTTTCGATCTTCTTCTTCTTTCTTTTTCTCTTTCTTCTTTGTTTTTTGCTTGTGATTGTTTTAGTTCCTTTATTTTCTCCATCATCATCATCCACCAAGTAAGTCTCCTTTCCTCTTTAATTTTAATTTAATTTAATTTAATTTAATTTTAATTTTAATTTTTTTTCTATTTTGCATATTTTCAAAAGTTTCTGTGTGTGTTTTCTTTTTGCTTAAATTTCTGTCTAATAGCTTTTATTTATGTTTTTGTCTTCCGTTTCCTTTCTGTGGTGTCTCACGGTTACTATGATAGTCATAGTAACTGTGTTGTTTAAAAAAAAAAATTTCAATCGAATTTTTTTTGTAGTTTTTATTATCATGTATGTTTGTTGTTGTGTTTTGTCTTTCATTTTTATGTTTGTTCATTTCTAGTTTTGTTTCTTGTTTCCTCTCTTTCCCTACATTTTCGTTTTACTCATTAAAATTTCTTCTTCTAATTTTTTTCCTTTTTGATTTTTGTTTTTATGTTTTGTTTTGTTACTTATCTTTAGGTTTTATTCTTCCTTCATATTTTATATATGTGTGTGTATATATTTATATATATCAGTTTTGATTTTTGAATTTTTGCATTTTGAGTCTACCTTTTGGTCTATTGTGGATTGATTTTGTACGTATGATGTAAAGTCCATAGGTATGGTCTCTTAACCCCTTTATTTTCTTTTGTTATTTCTTTTATTTTTTTGCATTGGGTTGATTAAATTAGAGGAATTAATGGATTTGCTTGGTCATGTCTATGTAGTTTGTTTCTTGTGTTGGTTTAACCAGTTTTATTTTTAATTTTTCTTGCTATAATCTTCGCAATTAAGCCCTATTTCTTTCCCTTTAATGCCTCGCATTTTTCCTGTTTGCTGAATATGATGAGCACAATGGTTGAATGCTTGCTTGAATGCATACACCGATACATCGATATTGTCATGCATACAACTTTATCAATTGTTGTTAAACGCATTGCTTTACCATGAATTGTTGACATTGCACCCCAATCACTGGTTTTGATTTGGAACTGTTGCACGAATACACACTTGGTTAGTCATTCATTTTTCAAGCATCTTTTAGGCTCAACTAAGCATGCCAAATCAATATTCTTTTGTCTAAGTTAGCAATTGCATTTACATGCTTGTGTGTACCATTTCTGTCCTGGAGGTATATAGGCTGAAACGATTCGACCTGCGGGCTACTGGTTTCCAAAGGATGACTCGGTCATTGTGGTTGAGTGCCACGTACCTCTAAGGAACTTGTGTGTGACATAAATTTCTTTATGCATTCTCATCTATTCCTGCTATAATTGTGTTTATTTTCCTTTCCAACGTTGTAAACTTTCAATTTTGTTGTTTTTGGGCAGTGGCACCTAAAAGAGCTCGTGCTTCCAGTTCTTCACAAGCACAGGACATCATCCCACTTGCCAGGCAACCCTCCCCTTCTGAAGAGCCTGCTGGAGTTAGTCAGTAACCACAGCCAACCCCTGTGAAACAGAAGCCACAAAAGAAGAAGGGACCAAGAATTCCAAGTTGGGTTCCTGAAAGGATGCGGACCAGCTATGATATCTTCTCCAACTGCGAGTACTTACCTTCTGCTTATCTCAATCTGAGTTTGCTGGAGCAGCTGGGGATCAAGGGGGAGATTGAGAGCCACATTGAAGCCATCGGTTGGGGCAAATTCTTCAACTGCAGGGAACTGGTTTATCCAGATTTGACCAGGGACTTCCTTTCTACAGTGCAATTCCATTTTGGGCAGGGTAACAGTCCCAACAAGGTGACCTTTTTCTTGGAAGGCAGATTCTATGATGTGCCTTTGGCTGAAGTCACTGAAGCTCTAGGATTTCCCTCAGATGGGATCTATGCTTATGAAGAGCATTCAAAGGATAGAGCTTGGGAAGACATAAGAGACCCGCTGATTGGAGGCCCTTATGTGGCCGGCACCACCAAGTCTCATTTACTGCGGGATCATGCTTTCAGAATTTTACATCGGTTCTTTTCTATGTCTTTTATGTCTCATGTGCAGAGTGCAGGGCAGATCAATCTTCCAGAAGCTCTCATTCTTTCTTGCATGGTGCGACATTGCCACATCAATGGAGCATATCATTGGTGGAATAAGCTCGAGGAGATGCAACAAAAACCGACTAAACTGAAGAAGATCTCCTTTGGTGGATGGGTGACCATGATTGCCAGACATTTTGGGCATCCACTGGACATTGACAAAAGCCTTCCTGCAGCTGCCTACATTGATTCCAAGATGCTCAAGAACATGAAGATAATGGTTGATGATGTGACTACGGAGCATGGGTTCAGGTTAACCAGCAGAGAGGAATACTTGCATAAGATGGAGCGCAGCCTGTGCCATCCTCCACCTGCCCCGGATCATGATGCAGTCACTTTGTCCTCCGCTCAGTACACTGCTTTGATGGATCGTATGGACATTTTGGCTGCTAACCAGGAGGATTTCAAGCAGCAACAATAGCAAATCATTGAGGCATTGGCTGCCCTGAACTCCCGGCTTGATTCCTAAGTGCCCCCACACTTTTGAACAGGAAGTCCCTTCCCCCTATCTCCTTTGAACTTATCTTTTTGTTTGCCCCATGCTGAGGACAGCAGGTTTTAAAGTGTGGGGTATATATATTTTCCCTTTATTGACATTGTTATAATTTTGAATTGTGTAAATGTGGTGGAAATTTGAACAATTGTTGGATGTTAATTTTGTTGCGAACAGATTACTTTGTGCAGATTATCTATTCAAAAGAACAATCTGGGATTCAAATGGCGGAAATTGTGAAAATCTTGAACCATAACTCCTTTTAATTTTGTTTAAGTTGTTTAGTCTTTCTTTATAATTTTTTTTTTGCATTGTGAATGTTGATTTGTTTTGCTTCAAGTGAATTTATTTTATGTTCTGCATTTCCTTATGATTTTAAGTAGATGGTTTTGTTCAAAAATCCTTAATTTAAGTTAGAATAATTTTTTTTCCATTGAGTTATTAATCACCTTACCTTTAGCTTGAGCTGCCGGTTAATCTTGAATTGAATTAGCTTAGACTCATTTTGAACTGATAAGTTGAAAAGACTGGATAGCCGGAGAGCAGTAGCTTGTTCAGTAAAGAGTTTCTTCTTTAAATTGATCTCAGTTAATTATATATCATTCAATTTTCTTATTTAATGAGCACATTAGGCTAAATAAAAATTTTTAACAATAAATAAAAATCCAGTGAGTGAAAGCAGTTAAGTGAAGGAATTTTGGAATAGGTAGAACCTTCCTCATCACCCTTCGAAACAAATATTCAATTTAGGCAGGTTTAGGATATGACCCAGGCAGACTTCTTTGGTAACCAACTTTTAAATGACTTTTGACCTACCCTTAGTAAATTTTACCATTGTTAGCCCCTTTGAGCTTAATCGGTATGCTAAAAGCGTACTACATTTTTTTTGCACTAATGCTTAACCATATAGCCTAAATGCTTTTGTCTTTCCCATTTTGGAATTGGCCACTCTAGGTTGGGTAACGAAATTTGCATGTCGAGTTTGATGAATTTATGATTGTCAATTAGAAAAGGGGAAGTTGAATAAATTTTTAGAAATTGTTGAGCTTTAACGTGTTAAATATTTTGGGACATGGATGATAAACAATTAGTGCTTTTGGTATCCACACAAGTAAAAAAAAAATCAGTTGTAATGCTGCAGAAATTTTAATTGATTCATGATTGCAGAAAATAAGTGTGGGGTACCTAGCATTTATAGGAAGTGTCATTTATCTTACTTCCTACAATTTTGAGAATCCAACTAATGTCCTAAGATCAAATTTTCATTCTTATGATGATAGGGTATGGATTTTGAAGAAGTTCCTTGAGAAAGTTAGGTGAGTTTTTTTTTCTGGATAGTGTGGCTAATTCTGTATTGCTAACCTTTAAAATCATTGGAACCTTTGCCTTATCCCCATTACAACCTTAAAGTAAGCCCTGGTGATCCTATTTTGCTCTAAATTGTCTAGTGGAGATGACCCTTGTGGTTCAGGTGCTAAAGGAGAGGCTTATGACTATTCTACGTTGCAAACAAAAAAATTGTCATAATACTATGTTTGCTTGATTGCTGGAATTCACTGGTAGTTTTGGTTTTGAAGGAAAATAAATCTGTTTTAGCCTCACACACACACGAGAAATTGTTTGATATAGATCAATTTGAGTCTTTTTGATAAAGTTCTTCTTCTGAGTGACTTCTACTAAGTGTTGTTCTGGCACTTCTGATTTTTCCTGTTCTGAATTGAAGTTTTGAGCTTTTCAAGATTGTGGATAATTCATTTGCTTGAGGGCAAGCAAATTCTAAGTGCGGGGTATTTTGATAACTCAATTTCAGTATTTAGTTTTAGTTTAATTTGAGTCTAGTTTCCTTGATCTTTTAGCATCTTTTGCTTTGTTTTTACTAGCATTTAATAATTTATCCGATTCTCAGTTAATTCTAGTTTTTGTGTGATTTTTGAGAGTTTTTGACAGATTTTGTGACTTTTAGGTACCTCATGGTTACCAGGAATTTCCTAGTAACCGTGACCTATGCATTTTGTCAAAACGCACCGTTTTAAAGCTTGTCACGGTCAGCATGGCAATTGTACTTGATGGCCTGGTAACCGTGACCTATGGAGTTTTTAATACAGAAGCAAGAAGAGAAGCATATCACGGTTACTAAGTATTTCTTAGTAACCGTGAGGAAGGCAACTTTTTAGTCCAGAATGAAGATGAGAACTATCTCACGGTTACCAGAAATTTCATGGTAACCGTGACCTAATCTTGAATTCAGCTCCGAGTAGTCTCACGGTTACTAAGAATTTAGTAGTAACCGTGACCCATTTTAATCAAAAGAGGGTTTTTTATTAGAGGTCACGGTTACCACGAATTTGGTAGTAACCGTGACCCATGCTGACCTTTATAAAGAAGAGTTTTCTGAAAATCGGGGAGTTTTTTTTTTTAGTTTTTTGGGTAAAATTTTAGTTTTTAGGGTTTCTTTCTTCTCTCTTTAAGCTCTTAGTTTATTTTACACACAAAAATACATAGAAATACTTGAAAATAGTGGGATTTACACAAAAACACTTAGATTAAACATAGATATATAGTTTACAAGTATAGATCTACACATTTTGAAGCTCATTTTTCCTGCAAGCTTTGGAGAAAGAGATTGAAGAGCTTGGATTCAGCTGGGTTTTCTTCACCATGAACTTCAGGGGTTATTCTATCTTTTTCTCTTTTCATTTTATTATAGATTGTGAGTAGTCTTTTTGTTGCTTGGGGATCTTTGAATCCCCTACTCATAATGTGAATATTGAACTCAAATTTATTTTTACATGAATGGATAGTCTATTTCACAAGTACTTATTTGTTTATCATTGATTTTTCGATCTATTAAGTTATTTTGTATCCATGGATGAATGGTGTTTATCATATGTCTTGACGGGTATTGAGCCTAATAGATTGGAGTTTATGAATGATTTAGCTCAGTTTTTCTATCACGAATATTGTCTATTTTGGATGGCTCCGGAATGGGACTCTAGATGTGTGGTGTTTGTGATTCTAAAACTAGAGTAGGGAGTGAAATAGATGGGTTTTGGGTTACCTGGCTCCGGAATGGGACGGTAGACCGAACTTAGGATTTTAGACCCGGGTTTAGGCTAGTTGTTGGGCTGGCTCCGGAATGGGACGTTTAGCAACTAGAATAGCTGGCTCCGGAATGGGACGCTTGGGTTAAGAAGGGTTATCCCGAGTTCACTCATGTATACTTTTATGTAAAAATTTATTCACATTTGGGTATGGGGTGGATAAGTGAACCCGAGTAACGCTTTATTTCTATAGTTATTTACATTTGCTAATTTTTCAGAATTTAATACACTGAATTTAAATTTCTTTACTTTACATACTTAAGCTTTAAAGTTACATTTTATAAATCAAACAACTCATGCACACAAACAATTGGGAATTCTTTAGCATTCAATCAATCTTCACAGTCTTCACACACACATTTCCCTTGGGTTCGATATTGAGGGTCCTAACTATACCCCACTTTATTACTTATCGATCTAGTGCACTTGCAAGGGTCGCAACACCTATCATCGGACAGCCCAGGTAGTCCAGGCTTTTGACGGTCCTAGAAAGCAAAGAAAGGTACAGATTGAATCCTATTGTACCAAAGCTAGTAGAGGGTGAGGACCTGGACCAGCCACCTCAAAAACCTCTAGCACTGCCAATTCAGCCTGACCACCAACCTCAGTAGCATGAGCCACAGGAGCCCCAAGAGCTTGATTCGAATTATGAAATGATATGTAAGTGGATCTTGAATATCTCCTCGGCAGATAACCACCTCTTCTAATACCTTTGATATCTCCTATTCGACCACGACCATCACCATCTAGGGTGTCCAGGAGATTCTCACCATATGGCAACCCAGGAGCATCTACTTCTAGTGCTCCATCACCCAGTTCAATCGACATTAGCTCCTGCAGGGCCACCATCAAATGATATTTTAGAGAGATTAACTGCCATCTGTTGGGTTTTGAAATAAAATTTCAAAAAAATCATAGTGAAAAATAAAAACCCACCATAGATCCAAGCTATCCAATTGATTCAATAGAAATAGTGTAACGATTAGCAACCTCTTAAAGCATAGATAAATCGAATTTGTAGGTGCGGCCTCATGCAAAATGACACCCTTTATCGGTATCCACATGTAAATGTAATGAATAGAATCGTCTGGGGTGCTAACTCCCTTCTTCGGCGGCTAGGGTATAATTTTCTTTTCTTTCTCAAAGATATAGAAAATAGATTTTCTCTCTTCTCCAAGTAACGGCTGCCACTCTCTTTTGTATGCTTAATTAGGATTTTAATATATATATATATATATATATATATATATATATATATATATATATATATATATATATATATATATATATATATATATATATATATATATATATATATATATATATATATATATATATAGTTGACCTAACCTTAATTTAGAGAGAGAAAATTTTGGGCCCACTTTTCTTATTAAAATAAGAAATATTTTATTTATTATTTAAAATAAGAATAATAATATTAATCTTAAATTCTTTTTATTTTGAATTTTAATTTATGACAAAATAAAATTCGAAATGCCCGAATTAACTCTTAGTCCATTCATCATATTCTATGTGTGCGACCCAATGGGTTTATATTATATTGGCAGTGGGCCCAATCCCATCACGAGCCCACAAGTCATAAGCGGCCTCTGGCAAGACATTATGACTACCCGAATAACATGAATATCGATAATTCGATTTTAACATAATAGAACATGTTATAATCCCTTTGTCATAAGATATCTTGTTTGAATATAAGTCATAGTCTATGTCAAACTTATATAATCCAAACATATAATTTCTCGATCACTAAGTAGACTGATAATATCAACTGATATTGACTGCTCCATCAATTCATTTAAGCACAACCATGCATTTTTAGGTTCTACTTATCGAGGGGCCTAATAGATATCTCTCTCTTAAGAGAGAGACAAATTCCTTCTTGATTATTCACTATCTTCTGCATAATTCTCATTTTGTCCAATCATAATCTTTATGATTATCCGATTAAAGATAATGTTTGAATATGTCAAAACATAATGTTCGTCATATAGGATACTATGATAATCTCAGGTCTAATGATCGATAACATAACTATTATGAGATTACTAATGACATTAACCCATGTAGTATCTCATAGCGGGTCTATCCAGTACTCTGTGCTCTAACAAGTACTTATGAGTTTAATTCATATCACCATATATAATCATCCCATGATTATTAATCAAACTTATACTAGTCTTTATTTATCATTATTCATTTAATGATAAATGACTAGGGATAGTTAAAATAACATTAGATTGTTATTTACAAGCATTATTATAATATAACATGCCAACAAAATAATAACATAAAGCAAACCCAATTTTATATAATGAAATGTGACATTACATAAAGGACTAAATATTTGGCCTAGGGCATATCCATTAACACCATTGAGACATTTGTCCAAACCATCTAGTAGGTCGTTTAGCGACAGTATCAAACGTTGCAATTTATTCTAGCCTTGGTGTAGTCTATGCAAACTCAGCACCAGACTAATGTACAGGTATTAGGGCAGACTTGGTAGCAGTTGGCCAGAGATTTGATGCTACTTTACAGGTTATTAATCATTCCATCACCTAAATTAGAGAGCAGATAGATTGCATTAAGGGGGAGGTCCCTAGAGGCAGACAAGCTGTAGTGGAGACTGATGAGCAGCTGAGGAGATACATCAAAAACCTGAGGGATGACCTCATGAGATATCTAGAGCAGCATTCATGAGCAGTCTTGAGTCTCAGGTAGAGTTTAGACCACTTAGCTGAGGTGATGGCACAGATCCTATAGCCACTGTTCGCAGTATTATTTGGGTTTAAGTTTAGATTCCAACTGTAGGAAGAGCAGCCACTAGCACTATCGCAGATAGTGGCACCACATAGAACTCCTAGGCCATCAGCTTTCCATCCTCCATTTGGACCATCTTATTTTAGGGGACCAAGATCTTCACAGTAGTCATATTTTTTGTATTTAGGGAGTTTTAAAACTTTTTTTACATTTTGATGTATATAAGACTGATGACATGTATTTGTTTATACTTTATTTATGTTTTATTTTTATTTCGTTATCTTTATTATTATTAGAATGCATGACAAAAGTGACAAACAAGAATGACAAAAGAACAATGAAAATAACAAAAGTAGCAAAATGACAATAACCAAAAGTCTAACAGCATAATGAACAAAGATAAATGAATAAATTGACCATTATGGATCAAAAATGACAAAGCAAAATAAAAAGTCTTCCAGGTTCAACAAGCAAGGCACTAATGTTATACCTTTCTCACAGGTACCAAAGCCCTTTCAAGAGGCACACATATTCCACGCTCTAAAGAACCTATAGTAGACATATTGTTGGCTTATGGAATGGAGAAACTTGTTGATAGTACCCACACTAAACTGGATTAGAAGGATAAAGTGTTGGTGAATGGGGAGTGGATGAAAGTTTATGAAAATGCTCTTTCCTTTGCTATTGCTCCAAGGCACCTGAGATACCACAAGAAGACACCTAAATAGGTTGAAATCAAAAGAGATTCACAACAAAGAAAAGTTTGGTTATTTTTTGACTCTAGAAGGATTTTAAGAGAGATGGTCAGGACCCACTTTTACCTCCCTCAGACAAGGGAATTTTTGAACTGATGAGAGACTTTACCAGTGATTGATCCACATGGTTAAAGACAAAGTAAGAGACTTCACCAGTGATTGATCCACATGGCTGAAGACAAAGTGAGAGACTTCACTGATGATTGATTCTTATGGCTGAAGACAAAGTGGGAGACTTCACTAGTGATTGATCCATATGGTTGAAGATAAAGTGAGAGACTTTACCAGTGATTAGTCCACATGGCTAAAGATAAAGGGAGAAAACTTCACTAGTGATTCATCCACATGGTTGAAGACAAAGTTAGAGACTTCACTAGTGATTGATCCATATGGTTTAAGACAAAGGGAGACATCTCACCAACAATTGATCCATATAACTAAAGCCAAGATCTCAGTATAAAATTGAAGTACACTAAAAGAAAGATAGATTAAAAAGTTGTTTTAACTTCTAATGATAAAGGAAAGAATTATGTTGTAGTGTCTTTGAGATAAATCTACAGATAAAAAGTAAACTGTGAAATATTCTATCAGTGACTCCTCAAAAATGCATATTTGCCAGAAATTTTCTAAGAAGAACATCGATTCAAGAAGTGGGTAGACATGTCGATAAACGGCATCAGCTGCCATAACAAGGTTAGTCATGCCAACAGATGGAAACAACCATTACAACAATAAGGTTATACATGCTGACAGATGGCATCAACCAATCCACTTATCTGATTTTACATGTCAATAAATTAGCGATAATCAGATACAACTCATCCTGATTCTGTATGTTGATAAGTTGGCACTAATTAAACAGTTAAAATAGGATTAACACATCAACAAGCTGATGGTAACTACTCGATCAAGGGTTAACATGCCAACAAGCTAATCATAACTACCTAATTAGAGATTGACTACCTCAAATGGTATGTGTTTTAGAATAATCAACCAGAAATTCGATGCCTCAAGTATGTATCTTTTTCCTTTTACTCTGAATTTTGGCTCACTTTGGCACTAGTACACCAATTCCCAAAAATTGGGGGTAGTTGTAGACACCGTGACTCGAGACAACCTAGATCAGGATTACCTGACGATGAGCAGTCAGTATATTTTTGGCAAAAAGCATGAATCTTCAAACCTCGATCTTAATTTCCACATTTTTATAAAAGTTTTATGGTTTTCCAAGTTGATTTTCCAAGAGTCCTTGAGAAGAACTTCAAAAACCTTGATTTTAATCTCTGAAAGTGATAAAAGGACATTTATCATAAAGGGATGGCTGTCTGTGGTCGCCCCTTCAGTTCAGGTCAAATCAGGAGCATTTTTATAAATTTTGGGGAATCATTTGAGGCATGACCACCTATCAGTGTGGGGTTATTTTCAGATTTTCCACATTTTTCAATTTTGAAAATCTTTAATAGGGATGAGATTTTGGAGATTTGATCAACTCTAAATTTTAGGGAATTAAATCTTCCTTTTTTGGGGAATTAGTGTTAGAGTTTATCTCTAACTCTTCTCTAGGTGTTTAAGGGAAAATTAGGGTTTTTAAGGAATCCTGATCTTGACATTTTTGAAAAGGAAGAGTAGACTTTTAAGAAAGATAAAAACAATTCTTTACTCTTGAAAACAAGACTCTATGTAATCACTCATAAAAAACACACAAATCTTTCCTTTCTTTCTTTAAACACTGAAATTGAGGATCGGAGTGGAGATTGATGCTTCCAGTTTTATAGAATTAAAAACATCCTAAGGGTAATATTCTAGGGCTTAAGCTTTCTCTCTCTAGAATTCATCACATAATCATGTAGTTAATTGTCTTTAACCTTCTCCTGTGATGTTGTATTTATGTTATTTGGGGTATTACTTATGATGCTTATGATGCAATGATCGTTTGTTAATAACCTAAATCTATAGGATGGTATGTTAGATGTTATTTTCTCCCTTTGATGTATGATAAAGTTGTTTAATTTATCCCTATTTTTGCATGATTTAATTGCATTGCTATGATTTAAATCATGTTTTACTGTTGCTTGGTAAATCCAACATGTTTTAGAGTCTTATTATTGCATGCTTAAGGTTTAGAATTTATTCCCTTTGTTTGGAGTTCGTTTTTTACCTTCTACGTCTATTTTTTGAGAGATAGATAGGAAAAAGACATCACAAATGGCCATCTATCAGCATGATAGATGGGATGTCATAATGCCTTCTTCTTGTCCCGTCTCTCTCCTTTACTTAGGCATCCATCCTTACCTTGGGGCATCTGTGGCCCTATTTTTCTTTTGTTTTAGCATGTTTTAATGCCATTTTTGTTAGGATAGGTCATTTTGAATATTTAGATGCATTTTAGCTTCATATTTGCTTCTATATGAGATGCTTTGCATTATGTATTCTTTTATTTATTTATTTCAACATGTCTTTTGTGATTATTCTTTTTTTAATTATTTAGTTTATTTGATGTTTGATTTCCTTCAATGTACAAATCAATTTGCTTTCTTCCTATAATTGGTGAGTTATTGTTTTTATACATTCTTGGAGTTTTTTTAAGAGTGTAATCCTACCTTAAAGGTCATTTTTTAATTGATTCCTTCTCTATCCTTTTTTATTATTTTTATTGCATTTTAATTATACTATATTTTGTCTTGTTTTATTATGCTTTATTTGTTGCTTTATTTATTATTTAATTTTGGTATTTTACTTTTTGAATGTATTTCATTTTTGGGTATGTAATAGTTTAGTAGAAAAGGGAATTTTGGCACAATAATTGATAAAAAGTCATTAAATGTTTTATATTTAATTAACTTGTATTTTTATTAATAAAATGAACCAATGTCCAATTTTCATTCCAAAATCACACAATCAAAGAAGAGTTTTATTTTTATCAAAATTGGGATCACTCATCCTATGTTTTCTTAAAATAGATACAGACTTTTCATGTTTCTTTTGTAAATATGTATGTGGGAACCAATGTTCCTGAACCTAATAAATATCTCCTTTTATGTATGATATTTTATCTTTTCTTTGGACGATTTGCCTCTATAATAATTAAGTAGTGAATTTATTTATTTGCTTTATTTACCGCTTTTACTATTTGATTGACGTGTTTATTTACTTTTCATAATGCATCGTGTGAGAAGGTAGGTAGTGGATTAATAAATAAAAAACCTAATAATAAATAAACACCTAACCAAAATGCCAAGTAAGAGTGATGTTTCGAACACCAATCTCTATTTAGGCATCAAAAGATTGAGAATCATTTAACCAATATGCTTAGTAAGAGTGATGTCCCGAACACCAATCTATGTTTGGGCATCAAAAGGTTGAGAATCATTTTCCAACATAATGTTAGGTGGCAACTCCATAATACATACCTCTTTGAGCCTACATTAAACGTCTTCATAGATGACCGTCAACAATGATTCGGGCCTAACCCCTTTTCATTATGAAATGGCCAATTATGAGATATAGTGAGCCTCATCAGGTCTTAGACCCTAAAAATGGACCTTCGAGAACCCAATTGTAAATGAGCATGCTTCGACATGCATCACGCTAGGCACTAAATGATTGAGCTCACATTTCTTTTATCTCTTGTAGATCAAAATAGTGATTCCAGGAGCTAAACACCTAAGCTTACATTCCTTCGATCTCTTACAAATTAGAATGGTGTGAATCCTCAAATTTCCAGGCACCAAACACCTAAGCTCATATTCCTTTAATCTCTTATAGATTGAAATGGCAATTCCAAGTGCCAGATGCCTAAACTTGCATTCCTTCGATCTTTTACAGATCAAAAGGGAGTAAATTCACAAATTTCCAGGTGCTAATCATTAAAAGTCCCTTTCCTTCGATCTTTTATAGATTAGAACAGCAATTTCAGGCACTAGATGCCTAAGTTCATATTCCTTCAACCTCTTACACATTAGAATAGTGTGAATCATAAAACTTTCAAGCACCGATTGCCTTGACCCTTTCCTTTGATCTCCGTAACAAATAGAAAAGCTATAGGGGGAATGGGGAAAATGATAATATGCAATTTATCATACCCAAAGGGTCACCAGGCACGAAGGCCTAGCAAAGCCTAAGCCTAGTGCCCCTGAAGTCTAGCACGTAAGCAAATAGATGCGCACGTAAACCAAAGGGATAAGGCCATCTGATTAGACTAACAAGGCACGTCCTTTAATTGGCCACTAACACATGATCTATCCCATCTATTACTTGATCTGTGTCACATCACTAAATACCTAATGTAGACACCGGGTTCGAGGCAACCCTTATCAGATTTACCTAATGAGGATAATTTTGCTCTAAAATAGCCAGAGAATGCAAACACTGTGGCCCTCTCTGGATTTTATTTCTTAAAATGTTTTTGCAAGCTCTCCTACAACATTTTTGAGAGTTAAAAATTTCATTTTAAGGCTTTACCTCTTTTCTCTCTTTTGGCAGGGCAGAGATGCACGTTTAAAGGCAAAAAAAAAGACTCAAAGGTGAGACATGACCTTGACTTACGGGTCAAAGCCATGACTCACCCTTGAGTCATGCCCTTTAAATGCTTGTCACTTGCTTGCTACCTCTACCTGTCACTCACATCACTGGGCATGAGTCAAGATCGTGACTTGGTGAGTCAGGTTATAACTTGCTCTAGGTTGTGCCTATGAAGGGCATTCTTATCCTTTGTTCAGTGTCCCACCTCCAGTCAAGCCTTTGATTCACGAGTCAAGACAGTGACTGGATTTTTTCTCAATTTTTCTTGTTTTTCTCATGCAATATAGAAGATTAAAAAGTTTTTAAAAAAATCTAGTTAAATTTTCTTTACCCTGATTTGGGCATTTAATGCTTATGATGAGTATTTAAATAGCCATCACTTCATTCTTTGAAAAAAAAAAGAGAAAAATAGGAGGATTTTAGGAAAACAAAAAAAATACAAAAAAATACTCTCTATTTTGTTGGAACCAAAAGAGTAGAGGAAGGAGAAGGAGAGAGAATTCTCAATGTAAGATTTTTCTAGTTTAGAGTGACTCAAATTGAAGGTAATATAAGAGCCACAATACTCTTGATCTAATATAGATATTTGTGCTTTTATTTGTAAATATTTATTTTCTTTGACTTATTCTCTTTCTTTTCTCTTGTTGATGATTATTATTTAAATCATGTAATTAATTGTGATTCCATCTTGTTTGCAACCTTATTTTTAATTGTTATGGTTGTTTTATATATATGCGTGTTTAAAAAGAGGTTGTGGTTTTACTATTCATCATCCCCTTTTTCCTCTATTTTTAGCTTCATAGGTTGTTTTCTTTGATTCTTATTTTCTATGCCATAAATCATGTTTTACTTGTTTATATATGTATTTTGATGGATTTTGGGCATAAATCTTGTATTGCCATATTGATTTGAGCTTAGAATGTAGAAATCAACTATTCATGTTCTTCATCATTTTATTGTGAATTTGCAACCTCTATATGGTGATTTTCTAGATTTATGTGTTCTAGCTTGGGATTTATGTTGCTTTCATGCATAAAAATGAGTTTTAACAAGGTTAGGACTTTTTCCATGAATTTTGGTTAAATTTGTGTGTTTTGGGGAAAAACTTAAATTGTTGGCAATAGGGCATCATCTTCCAGAAATGACTCGTAGCTTAACAAAGTGACTGAGGATTGTTAGTCACCCGAGTCATGACTGGAGGCATCATTCCTGGATGATGCGCACGCAACTCTCCTCTCTCTTTTTTGCTCTATGACTCACTCCCTTGGCTTGTTCTTTGCACGTGACTCACTCCCTTGGCTCATTTTGCCTTCCTTCCCTTGTTTTCATGTTTTCTTTTCATTTCACTTGCATTTTTCTTATCCCGTGTTAATATTGTTGTTATTTTATGTAACGATAATGCTATTTATGTTAATTTTTGTTCTTATATCATTTTTATCTTTATGTATTATATTGTGCAATATTTCATATTATTATTTTTGTTGTTGTTGTTGTCGTCATCATCATCATCATCAATATCATCATCATCATCATCATCATCATTATTATTATTATTATTATTATTATTATTATTATTATATAACAAATATGCCATGTATTTTAATTATCTTTTCTTTCATATTTTTATTATATTTATATATTTTTCTATTTAATTATCATGTTTATTTAATCCTTTAACATACGCATGCCAATGCATGCTGTATGAATTTTATATGTATCATGCGTTTTATTTATTTAATTTTGTTTATAATATTCGAGCCATTTGTTTATTTGTATACTATCTAATATCATAATAATTTAGTTATTTATCATTTATTTGATTTAATTCATTAGTCATTTTATTAACCAACATTATTTTCTGTCTTTTTTAATGCATATTAACACACCCGCGTATATTGAGTTGTGATGGAGAAATTGGAGTACATGTCATAGGAGATAGTCTTATTTCGGCATTTATTTATCATTTTGGGCATGTATATTTATTATTTTATTGTTTCCTATCATGCAAATTGGTTGTAATAATAAAGGTTTTTTGATCGTTAATTAGAAAAATTCACTTAAAATATTTTCTACTTAATTAATTAGGCTTTTCAAATAAAATGGATCAATATCCACTTTTTATCCCAAAAATCACACAAAAGAGTGGTTATAAATATGCATGAGGGAACCAATGTTCCAAATCTAATAAATAGCCCAATTTTTATATGTCATTTTTACTTCTCCAGTTGGATGATACACACAAAAATCACTAAAAGATTTTATACAAGTTTGAGTGGGATTTTTCTATAATAAAGAGGAACTAATATTCCATTTTTCATCCACAAAATAATAAGTAAAAATAAGGATTTTTCTTTGTAAATACAAAAGATTTTTCTATCTTAAGTTAATTAACTTAATTTTTTCAAAGCTGTAGGGATCCAATATCCCCATCTTTTATCCAAAAATACACTAAAAATTTTTCTTTTTTGTGAATATGTATGCAAGAACCAACGTCCCCTTCTAAATGGACATTAACAATACATTTTTCGATTTATACATGATTTTTTTAATAATGAGTATCAATATCTTTTAATGTCATTACTTTTGATGATGTAATATATATGATTATATGGTCTACTTTACAGCTTTCTGACATGCTTGAGTGCGCTTTAAAATTCATTAATTCTTTTGGCATGATACGCGTGAAGAGAGGAATAAAATAATTAATCATAAAAACTTGTTCATATAAGTATTAACCAAATTATGAATAAGAGTGATGTTTCGAATTATCCATGTTTTTGGCCTTATAAAGTTAAAATTCACTTTTCTAATGTTTTATTGGATGGCGACTCCGTGATACCTACCTTGTGGTGCCCAACAGACGCCCTCATATATTGATCATCAATAATAAGTGGGAAATAAATTCATATCCATTATGAAGCGATCAGCCTTCACAAGTGAAATAAATCTTTGTCCAGTCTTGAGCCCTAAAAGCGGGCTTCTGAGAATAAACCGGATGCCTACAAGGTTCGACACACGTCACACCTATTCTGACACTTAGGTACACCACTCAAGTGATTCTCAATGCCTCTTATAAAAACCAGGTTATTCCACATTTAAAGGACACACTGCATTCTTGACATGTCCGATCCAACTGGGCTAGCCCTCTTATAGGTTCCAAATACTACTTGATATGAACGAATCTTATTGATATCCTCATGCCAGTACAGTGCCAACTAGACTACCATAGATGACCTCTCCCTCTTATAAAATCTTAGGATTTATCAATGAGAAAAACATAAATCATAAAGTTCATAAATCACAATAGAATTTAAATTTTTACATGCAATAATTTCCATAAGAATTTTATTTGTAAATCGTCATAATTAAGCATTTTCCAGGTACTTTTATAACTTATACATAATTTATGAGTGCCAAATATCTATTCTAAAAGGGTGAATAAAGTATTATAAAATTTTCAAGAGCTAAAACAAATTAGAACAAATGAAATATTCAAAGTAGAACTCCAAAATCATGATGAATCCATTTCATGTATTTAACTTAAGATAGTTTTACTTAACTTTTTCCATATCAATTATACATGCCTGGACAAAATTTTTGGTGGGTAAAAATCCAATTAAAACTTGCTAAAATAATTCATAAAAAAATTAAAGTTCATCTCGTAGTAAAACACCAATAGGATAATAAACTATTCTATAGAATACATGACTAGTATAGAACAAACATATTTAGTACGACATAAATATATAGAGCATAAAATAAAAGAGAGTAAAGGGATAGAGATATTTGACACTGTGATTTATAGAGATTTAGCTCATTGCCTACATCTTCTCCTTAAGACAATCCATTTTAAGAGTTTCTCTTTTTCTAGTGTGACTCTATACAGTAGGTAAAAGTTAAAAGCCGATTACAAGAAGCTTCCCCAAGTTTTTTTAAGTCAAAAACTCTAAAACACTTAACCCTTTTGCTTAAGTAAAAAAATCACTACACTTGCTAGTTTATTTCCCTAGATCTTAGCAACCTAACCTTATTAAATCTCACATGGTTTTTGATAAACCTCATTAAATATAATTACAACGAAAAACTATAATCATTTTAAGGAGATATAATCATAAAAGCTCATGATGGAATGTATACTTACACATAGATTAAAACTCAATAAAAAGGTGTTTTCACTCACATGCTTTAACACTTAAATAATTTCATTTTTATAGTTTGAAAGAATTTAGTTAAGTGTGAAAACTAATTGCAAAAATGTTTCCTTAACTTGAAAAGATTTGATTTTGGTTTCCTTGAACAAATTCCAACAACTAGAAAATATTTTGAAATTCTTCTTTCCTTTTTCAAATCTATATATATGAAAAAACTTTGTTTTTGGAAAGAAATAAATTTAAATAAGTCAAGATATGATTTTGGAAAGATATTTTAATGCAACAAATAATTGTGTGAGTGTGTGAATTCTCAGAAATGACTTTATAATTATTTCCTAAGTGTCTTAATTTTTAAAATTTATTGCAAGCATCAGGTCTGATTTAGACAAAATGGCATAACATGTCTTCACTTGTTCTACTTTAGATAGAACACCTGACATCTCAGTTATTTTAAACCTGCACAACATAAAGTTAAAATGCCCAAAACTTAATTGATTAGAGTGTTTTTTTATTCATTAAAATTCAAGATTTAGCCTTTTGAGCCCATATAATTCACTACTAAAACATTTTTTTGTAGATTTTTAATAATAAATTCAATGAAGAGAAAATTATGGGAAAGGTATAATCAAAATTGGTGTTATTTACTTTCTGGACTTGATTTTTAATTATTGGGTCAGTTTGCAATCCATTGTTAACAACAAGTTGTTTTGTAACCCACTTAGAATGTCCTCTTGAATTATGTCTAGTTGTATAGCAGATTGGACGAATTATACTAGCAATTCCATTCCTAGAAAGTTTTTGCCTTCCATTTGATCTTTTATTTTATCTATCTTGCTCAATTTATTTAGGTCCCAATCTTCTATTCTTTAGTTTCCTCATTTTCTTTTTCTTGATAGCCTTAGGAAGAATTATTTCACAACATCTTCAACTCTTAGTTATAACTCCACAAGATTTGTTGGTTTGATAAAATGCTCATACACCTTTATGAAAGTTTACACATGGTAATGCTTGTGCACATAGTACTCAAGATTTTTATTGTTATGTACAATTGCACATATTGCATGTAAACAAGGCAACCTTGCTAAATCCCACCCCCTATATATGCATTTTCATGCCTTTATATCCACCATGAATTTGCTATTTTGACCGTTTGCTTTCACTTTTAGACTACGAGAATAATGAGGCTTAAAAAAATGCAACATCCTCCTTTAATTTTAGCAACCTTTTTAAGACCTTAAGGCATATCTTGGCATTGTATTTCTTCATCTTTTCTTTCTTCTTGAATAATCTCTTTATGAGCTTTGATTTTATCATTTCCAGCATGGTTATGATCAATATGTCCTTAACATCTTTTATGTACCTATAAACAACATAAAAGCAGTCTGTCAATTATTTAAATAATTTTGTACAATAATTAAAATATCATTTAATAGTTCTATATACCTATTAAAACATTCACACGTGTTTTTTAACAAAATGTCACACTTAGGATGTGTGCTGAATAAGCTATATGTCCAACTACTATAATGCCTGTCAAGGTGTGCTAACCAAACTCTTGCACCAGCATCTTTATTTTCTATGTCCTCAAAAGCTTTTATGAACTTCACATCATATGATGCTCTAGCTGCATTCCACAATAAATCCTTTAAAGTTTTTCCTTTATTTTTTAACAAAATTTTGGTACATGTGCCTAACATAGTGCATGAGTTCTACATCAAGAAATAAGTCTCAAATAGTTGTTATCAATCACTATAAACATTAAATAAGTTTATTTATTACATCCATACAAATAGAGTAAAATAATATGAAAGTATTTAAACCTACTAACCTTGTAGTCTACCATTAAGCCTCTAATAAAATCTTTCAAGCATTTTCAAATTCATTTTATCTCCATTGCACCGGTCAAATGTAGCTACATCTCTATGCCTATAAATATTTTCAGATATAAAACCTCTTGTGTGGCTGAAGGTTTACTATGAAGAATTTAAATCTTTTCCCTGTATAAAGTTATTATAAAATTATTATTAGTATGCATATGCATCAAAGTCTACATATATAAATAGTTGTAAATCTATGCACCAAAGTCTATACATATAAACAATTGTTCAAAAAATAAAATTTTTAAACAGAAGAAACTTGCTGGCATTAAACTATAATTAAACTTTAAGCTTACTCCAAAGTATATAATCATTTCAATTATTTTACTGGATCACTGATCAAATACCAAATTTAACATCATGCCATTTTTTACTCAAAACTATAACTTTTTACGATAAAACATCATAGTCTACACCCCATTTAGGCAAGGATATAACATCCTCAGTTCATTCATGATTTCCATATACTGTATATGGTTACTAATGGCATTACTGTTAGTGTAAGCCCTAGCCCCAATGAATTGTTATAAAACACTTAAGTTAATAAATGAGGTATTTGTTTTATCTATTGTATTCCTGTACATATCAATTGATAGAACTATCCAAGAATGTTTTTTTAGTTTAAGTTATCATGTGTGAGGCACATGGTTGTAAGACCTTAAAACAAATGAGACTTCATTCTAAATATCCCAAGTCAGTCATTGTTATGAGAATAACAAATGAATTAAGACTAGTATGCTCTCTCTGATAATTTGAGTTCTGTCTTATGAATCATAAGGACTGGAATGTCAATCAGAGATCATAGATACATGTTTAGAACATGGTATCTGAATTTGATCCGTTTATGAGAACACTACATGATACAAGTCATAAGTGCTTCTCATGTGCAAGTTTTGCATCAAATTTCTTAGACCTAAAATCTCTATGAAACTCTTTATGAATTACTGTGTACTTTCACATACACCTAACATGCTCGTAACAGAGTGACAAATATGGGTATGCACTGATCCATGTTAGAGAGCATGAGAGAAGTAAAGGGATTATCCCTCTCGATAAGAGAAAAAATATCATCGGCCACTTGATCAGTGAACTGAGAAGTGTATGGCCATACCGAGATGAAATAATGAGTAATCATTATTTATCTGAAAGTTCAGTGTCACTGGAATATCAAGAAAGGAATTAGTATATATAAGGATGATCGGTTCCATGCTTTATATTAATTCTAATATTTAAGGGTAAGGGACTATGCAAAATTACATTTGGTCACTAAATGCCATTTGCATTTTCATTTAATTTGGAATGTTATAATATCTTGCTAGAGAATATATATAGCCTTTGGATTATTTATTAATTCATTACGAATATTAAATGGACCTATAGGATCGCACACAAAGCATTGGGCTTAAAATATTTAAATAGTGTATTGGGCATTAATTTGGGCTTATATTTAAAGTCAAATTAATGTATGTAATGGGTAAACATTTTTTTGCCTTAAACAGAAATCTGTTAAACTGTTATTTTGCCTTAAACAGCTACTTGTTTAAGGCAAATCTATTAACAGTTGGTCCACGAGAGAAATTTATTGGCATGTGCTAGGTTTAATTTCAATTAATTAATTATCTATGTATAATTAAGTTAATTGAGTTTTAAATCCTAAATTGTATTTAATCAAAATATAATACTTGAGAGGGAATTAATGTGGCCGAAATTCAAGTTAGGAATCCTAGTTGAATTCGACAACCAATGACCTTAAATAAGTAAGTTTGTTTTGATTAAATGTCTTATGCCATTTTAAATTAATTTGAATTTAAAACCTAATAGAGTTTGAATTAATTTAAATCACTTAATTAGGAAGTGATGGAGGTTAAAAATATTCCTAATTCTAAGGGATTTCGGCATTACCTATCTTTCCTAAATTAATGATATAAATTGATTAATTATATTTTGACCTAGGTGAGAATTTCTCTCTAGTGCCGCCACTCTCAAGAGAAAGAATTCTTTTTTAATCTCTTGTGTTCTTGGGCAGTAATAGAAACCTAAAGGAAGAATAAGATCAGATCTTGTGACTTCAAACCATTTTCATTGCCGAATACACAATCATAGAGCTAGCACTATTGATTTTAAGCTATATTTGCAAGCGTGTGTGTGAGCATAGAGTGGTGTGGCGTAAAGACTGCTCCTTTGGCATTGGTGTTCCAAATTTGAAGTGTATAAGTCTATCTTATACATTTGCCATTGCAAAATCAAGTTTTGAAGAGCACCCAAGCTTGTAAGTTGTAAAACTCTAAAATTGCATATTTCGATTCTTTGTCGTATATTGCGTGGCATGAATGATCAATATTTTTATTTTTTCGCTGCGTGATCTTCATGTATATGCCATGTGATATTCCTTCAATTACATGATTACTATTGATTTAATGAAAATTTTGGCAGTATAACGGCTTATAAACCATGCTACCCTAACCTGCAAATTAACAAAATAGCACTCCCAAAAAGCAACCTTCACCTCCAATACTCCGAACATTCATAACATTTCTAAGTTAATCATCAATTCACATCACAACACAACTGCAAATTCCAAACACATGTGCTTAAAAATGTATAAATATAATTAGCTTTCACATTTCATTTGCATTCAACATACAACATCAATTACTACATGCCATAATCTAATATCTAACACATGAGTTGTCTAGTCTTCGTATCCATAAGCACATCGTATGTACATCCCATTTTGATCCTTTCTCATCGTGTCCTCAATTTTATGTCCCTACGTATAGTCAACAAATCACGTGTTAAGTAACAGTGTTGCCTAGTGGTGGATACAACTATACAAAAAATTTATTTAAATAAATTTATTATTATTATAATCCTGATTTGTAATTATTGTTATTATTATTGTTTATCTATCTATATGTATGTAATTTTTCAAATTACTGTTTAGTCCTTATTGATTTTATGTCCTTACATGTTCACCTTCTTGCTGTCTGACCTTTGTTACTGATATTTTCGACATTAAATTACCTTTATGCCCCTGCATTTTTATTTAATTACTTACTTGTCCTAGTCTTTCACCTAATTTAATTAGTTTATTTATCTCATTTTGTTTGAACTTTATTTCGATTTCTTTATGGTTTATAAACTTAACCTTACTTAGCATATTACTTATATAATTTAATTTCCATCTTATTATAATTTCTTTCCCTTCTGACTGAATTATATTTTATTGTACTTTTTTTTGAAAACATATTTTATTGTACTTGATTCCTTAATTGCTCTTAAAATTTTCCATCTGTTCTGACATTTCCATTTAGGTCCTTACTTTTTTCAAATAACATTTAAATCTCCTTTGTTTTCTCGGTGTGACGTTTGAGTTCTATATTTTACAAAATTAACATTTAAACTTCTTTTCTTACTTGATTGGCCTTTTGTGGTCTCTTTGCTTATAATTACTATTCCACTATTTATTTCTCCTTCTGATAGTTTTGCCACGAAATTATATTTCCTTTTACTTTAGTTCTTAAATTTGCTTCCTTTACCAAAATTACTTTTTCATCCTTATTTTTTCAACTTTCGACTAAACTACAATTTTACTCTTAATTTACTAAATTTGCTCAAATTTCCTTTGCACCCTCCATGTTTGTGGATTTTATTGCCTATTGACCAATTTACCTTTATCTACTCTGTTGTATCTTTATTCATTTTTACTCTTTAATTTATATTTTAGTCTTCATTATTCTTAATGTCATGGTAAATTCCCATTTTACCCTTTTACGTTACTTTTTGTTGTTTTAAATCATTTTAATCCTCTTATTGTCTCAATTTTACTATTTAATCCTTTTTATACTTATTTTCTTATTAATTTTCACATGATTCGTACTCGAGTGTAAAATTACAATTTGGTCCTCAATGCTTTCCTATATCTCTGGATTGTGTTAAATTACTCTAATGTCATCCTTTTTTGTTTCTTTTTGCTTTTATTCCTTTCTAATTTCAATATGTACATTTTAGTCCATGTACTTTTTCATGTGATGGTAAATTACAGTTTGGTCCCTAAACTTTATATCCTTCATGTTTAACCTCATTTGACTTTTATTTTGACTCTTTTTGCTTCTTTTGACTTTTATTTTCTTTTAAATGTAAAATTTATATTTTGGTCCTTATACTTCTCCATAAAGTGGTAAATTACGTTTTAGCCCCTAAAATTTTTATGATTTATGATTTTGCCTTTTCCACTTGTTTGACCATTTTAACTTTTTTAATCACCTTATTAAGGTTAAATTACGATTTTGCCCCTAGTTTATTGTATAATTATGCTTTTGCCCTTTTTAAGTCTTTTAATTATATTTTTCACTTCGCTTCATATTTAATTATATTTATGATCTCTTTTATACCTAATTTACCTTTTGGTCCCTATTTTCTTGCGTAATTACAATTTTGTCCTTTTTGAACTATTAACTACATTTCTCACTTTATTTCTTATTTAGTTAACCTTATGGCTTCCTACCTATATATTTTACTCTTTTATCCTCATTTTGTCTTATAGTTATAGTATTGCCCTTTTTGGAATTAATTAATCTAATTTTTCACATTATTTCTTATTTTATTAACTTTATGACATACTTTATGTATGATTTATTCTTAAATTTATGTTTCTAAATGTATTTACTGTTTTGCCCCTAATGATGATCGGTGAAAATCCGCGAACCGGATATGCGGGATGAGAACTGTATGACTGTATGAATAAACTATATGATTGTATGTGAGGTGACCACTTGAGCGTAGCCAACTTTCAATATAAATCTATTATATGATTCTACCGCAGTATATGAGTCCCTATGGCTAGCCATTGTATCCTAATGTCCTGAATTACCTATTGTGCACTAAGGGCAACTAATTAATTTACTTCACACATTATGTCATTGTCATTATGTGTCATGTTATACATGCCCATTATTTTTGCATTCATCTATATCACATGTAAATCCATAATATGCATGATAAATGACATTCATACTTTATGAGAATATGGCATTTCCAAAAGGTATACTATTTGGCCTATTTGATTACTCATACATGACATGTGTTTTCTTATTCTTTCTCATGTCATATGCATTCCTTGTATCATTTTATATGCTTATATGTTACTATACATCCTTTACACCTTAATGACTTTTAGTTACAACATGGTATACCATTATGTTCACATGTCAAACATTATGTCCACATGTTATCTTAGACTCAATTTATTCTCACTATGTTTGTTCATCATGGTATTATACATTTTAAGCTTTACATGTATAAAACATTAAACTAATATATTATACAATATGAAACATAAATCGGTCAAGGCATGTTTGTTACTTATATGCTTAATTTATTTTTAGATTCATGCTTATTTCATGTTAAATCACCATTTTTCAAAGTTAACCTAAATTATTTCCCATTATTCCTTAAGTTTACATAGTTACGTAATGTTATATCATTTTATTCAAATAAAAAACATTATGTCTATATATTATTTTGAACTCAAATTTATGAAATTATATTTATTCAATCTAATATTACACATTTTATGCTTAATATACCAAATAGTATCAAATTCATATATTATACCACATTATGTTCATTTTTGCCCCATTATGATCCTTCGTTCTAAGCTTGATTTCTTTCTTCTTTCTTACTTATTTTGTGTTAAAACATCATGCTATAATGTTATCTTGAATTAATTTACATTTTCCTTAAACTTTATATAGTTACATAATGTGATTTTTAAGTAAAATTCAAAGAATTAAATGAAATAGATCATAGTTTGTACCCACTTACCTTAGATCTTATCCTCCTTACTTAATTCTCCATTTCCATCACCTTAAATCCATGAAATTTCACCATTTCCATCCTTTTACAAAGGTGGCCTAATGTAACCATATAATTTTTATAAAAACATACTTCAATAATTGATTCTAACATCATAAATAAAATTTACACACCTATATCCATCAATATATGCCTTTAATTTGAATTAAAAATCTTAATTTTACTTACCTCCAATTTGAACATAAACTTTAATCATTGATGTCTCTCACTTTTACTACTCAAATTGAAGTTTAGAGACTGCTATAATGTTGTAGAGAAGCTGAAATTGTTCTAGAAGGCTTGATTTTAGAGAGAGATTGTAAGAGAGATAAAGAAAATTATTGAAATAGGGAGAATGAACATTCGGTTTTGGAAAGGGATGAAGAGAGAAGAAAAAATTTGGAGTTATCTCTAAAAAATTCTGATATTTTGGCCTTACATACCCTGATTTTCGAGGCAGGTTGGTCTAAGCAAGGTGGTTGGACCTAATTTAAGCCTAAAATCTATTTTAAGCCCATTTAATGCTCTCTAAGTTATTTCTCTCTCTCTTCAAGCTCAAATTCACTCAAAATCAATTTCATAATTCTTAAAATAATAACTTAAGCCTCCACAAAAAAAATTCAACTTAATCGGAGTTCGTTTTTTATCCGATTCACTTAAATTGATTTAATTAGCCAATTTCTGATGTTACCGTAAAATTCTCTTTTTACTGCAAAATGATCCTACATACAATTTAGGGTAGATATGGATATTTTAGTAATTTTTAGAAGTTATTTGTTATTTTTAAAGTCCTGATCAAACTTTTAGTCAACTCTTTTTAAGGTACCGAGTAAAAATTTTGTTGTCTGATTTAAGGGCCCATTTGAGCTCGATTCATCTCAAATTTACTATGGACTCCATTTAGTACCTATTTTCATAATCCGATGCCAACTCAAACTGTCTGCCAGGTTACCCATCCTCAGATTTTTTTGGCCTGCACGTTCAAATTTTTCTATACTGTACTGCTGGAATTACTCTTAAAACTACCATAGGGTTACTGTTTATGCTTTAAAACACGTCATGCATGTGAAATGTAAATTTTAGAGTGTTACAAAGGAACTACAACTTATGTCACCAAAAATACAAAACAACCTATCCAGCTAAATAATTAATAAGAAATTAAGGCTATAATAAAAAAGGGAATGTATAAACTTCCATAGCCTTAGTCCTAATTTTTTGATTTCTTCTACTAAAATGAAAAATAAATATTAAAAAGTAAATGTAAACCCTAACATATGAATATTTTATTTCAATGACAAAGTGGGTTTCAAATCCATATGAAAGATCTCTTTTAATATACTTTTTGCACAGATTTTCAACCATAACAGACAAAAAAAAACCAAAAAACATTTGATTTAAATGACAAAAGCAATAAAAAATTAAAGCATATTTTTAGAATCAAAACATATGGTTTTAGATACTTATGAAAACTCTATTTAAAAATACTTTTTGCACAAATTGTTTCAACAATAGACAAAGAAAAAAGCAAAAAAATAAGGATCATTAAAACACATCTGGCCTACATATGGAACTCACAAAGAATACATGTACTTACCATATTCTAGAGTACTGTCAAAACCCCATCTGATTATAGAGTGGTTTATTGTAGCTTCTTTTTAAGCTAAGCAACCCCACCTCTCACTTTCGCTTTAACTTCCTTCAAAAATGACAATCTCACTTTCTAAAAAAAAAATTCAATCTTTACTATCTTTTTCAAAAATACCGAAATAACTGACACAAAAGCCATAAAAATTGATCTTTGCTTTAGATCTTTGGTTTTTCAATGATAGATATTATTATTAAAGGAGAATTACTTTCTATTTTACTTTACTTTAGGAGTTTTTTTTTTATATTTTTTATGGAATCGATTTTCGAGGGACCTTTTTCCTTTTTGTAAATTTTATGTGTGTCACACTTATATTGCATTTTAGGTATAATACTATATGGCACAACCCAAATTTGCTTTGTCCACTTGGTAGTTGACATCTCACCTTTAATGTAACACCCTTATCCTATAACCTAGCTATATCACCTTATCTTGGATCATTAAATATGCTTTATTATACTATTAAATCATTAACCATACTATACAGAGATCTTATAAGAACTTAAACCATAATATCTAAACTTTACTGTTAAAACTTTACTTACAAGAGAGTCATTTTAAACATTACAATATTTAGATATATAAAACATCTATAGTATTACAAAATTTCCAACACAATTAAATCTCCAGACTAAAAGGAAAGCTTAAATAAGACTATACTTTCCAATCTTCTAAGACTTTTGTTGGTCATTCTGCTGCAGATATCAATCCTGAGAAGAAGTCTTATCTTTGCAACCTACACGGATAAAAACCTGTGCTAAGCTATAAAGCTTAGGACGGAGCATAAAACATGTAGACGACCTCTTTACAAGTCATCAAAATGCACACACAAATGGACATATCTTTAAGCATATAAAACAATCATTAACAAAATCATCATAACATCTCCTGACACTATTTGATCCTATGCTATACTTATAACTCATATCAAATGCCTATTAATATCCATCTTATTTATCACTTTCTTAATCTTAGAAATATTGTATGACACTTAAAATCTTATACATTAAGTTTACTTTTTTGATCCCTATAAGCTACTTTAATCTTATCACTTTGACTTACTCGTCTTTCACATATTACATATTAGTAACAATTTGAATTCAAAGAAAAACCAAGTAATAAATCATATAACTTTTGGTTACAAAATTGAGTCCCTAAATAAGAGCAAACATTAATAATTCACGTCATATAATCACATATAGCACATCCTATGTATCCAATCCATGTATTGACTCTAACAAGTCTTGTTTTCATTAACATGCCATTCCTTATTCATAGTTAGATAACATTTCGATTTGCTATTACATTGGCATACTAATTTACTTATATCTCATGCATGTATTATATACCCTTGCTTACAAATCCATGATCCATTTATTTTAACATGTATGAAGTAATAAGTATCATTACAAGGTTAAATAAGAATCAAGTATTTGAAGGAATGCACATTTAACTGATACAACTAGGATAAGTCATCACACTGCTCAAGTACAACTACATATATCTTGGATTTTATTCATACAATCATAAAATGCTCTTTCACTCCATATCATGTTTTTCCCATTTTGTACATTGATAAATATAAAATATAAGCAAAATCAAGTAAAACACGTGGCTATAAGATCGTTTATTCACTAATATAATTAGCATTAAAACATACATGAGGTGTTAGTTCATATGTATAATCTATAGGTCTAGTAGGCTCATGTGAGACTAGAAAGCCAATTACATAATTATAATGTAACAACCTTTTCACTACATGTTTTCCATATACATTATAGGAATTTCATATAAAAACAATATAAAGATCAATTTAAGAACTATCATGTTTCCTTCGTCTTTTAGTTTAATATGATGCTTTTCTTTACTTTGAATTAGGCCTGCTCTTTTCTAAAGAAGTGGATAATGGGTGGTACATATGGTACCCGAAGGTACGAGTTGTAGGGATACTTGAAGGTATCAATCATATGGACTTAAATAGGGCCGAACTATACTATCTTTTAGGACCCAAACGGGATCAAGTTGCACTATCCTTTATGAACCAAATGGGGTCAAACTATTCTTTAGCTTAAAGACCTAAACGAGGTCAAACTATACTTTAGATTGGTCAAGCAAACCAAAATGGGGTTGGCTACAATCCAAATGAGGCTGTTTATGATCTAAATGGGACCGTTTATGACCCAAACAGGGTTGAAACTATACTATCGCAGTTGTAAGATACCCTTATAGGTATGTTTATCTATCCACATCCTAAACATATACATATATGTACATGTATACTCTTGTAACTTTTCTGTAAACATGTGATCATGTACACTATTGAGTATTGCTATTTTGTACTTGTAATCAATTCAAGGCATGTAACTTTTTCACATATGAATTATGATGATACTTAACATTATGCTATATTGAATCTCTTTAATCAAATAATGTATATGAACACGTTTATAACATATTTACCTTTAAGGTATACTTTATAATCATAACCGCTTAACAACCTGCTTTTATCATCATATATGTACATACATACTTTGTTATCCCTCTTATATGATATTTCAATCACAACTATAATCATGTGAAAACATTACATATGCACATTATCATTTTACAATTACACTTTAATACACACATAGAATGATTACCTATATGTGTACATACATATATAAATACACACACACACACACACACACACACACACATACACGTGCGCGCGCGCACACACACACATAATCGTATATAATTATACAAATAACTGTAAATATACAATTTGCACATCTATGTAAATATATGTTCATATAAGATGATACATAATTTCTGATATTTATACACATGTATACATGTATAATTAGTACAGTACAAATAACTGTGAATGAACATATATCACTTTCTTCATATACTTGATCATGTTAACATATGAGTATAAACTTGTGCACATAAGCATGTGAGCATGAACATGTAAGCATAAACATATGATTTCAAATAAGCAATAAACAACATGATTAATCATATACTGCCTATACATATGTATAGATTCTTCAAATTCATAAATACACAATTTCACATTATAATGTCATCATATCTCTATGTACTTATATATCATTTTATAACATCTCTTCTTAGTTAACTAGCCTAACCCTCTTTGAATTTCTGACTTAACATTTCGCCCCTATAGTCATGTGTAAATTTTAATACCATTATTGTTCCTTATAATTATATAATATGCAACATCCTCATTTTTATGATCAAATTGCTGTAAAATCATATAAATACTTATAATACATTCATACATCAAAGAAATAAGTTATAAAAAATAAGGTAGGCAGATTTCCAACTCTGATTTGCATCTCAATTTTGCCATACTAAATGGCTAAATTAACCAAATTGGCCTTCTAAACAAAAAATGATTTATGTCTCTAGTTTTTCATGCTTTAAATACCACTCAATTTGGATAATTAAATTAGGAGTTATAACCTAATCATTACAGACTATCCAAAAGTACATTTTTTTTCTGAAAACAGTTTGCATGACCACATTTAAAAATTTGTAAAGTAAAATAGACACAAAATTAAACTAATATTTATTCATATGAGTTGTACTCTTGTAAGTCTAGATTATCCAAAATTTTATACCATAGCATTCTGACCTTTCTAACATGAGTTATATCCAAAATACTACAACCTTTTCATTGACACTAGACAACAATTCATAATACCCAAAATCAATTTTAGTTACAACTTAGAAAATCCGTAGAAGAAAATGGGTACAAAATTAAGCCAACATTCCTTCACAAAAATTGTGTTACCATATGTCTAGTTTGTTTAGAATTTTGCCTCATAGAAATTAGAATTCTCTACCAAGAATTATATCTATAATACTACAACCTGCTCTCTACAATTAGACAGCAACTCACTTCAAACTTCAATTAAAAATTAAGACTACTTAGAATCAAAATCGACCTTTGGTTTCTCTACAAAATTATAGGTCTATAACTTAAGTTTAATTATCAACTAGAAACACTCAATTTAGAGTTGTAAAACTCAAAATATGCTCAAAATAAAAAAATCAGTTCTTAGTGAACCAAAACAGATTTTTACTTCTTTAATCATCATCAATAAAATGCATGCAAGGTGGAAATCTATAAAAATCATCTTTAAACTTTATTACCAACTCAAAACATATCCATTACATATTTTAATCTATAAAAATAACATGCAAAGTGAGTAAGATTCCCTAACCTTTCATGCACACCAAAACTTCATCAAATCCTTTTTTTTGTGTCTCCATCTTCTTCCTCTTTACTTGCTATGGCATTCCTTGAAAATCCCTCATCAAAATCCTCACATGCTAACTTACAGTAGCTAAAGATTAAACCATAGAGTGAGGAGGCCGAAATATTCAAGATAGAAAAGAGAAAAATTGATGGATTTCTCAAGGAAAAGAAGAGAGAGTGGGTGTAAAGGATAAAGATCTTTGAGAGAGAGAGAGCCGTCCCTCTCATTTTAAGAACCAACACATAAATTTATCTCTCCGTCATGCACATTCTCTTAATAATATAAGATGTTAAAAATTCCTTACACTCTCTCTTTTTTTTTTGCATATTAAAAAGCTTTCCCTCTTTGTTTCTTTATTTTAATTTTTACCCCATTCTTACTCTTTTTCCTTTAATTACACCCCAACATCCTTTCTTTTATTGAAATTTGCCCACTAAAACATAATTATATCATAATTGACTACTTAACTATAATTTCTTCCCAAATGCACACTTATATACCACAATGTCAAATGACACTTTTACCCTCTTTCACATAAGACCATTAATCTACTAGGTCTTAACTTATAATAATTCATTTATTTAAGCTTAATTCGATATTAATACAATGCTAATACCCTTGAATTCTATTATGGCCTATTTTAGGTCCTTACAATTAACATATGGCACGCTGATGCAGCTTTAGAGGGGATGATTCCACGCGTGCATAACCTACTGACTAGGCATGCTAACTAGACTTTTCGATTGGGTCTTCATAAAAAATCTATTAAAGTTATTTTTGTGTACAAATTGTTAAGTTCAGTGATTATTATAAAATTTTTTTATTACTTTATATAGTATGTCTATAAGTTCAATAACTATGGATGAAATTAAATCAGAAAAATATAATGTAGAAACATATGAAAAACATGTATAACTCCTTTAAATGACAATTACATTGTCTATTTTACATCTTATCTTTTTAATAAATTTGGATTATTAAAAAAATATATCTTCTATTACTGATCTCATTCTAATATTTTTAGATTATCAAAGAGAATTCATCAATTTTGCACACAAAATTATATTCCTTATTTAACATAAAAAAATAAAAAGCAATGGGTAATTCATTAAAAAAAGTGATAGTTGCCATAACTTGCCTAAAGAATGGAAAAAAATATGAAAAATCAAGATAATATTATTAATAGACATTAAAAAGTAAATGTAAAATTATAGATAATTAATTGGCACATAAATAACAACAATTATTAAAAAAAATGAGAGCAATAATGATAAAAAAAATAA